>JAQPZY010001371.1:0-367500 GCA_029931535.1 Margaritifera margaritifera
TTCTACTATATGCACATTCATATAATAAAGGTAAATAATATTCTTTATACAGGCATACACACATTTGCGCAACGCACAAGGTTTTAAAACTTGGAATATCGTTTGCCACGTCAATCTGCATAGGCAAAGAAAAAACGGAAATTGATATATTTGGATTCTTTTCTTTCTTTGACAATATTAGAACATGATTATCAAAACCAACCTGCATGTGGACCTCAGACACAGAAAAACATTGGCATGGAGATACTTAAATGTCAAAGACTACTGTCTATCCTCAAACTATATATATGCACACTAATCATATAATATAAGTTTGGTCTATTTGTAGTTAACAAATGTTTTCGTCCCTTGCATTGGCAGTGTTTGTGTCAAATTTTAAAAGAAACTCTGTTCCAAAAGTGTTAAATAGTACTGATCCCAGGGGAAGTGTGTATGAGCATTTGATATTGGCGTTATGCTTGTGTGTATGATCTCTCGCTCAGATTCTTCATTGCTTTTTTTTTTTTTTTTTTTTTTTTGATTTATAACCAGTTTTACCTCATTTAGCCGAGACAGGCAGAATAGGTATGAAAACGTTCACCCTTATCCTTCTGGTCATTTATTTCACTAATAAAACAAACGTGGTCTGAGAATCAAGTTTGGATTTAACTTTTTTGTCGCTTATGCTAAGGCTGATAATTACTGTCTGTGAGCTGCCAATCCATAGATAAACCAAAATGATTATACCAGTTGTATGTACCAATGTTAGCCATTTGTTGTATAGAACATGATAAAGAGTTGTAAAACTGACATAACAACAGATCTTTACTAAGCTACTGGTGATTTTACAGTGTATGATAGTCTATCTGATTTGAAATTTTTTGTGTATGTACTGTAGTGTCTAATTTTATGCTAAGTTAAAATAGAACACTGGCTTGGCATGTACAAGAGAGAATTTGTGCTGGTTGCGTTTAACATCCATTTTACATTCATAATAGCTGTCATTTCATAATTGGAATAAAATGAGAAAATTTGGGACTATTTTTTAAGCAAAGAAAGGATAACTGAAATTAAAAAAAAACATAAAAACTACAGTTCTAAACTCAAATCCTGGTTCAATCCTTCTTTTTCACTGAATATAATAGCATTATCTTAAACCTTTATATTAAAATGTAGGCATTCCAGAGTCAAAATATTATTTGAATTCCTTGATTCTCGTGAATTTAGTTGCATTTTATTTTGTGACTATCTAAAGAATTCGTTAGGCTTTGTCATAGAGGTTTCAGATGTAAATGGTATTCTTATGAATTTGAACAAACATTTGCGTTTTTTCTTGAAAGTTATTTATGTGACAGAAAATAATATACTATAATCATTTCATGCAATCAATTCATGCAAGTCTCTGGTTAAATGAGTTAGAGCTTATGTACTCCTGGGTTCAGCTTAAAAACCTTTTCATCTTCATATAATATATATCAGTGACGTGGTAGAGAAAATTAGGTGCTTAACTAGATTTTTGTTGATGGGTTCTTTAACCTACATCTCAGCTAACATACATATTACTAAAATGAAATACTTCTTTGATCACTCTAAACAATGGAATGTAACTTTCAAGCTACAAACAAAGATCGTTCTGTTTACATATCGTTTTTTTAACCTTATCAAGGCATACATTTTGACGGTTAGCAACTTAATTTATGTTGCCAAATTATGCACCTTTATCTCACTTACAGCTCAGATGGGAATTGAAATAACCACATTGAGAACACGATAACCAGATATACTGAAACATTATAATTATTATGTAAAGTTAGGTTATCTGTGTTTAGAAAGTATTAAAAACATGCACGGAAACTTTCTAATACCAGTTTTACAATATGCTGATATGGTATGGAATATGTGTAATGATAGTGAAATCATCTGATTGAAAAGAAATCAGAACGAAACAGAACATAATAAAAACGGAAATAACTAGAAGTGTGAAATTGGAACACTGGTTTCAAGAAACTGGTCGGGTATCCCATGCACCTGAAGACCTGTTTTTAGCGCTTAAATGATATCATGGTTCTCTGGTTTTTAAAGAAATAGGAAAAAAGCAAGGTACTTGTATACACCTCTCTAAAACACCATAACTTCTATAAGTATTTTTGTACAAAAAAAAGAAAAAAGAATTACGTTCAATACAAAATCATAAGGGCATAAATGAGCTCCTACCTAAACAATTTTTAAAAAATGTAATTATACTTTGTTGGAAATTATATCTTTTAATCCATTGGATGTTTCTTGGATAGCAAAAGGATCATTTTTAGAAGGTGCTCAAAAATAGTTTTTTTTAAATAAAATAAAAAATCTTTGAATCGTCGAATCTTCATATGAATCCATTTGTCATCAGTTCTTTATAATGTATCGCTGATAGTCAAAACGTATTAATCTAAGGCATTTTCAATTTGTAATCAGAACTAAAGCACAAAGATTAACTATTTTAATTACTGGGGGGAGGAGGGCAGTTAATTTGGTTTCCTTGTATCCTATGGGTGGCACAATCACAAGACGCGATTCCCAGACATGGAAAAACAGAATATTCGGTCTTCTTTTCTTTCAGTTATGTTCTCTCTTAGACACAATTTAATACTGATATATTTGAACATGTCAACGTTTTTAAAAACCAATGATTTTCAATTTGACCAAGGGTACATTCTTCCATTTAATTAAATTAAACAAAGCAATCCAGTTTAGGCTCATCTGTTACATACTTGTGCAAATTATTTGCATGTGATTTCTTTATACATTTCTCTCTTTTTCAATTTACTTTTTCCTTTTTATTCTTTTTGTGTAACACTCATACTGTAAGTGAGTACATGTCGTGCATCTTTTATCAATATTCATTCTATAGCAATTGCTTAATTATTAATATTTTTGGACTACTACTAATTGTATTGTTATTGTTATTAGTATTATTAGTAATAGTAGTAGTATTATTTTTATTGTTGCTCTTATTTTGTCTTTGTTGTAGTCGTTTGTGTTGATGCTTTTAGTATTATTGCTCTTGTTGTAATTTTAATGATAAAATATAAGTAATCTGACAATTTAATATAAGATTTTTTATAAAAGCTGGCACTGAACTAAGTTAAGTGGGAAAGTATTCTTTTACTCATTATAACAAAATATGGAAGTCATATTTTATAATGATAATAATCTTCTAATATATGTCATTTGTAACATAATTTTAATTATTGCTACACAAATATTTAAATTCTTTGTTTACTTTTAGGAAATAATTTGTCTATAAAGTATTTTTGTACCGCGAAATTTCGCAGATTGATAGCAATATTAACACTGTTGATGTAAAGAAAGAATCTCAGAGCTATAAAATATATACTCAAAAGCTGTACATTTTAAGAGCGATCCCTGTTTAGAAGTTATGTATGTGTTATATTGAATATGATAATGTAAGACATTGATATGAAATTCAAATTTTTTGCTGTTGAGAAGAAATAAAGAAAATAAATTAAATAGCTGAAATATGATTATGGTGACAGCAAAAGTTAGTTGTAATCGAAGCGTTGATTACGAAAATTTACATGAATGTTCCGAAAAAGTTAAAATTGGAAAAGCGATATATTTTAAATAACTTATGAATATTGGAAAAGAGAAAATCCGATAGACATGGACTGATTTTTCCTTCTAAACAGCAGGTATTTAAGCATCGATGGACATTATTACAGAGGACTGAATTATTTTGCTCTCGCTGTAAACTAATTTATGACCACATACTGTATGTTTCAACAACATGGCTGATACTTGACACAGAGGAATTGATATTTAGGTATGGCATAAGGGATAATACATAAGTGTCTATTTAAAATGAAATAAGGAACAAAGGTATATAGTCTGCGTCTGCGAGTCTTGAAAAGTTGGTTAATTTTATGATCACTTACCCGTCCCGTATGCAGGGCATTAGAAGCTATTCTAATTTGTAAAGTCATTTCTAAAGTAGGATTTTTAAAGCATCTCAAACGAACTCCAAAAAAAAACAACCTCCCTCAGGCTTGAAAAGGAGGTCATAGTTACTCAAGTTTGGCATATTTGAGTCATTCTTCCTGACAAACCAACTTTGATGAGTGTAGATTAAACAGTGTCCAAGTTATAGAGCGTATTACAAGCTTTTAAAGAACGAAGGAATGAACAAGACAACAACAAATTAAGGAAATAGCAAAGAAGCAAAGAGGTTAAATGCTATATCCCGCTAAAACGATAGTAACGATAGCAAGACCATTATTCAAAATATAACATTATGAGCATCGTTCCAATGCATTTCATTTTATCTGTCGTGAGGGTCAACCCAGATATATGAAAACTGTTAATTACATGAAATTCTTTAAAACGTTATGCTTTCCAAAAATCAATATATGTATTTGGTTTCTCAAGTACAAACCTTGCTCCATGTTTGGTCAAAGTAGCTGTTGCAAAACTATAGCTGTTGTAACAAATTTATTTTTCTTTTTTTCAGTCACAATGTTCTTTACCTTTGATCTATTGGGTCCAAAACCAATACGTAACTTTCTAGAAAGTTTGTTTAAACATGTGATGTAGAATCCAAGCTATTGTGTACAAATTCTTTTTCTTTTTCTGGAGAATGTGACCTTGACTTTTGATCTATTAACTTAAAATCAATTTGTGTCTTTTATGTCTCAGGTGCAAGTAATATATATATATATATATATATATATATATATATATATATATATATATATATATATATATATATATATGGGTTACTTACTATTTGACCTGTTGGTTTTTTGAAAACCTTGGAATTGCAGCTAGCAGGACTACCATTGCCAGCATAGTTTGTGCATCAGAATTTACCTTGATTAGCCACTCAACCTGAAGCCTCGCGAGAAATGCATGCAGTCCACTTTTAGTACACTCTTCTAATGCCTACTCATTCACACGTTTAATACACAGTTAACTTTCTGATAGCAATCAATCACAATATGCAATTTTTGTAGTCATTTATATTCACAATTACCATTGAATAAACATATGTTTTCCTACTTTCGACTGCACTGGTCAGAAAGGGCATTCTGTATAGGCTATGGTGTATATAGAATGGAACATATATGTGGTCATGAGCTAAATACAAATATTTAATTTATGTTACTAAAGCATAGTGACCTTTGTTTGTAATGGTTTAATACTAACAGACATGCATCCAATTATCACGTTTCGTGATTCTAAAGTGGATGGTAACCATGAATGAACTTTAAATGCAGAATATGAAGACAAAAAGTCACTGAAACCTGGAATATTGGCCACAATGATTACTTTTTTAATATGAGTGTAGGTCTAATCAAGATACATCCTCTCAGCAAGTTGCATGATTCCAGGTGTAACTGTGTGTTTACAGGGTACAAAGACCATAGGTGGTCATGCAATAAATGCAAACATTTATCCCAAGCCTGTAAGATGAGCAATGTTTTAAGATGTGGCACCAAAAGACGCATACAGTTTGGTCATTCTAGCATAAACAGGGCTTGATAAATAAATTTGTAGCAAGATTTTATCAAAGCCAGTGAAACATGAGATGTGGGTAACATTGGCCTACCATTTGATGAGCACCCTTTCGCCATTTTTCATGATTCTAGGTATTACATACCTCCTATCTGAGCATGAGCTAAACGTAAAACTTTAACCAAGAATATGCAAATATTGTACATATAGGTACAAAGTTAACCCCCTTTGACCCCTCCACAGTGAGTAGATGCTATGAAACAGAATTGTTGCCTAGGACCTGAAAGGAATAAAAGGCTACGATGACGAGATGTTGTGGATATGTTTATGACCTGGTATTCGCAAAAGTCAAGCCGACTTTGACGTGAAGGGTTGATCAATCGGCTCTGCTTCATAGAGGTGAGCTCAAAAGTACACACAACCCTTCAATAAATCCAATTTAGCAACTTTTGGTTCTTGGAAGTATTGAAGTATTTAATTTATAAGAATATATATTACAAATATTGTTTCGAATTGTTCATTATTCATATATTTCAACAATTACACCTTTATTTTGCTTCATTGTATGTATATCTTCAAGATAAATGAGGGAAAAATGTGTTCGTTGCATTTATATAAGATGTTTCAGTTATATCTTTTTTTTTTACTTGAGAATGTCCACAGCTATTTTAGAATTCAATAACATTTTTTTTTAATTGCACTTACTTCTTAGATCTGTCAAACAATTGTTTAGACCCATTTGGGTGGGGTGAGGGGTGAGGTATGTTTTTTTTTTACTTAGAAAAGGTTTAAAACTCAACCTAGTCATGATCACAGTGACCTATATATTTACACCTCGGTATGTAAAAATATCCAAGAAATCCAATGGAATGGGCGTCTAAACACAGATATTAAACAAATATACCATTTTCATTGCAACTTTTGTTGTCTATTACTTTAACATAATACACTTCAGTGTTGCTGGGAGTATTGCTGACAACTGAGCCTGACTAATATAATCAAGTGAAATCATTCAAACAATTTAAATACAGTTTCGCTTATCTTCTTTAAACAAATGTTCGCTTTTCCTCATTTCATATATATATATATATATATATATATATATATATATATATATATATATGTGTGTGTGTGTGTGTGTGTGTGTGTGTGTGTGTGTGCGTGTGTGTGTGTGTGTGTGTGTGTGTGTGTGTGTGTGTGTGTCAATTAGCTGACTGCGTGAAAGATGTTGCAGTGTAGCTGGAAACCGGCAAGTTTTGAGATAAATCTAATACGTATTGGTGAACCACGAAAATTACAACACAGCAGTTCACGCACATAGCTCATGACACACAAAATCATTCAATATTTACAACTCTTTAAAAGATATTTTGTTTTCTCTGCTTAAGAAATAATGACTTAAAAAGAAAACAAAATATTTCAATAGAAAAATTCCAAGGTTCTCACCAGCAAGTTTTGGTAGCATGGGGGTAAGCAAGCGATAACGTCACAAGACTACAGAATGTCTACAAAAACGCGCATTATCATCATACAAGTGAACATATGAACTATACAAGAAATAAACACGTATAATTTTAGTAGTCTTTATTTCCCTAAGTTATATTACTTTCTCATACAAAAATTCAACACAGTCTTTTTAATTTAAACAACATATATCATTCTTTTCTTCTTCTCCCTATATCTCTTTACAGCCACATTAAGTTAAAGTTCTTAAGGCAAAGTACTTCAGTGCTGATGGTGACAAGGTAATTGAGCACCCTCTAGAACACCCTATTCGTCAACACACTCTTGGTCGTGTTAATGGTTGAAAATGATCTTTCACAGTCTGAAAAGAATGAAACAGAACGTTTAATAATGGATGTAAGAACAGATACAAAGCAACCAGATTCTTAATTAAGTGTACTACCAAGGACAACTACTTCAAGAGTCAAGACAGTGTCTTGTTTTTATATAATACTGATAGAATAATTAATATAGTATTTCAATTACGAGCAATACATCAATATGTTGTTATGGATTATTTTCTTCAATGCCCGAGAGATAAAGATTTGTTTAAAACTGTAAAGTGGCTTATCTACATGTTGTATGTACAGCAAGCACTAATTGCTTATTGCCCAAATATAAATGAAAAAATCATTCAAAACTTTTCTTTACATGTGTTCACGACAGGTACAATTTGAAGAAATGCATTGCTCCTTTTCTTACTTGGAGAGAGAGATAAAGAAAAATTCCAAGGGCAGCACCAAGTTCAGTTAGGATTTTATTTTTTATTGACTTAACTATATTTTTCTTACTCATGTAATTCTCACTCAGGAAATATTACTCTTCATGTGTATGTTCTGGAAAATAGCAACAATCACAACAACAATAATGATAACTACTGCTACTACGCTGCTACCACTACTAACACACAGCAATAAAAGTAAAAGTAACAGATTGTAGTAATACCCTAGGGATTTCACGTGGATTAAAGTGATAGCGTATCAAGATCACGATGGAAAATGGCCCAAGGGGAACACTGAATACGTGTTTTCAAAGTTTTTCAAGGTGAACGGGAAAGTTTTCTTTAACAAACTGCAAATATGCACATAATACCTATAAGTACTATGAGTGATTTCCACAATATATTATAATAAGTAAGAGATTGCCAGATGTAAATATTACAAAGTATCAAACATTCATAAATGGGCTACATTGAAGCAAACATAAGTCGCAATTACAGATCAATAAAATGTATAATTTTATGCAAATCCATTAAAGAGAACATTTATACCACTCCACACAGTGTCGTTTAAAGTCCAAGAACGCAGAACAAAAGGTGGCTGAATTTCAACAAGGTTCCACTGGTTTCCTCTTTAACCCAACAAGTAGAGTTCGTGACTCTCAAAATGTGTAATAGATTAGCTTGCGACTCAACATTTTTCGAAAAGTACAATATCAATGACATTGGGACTCTGGATGTGACTCTCAGTGAACTTCCTGAGGAAAAAGGGAAGTACATTCTTTATAACTGTCCTTTTTGTAATAAACGTTTAGCTGATAATTCCTTTCTTTTGCTTTTCAGAGATGTGATTTGGATCAACTTCATATTTTAAATATTGTATCCTTTTATTTCTTCTTTCAGGTCACCTTTTACCCTGCTAGGACATTGTCTACAATGTAGTCTGCTTACTGTGTTCTTCCAGTGTACAACGTTGTTATTTGCCTTCTTTTTGTTTTGATTTGTTTTGTTTTTTAGATTATCTTCTTATTTATCATGTTGTGTTTCATACATAATGCATGTTTTACCTTCTTTTTATATTAAACCTCTTTTCCACTTCTGTCACATTCTAGAAACTCATTCTCCTCAACTCAATGTTCTTATGACCCTGCATTCTGCTGTTTATGCATTGTGCTTCATCTGTCACCCAAGGTGGTATCATTTATTTAATCGCATTATATTTTCAGCCGTTTAGTAACTGTTTAACAGCATCATACCATTTACAATGAAGGTGTACCTACATTTTGTGGTTAATTCATTTGGTCTTTAAGATTTTTTTCAATTGTGTGTATTTCATTTTGCTTGTCATATTGAGAAAGCCCCTGTTCGTAACACATGCCCAGTATATTTCTCCCTTAAATCTTCTAGTTCGTAAAAGACTAAATCACCAAAAATTACTTGCCTGAATTTGTATTTTTTAACTGTAAGTGTTTCGCTAATTTTAATTTTATTTGTAAGAAATGTATCAGTCGTCAAGTATTGAAACAGATTTTATCCATACCTATGATGTGTTTTCTTCCTTGATTGCTTCAACTGGAGTCATGTATGTTGATCTGCAATGAGTGTTATTGTCCCTCAATTAAACATGGCAACACGCTAACCCACCTTCTGCTTTCATCCTGAGTGAAGTCCTTTCACAATCTAGTCTTTAAGGTTCTGCTAAACACTTCAACTATTGTTGCATTTATTGGATGAGTTAAATGAAACATAGTACATACTACTTCTTCTACTTCACAAGTGAATTTTAGTTTCCCTCCCTTTGTATATTTATTATGTGACTAAATATAAAAACATGGGCAGTGAAAGTGCCCTAGTATACTGATCCATCGCATTATTTCCTCAGGGTCTCTAATAAACAAAAGATGGGTGTAAACATTGTAGAAAGGATTGTGTAGCATTGAGATATGTGATGAATCCAGTTCTTTCTATAGGACGAACAGGAAGAAATTGAACTCCAAGGCCATGTAGATTGTAAATTAGTAGGACTTATTTACTCTATTTTATATAAGAAGATTAGAAAAGTATATCTAGCCCAAACCGTACATTCTTTATACCAAAGAAACAGTTAAACCTTTCTGAATTATGACTAGAAGAAATAATGACCCTGTTGGAAAGTAAGGACTATATTGTATAAGGGCCGTTTTCTGCCCCTTCTCCAATTTTCTTCATATGGTGTATATTACAACAAGTATGAAGTGGTTTGTTCTAAGTTCTAACATAAGTTTTTTGTTGTGCTGGTTCCCACGGAAACCGTGTGTTAAGAAAATATCAAGGAAGATAGGCAAATTGGTTATCTTCTCCGTGTATTTCCAGTTTACACTGTCTATCCATAAACTATTCACTAAATTTAAAATGACACTACCTATGGTTATTAGTATTCTGGTATAAAGTTGCATAAAATAACAAATTACCAGAAATAAACGCTAGTAAATGATGATGAAAAAATCAAACTTACTACTCAACATGAAACTGTTTTAATTTACGTTGCAAAAATAAGACAATCACTGATAAAATCAAACACTGTGTGTTTGAAATATTTTTTAACATTATTGGCTGATATGATTGATAATGAGGCCTTTCTGGAGTTTTCTGAGTTTTCCTGTTCAGGGAAAATATTGGTGTTTGTCCCCTTGTTCCTGTAAATGAAAGATGTTCTTTTTACAATATTTTCCTCCATTTCTTCGCAATGTAAAAACACACACACACACACACTTTCGCGAAAAATCTTCATCGATGACTTGTCTCCTCAATCTCGAACTTTATTTGTAAGCAACAATACAAGTACTTATATTCATACGTTTTATGTCATCATTTATGTGATAAATTAGCAAGGTTCAGACACGTTAAACATCAAAATGTTACTTAATATAGACGCCTCTCAGTTTCAATTTAACCATGTGCGCAAGATAAGTTAAAATTTAGAAAGCATAAAGAATGTAAGAAAGAAATTAATAAATATGTTTCAAATATTTTTTTTTTCTCATGAATATTTATAGTGCAATACTGGTAGGAATAGAACAAAATGCGTTCAAAAATGTAGTTCTATATCTTTACGCATAGCGGAGACGGACGTACTAACAGTGCAACAGGAACAAAATACCAGTGCTACGTAGATAGTAAAACTGGTGAATGTTTAGTTTTTAGGTATCAGCGCAATCTTGCTCCAATATGATATTTTGAAGACAAGTTTAGTCATGAGAAATACATAGTCTGCTGTAATTTGGAGTATGAAGTTGCTACACGCAGCGTTTATTCTGCAATTTCCAACACCAGCACATGTTCAGGGGTATTTTTGCTATGAAATTGAAATATATAACATAATGCATGCAGAATATATCTTAAATAACACAAGTAGACAAAGAGTCATGAAATTTTACAATATTTATATTTTCGCAAAAACTGGGGCAGAAAACGGTCCTTATTCAATATAGACCTTTGATAAATCAGCCACTCTTAATGTGTTTATTCAGCAATAGAGCTTGATAATGTGTGTGTGTTGAAAATCGTATAGATTAGTAAAAGAACTATTGTGAATGAAAAAGGCAAGCACTCTGCGTCCAACAGGACTAAATTCTTAGTGTGAATTGTATTGATAATTTCTGCGAAAGTGATTTATATAGTGCGATTATGTTGTGGCTTTTAAATGTATACGTGGCATTACCATCCAGCTTTTACATTCGTAATCTACTAATAAAGGCCAATTAGCACAAACGTTTGGAAACATTCAAAGACGGTTATGGAATGTATTTTGGTGTTTGCATTGTCCAGGATAGATCTATTTTGTGGGATGAAAATACATTCAAAATCGCAATATACAACTACAGAACTTTCATTGCATGTTGCATTCAATGTAGCATAATAGTTGTTGTTCAGGTAGTTTTTATTCTGGTGTACAGAAGAAACAAAATATGCAGATATATTTCTTCAAATATGTGTTTTATTTTTCTAACAATGTAATGATAAATTCCGTCATGTGGCTATTAGGATCGCTGGAAGCGAATATGACCAACATGTCAACGTTTCTGTTTGCTCCTTGTAGACACCTCTTTGCACCTAAGATGCAAGAGTTGAGATTTCGTTGTTGGTTCCGCCGACACTAAACACCGAAACCCAATATTCTCCTCGCAGTATACGACTTCCTCTGTTTAAGTTATTCCAACCGGTTTAAAGTATCTTATCTCAATACCGACCTCTACTCCGTCCAACATTTTGCACATTTACACATTGACATGGATATAAAATTCTTGTTCAATTTTTCTAATCATGTCTATTTTCATTGCAAATTTGTATTTTGATTGTATATCCATCGAGTCACTTGGTGTATTTAGCAGACATTTTATTGCATATAAAAAGTGCATATTGTCTTTATTCTTTATTGTCACAAACTTGTTGTTCCTAACCCATTCACGCAAATCTGTGTAAGAGTATACCCTGACAGATTAATAACTATTTACGCGATATGTCAAATTGTAAACCTGTCAAACATCAGTCGTGTATTTTTTTATTATTTCCTGTCCAAATTTGGTATGAAAAATATAAAATAAACGTTCAATTACATTATCAATTTTACCCCTTGTCAGGACGTTCATATTATTTGTTCTATGACAAAATTCTGTATAGTTAATTATTTCGATTTCTTCAGTTGGCCTTTTCTTAAGTCTGGTTATTAAACTGATCTCTTCTTTAAGTCTAGTTACTCTTACAAAAGCCAATTGTGCACTTTTTCAAATAATGATCTTTTTCGTGTAGGATTTGAAACATTCATACCAATCTTGATTGTTATAGTAATCTCTAAGCATCGTACTGACAATTTTGTTTATATAGTTTACTTATTCATACTTCATGATTCTTTTCTTGCTAGGACACGTAGTAATCGAGTTGGTAAGTTTGTTTCTGACTTTCTTTGGAATTGATTGATGGAATGCAGTAGACTTCATTCTTTAATATTCAACTGACAATATTTCATCATATATTTTATTATGTAAAATGTGCGATGGATGGACAAAGAGAAAAAAAAATAACGTGCTTGTATTTGCATGGAAAGTACAAGAAGACCATAAGACCAGAAAGTTTATTGTTACTTGCAATAAATATGAAAATAGTGAACAGAATACTTTTTTTTTTATATTAATCATTTTAGACCCATATTCATGTTTTAATTGTGACCATTATTAATATAAGTTCACTCAAAACATGTGTACGTTTTGAGCGGGTGTTATGTCCAAGCAGGTGTTTGTTGTGAACAGGTATTCGTGTAGGTATGGCTAAAGACCATCATGACTCCTGAAATTAAAATAAATTAGTTTTAGCTGATATTGTGATAATTTTATAATCGCACTGCACCCTTATCTGTGAAGCAAAAAGCTTACCAAAGTTTTATCTCCGATTCCGCATAAAACCTTTTATTGCTATAAATGAAAAGTCATGATACTGTCAGCACTTTTACAGTAATGTTGTACGAGGAATGAGAGTGTATTGGTTTATCGGAACATCACATTCAGCTCTTATTTACCAGACCAAACGCTGGCTCAAGTTTTATCCCCTATTCTGTAAGAAACAGAGTTTTGCTATCAGGAATTTTGTCATAATGTTATACGAGGAAGGGAGAGATCATTGATTTAACTGACATAAGAGAAATCAGCTATCTGTCATGCATTCTGTTTTATTTGATAACCAAACATTCCTGCATAAATCAAGTGATGATATATAGACAATATATTTGCTTTCGAAATTACAATCGATCATAATAGACAAGCTCTCAAATGTTGGTCATCAAATTGAAGAATGCAAATCTTGAATTCGATACATTTTAGAAAAGAATATCAACCTGTTTAACAAATAAAAAGTTACTTAAACGTTGACGGAACAAACAATCTGAATGTTACATATTGATCTTAGGCATCACAAGACACCTTCGTTTTTGCTCATTGCTTGTGGCAACGCCCATATGCTAGACTATTCAATTGTAGATCACCCGAGTAAAAAATATAAAACTTGATTTTTATACAGTTAGCAGTAAATACTATACTATTTTGTAAGCAAATAAGCAAAAACAAATCTTAAATATGTTGTACTCACCAATTTGAATGAGAAATACTGCTCCGGATAATTTTATTTTAAGTTCTGTTGTATACTTGTGGCAGAGCCTTTTAAATTCAGAACTTACTGCGTAATATGAAGATTCCAGAAAACAGTCTGTATATCATGCTAATTACACAGTCCAAACCAGTAGGTTGTTTAGAATGCACATGAAGAGAAATTGTGAAACCTTTAACGCGGAAATAACGATATCATATAGAGGTGTGTGTGTGTGTGTGGGGGGGGGGTAATTTAGTTTAATGATTTTTCAGTACAGTTTAGTTTAATGCTAGTATTATGTTTCGCAGATCTTTAAATTATTTTTAAGCTCTACTCAATGCGCAATCAAGAAATTACAATTTTGGCCTATGAACTCGAATGTATTTTTGTTTCATTGAAATTGTGTGTGGTCTAGCTCTGAAATATCACTATAGTCTAGGGACTCAAGGGTATATATTTTCAATTAGTGATCCAGAAATGTTCTTTTTCAGGGATATGGGATCGTACAAATTTAAAATTAAAATTATTCCAGAGGTTCTAGACTGTCATAAAGATAGCCGTTACTGCATATATATTATTCGTGAGTGAAAGTCCACGCAAACAAGATTGAAGTATTTTAAACGTTTTAAAGTAATCCAGCTCTCTCATATGCCCACTACTACTTGCTTATTTTACAAACTTCTTCGTGTTCGGATCCAATGTAATAAAATGTATAATCTCACAAGGATGATGAATCAATTTTTTTTACTTTTTTTTGGAACGAACTGGGCATTGACGATTCCCGGCTGTGCGAACTCGAAATACATAACGTATATCGAATATTCATAGCTATGTTTACACCTGTACGAAACCACCTGGAAGTGTCTACGATGTTGGACACTTTCAGTTTTGCATTTTCAGACAAAAACGGCTACATTACTTGTTACCATTTTGTCTGTATATTTGTTTTCAGATAAAATAGTCAATAAACCAAAATACAAGTGATGACTTATTATTCAACGATATGTTTATTATGACAGTTCAAACACAAGTAAATGGGAACTAACTCAGTCGGGATTCAAACTTGATACCTCTCCCTAACGTTTTCATTCACTCTACGTTTTAAGCAAATCGGAACATACCACACAGTGTGGAATATTGGATCAATCATCATAAAGCGTTATACGTTTCAAAGGTATTTTTTTATTTAGTTTATAATAGTATTGTTACGTGTACATCACAGCCAAATACATCCTTGCCTTATCCATAAAATAAAAATGTTTAAATATTATATTCTTAGGAGTAAATGTAGCGGAGATAGCCACTTGTTCTTGATGATGAATAACAATTGAATGGCAAGAAATCCTTTCCAATGATGGAAATGTAACAACATAACTTATATTGATGCCTGTTTTATGTAACATTAAAGTTGCCTTCTCAGTTTTGTTTCGCATCCATCGAAAATTCAAACACAATTTATGGAGAATATACCAAAAAATTTGGTAACCTCGAACATACGTTTCTGGTGTGAAAAACCGGTCTCTTTCGGACAAATGTCCATTACGTTTAGCCTTTTCCTTTAAGAGCCGAGATAAGCCACCTACTTTGTGCAGATTGTAAAGAAATCGCCAAGTTCGATCCATCACAATAGACGACTCGAGTTTATCAGTAATCGTCTGAGAAACTGATCTAAATTAACGCAACATTAAACCAAAATGAGCGGGATGGATGACGAATTTATTGTCAAACAGACGGAAAAACGGGGATAATACTCTATGCCTCTTCCACATTTGTTGTAGAGCAACCCTAGTCTCAAAATCATATAATATATTTGCTCACTAAAGCATCAAATGTATACAGATATAAAACATAACAGTATATAAAATGATGTGTGCATTTCACTAAGAATATATTGTCGGTTCCATATCATGATATGTAAAAGCGTGTGAATATTATAAATTATAATACAGGGATATATATATATATATATATATATATATATATATATATATATATATATATATATATATCGTTCATAAATATGTGTTGATACGTGGCTGAGTGTGGCACACTGCGGATTGGACCTGCAAAATACATGGTCTGGTTTAATTGACTGTCACCTGTATTTATCGAATGAATTGGGCGAAGTTTTATTTCTATATGTTTAAATAACCAAGTGTGTAAAGTAATGATTATCGTCGTCCTCATCATCATCGTCACCATTGTCATCATCATCATCATCAGCAGCAGCAGCAGAATCAGAATCAAATAGACTTCAAATTTTAAGTTTCACTAATTAAGAACTGAATGAGTACTTAAAGTTTTGTCACTAAATAATTCCTAAGGGCTATACTTTTATTTGTTTGGTGTTTTATTACTAAATAATTCTTAAGGGATATACTTCGGTTTGGTTTGTGCTTAACGGAACATCAACATATGAAGGGTTACATCGTAACTGAAGTGGTTTGCCAAGGGACACATCGTGGCGGCCGACTCTGCGTGGTCTGAGCCGGATTCGAAACTGCATCCTTATGATCTGGAGTTTTGCAGGCTAAATACTGGCACCGAGCTCCAACCATAAGGGAAGTACTCACCTATTTTAAGATTTTGAAACACAATTTCCATCCTTGCACCACTGCAAAAAATAGGATTTTATGTATACTTTTTTTAAAGCAATAATGAAGACTTTTGCACTGATTCTTATTTTGATTGATTTGTAAGAAAGTACATGTCTGCCTAATTGACTACGTCTAACTCTGAATTATTGTACAACGCACTCAACGGTCTTCTTTTAATACCTAATAATAAATCATTATACACAGCAAATTATATTACTTCTGGCAAATCCTATTGTGAGAAAGTACGATCTGATTAATGAGCTTTGTTACAACCTTGAAAGGCAGCCATATTTCTGAACAGAGAGAGAAAGACCTTACCCTATTTTCTCCACAACTGGTTCCTGTAGCTGCACCGAAATATTCCATCAAGCAATCGCCTGTTTCTGGATCTGTACATTCCATGAAGAGACAAATAACTCTGGGCACATTCTTAAAAGAAACAAAAAGGAGACGAATAGCTGGAAGTGTATGAGGTCACTAAACTAACCAGCCACGCTGTTACATTTTTTCAGCGAACAGCTCTTAACGGCCGGTGGCGCTTTGGGATATGAAAAATCTTTTCAGAGGTTTAGATGTGGTATTTACGAATCTCAAGTCATCACAACGCTTATTATTTTTCCTGATGTATTTCCTTCTTTTTATCAACATTTTCGATGAAGTGCAGTGCATCAATTACAACTTCAAGTACACCAAGACTATTATGCTTAAACATTAACATGGACAAAAACGTAAACAAATATCAGCATAGGCTATGTTGTATTATCTCGCAATAGTTTTAGTCAATAAAATGACTGGAATCTTTAGTGTAAATGACGTTTCCAGAACTGACCAAAAGGCACACATTGCAGTATAAAATTGTCTAATTCTGGTGACTTGCGGGATCAAATTCGTTTAACTTTGTAATCAAAAAAGCCGTTGCTGCAACACAACAAGTCTTATTACTTAAGTTTGATGGAAGCTTGATTAAATCATAATCCCATTTAAATAACAGATTATCCATATTGAACTCTTCACTCCTTGTGTTTGATTTGACTAGCGAAAGGCAGACTCATTTTCTCATAATAAGTATCTACATTACTAGTGATGATTTGTTTTCTTGTATATATATATATATATATATATATATATATATATATATATATATATATATATATATATATATATATATATATCTGTGTACCGTCCGATCCTTCTTTGATGCCTTTCATTAGTCTGCTCGTTTTTGTTGCTGTTTGTTTTGTGATTTTTTTCCAGACGTTTTAATGTTTATGCTGTTTGATGTTGGGATCGAATGTCACAATGTATTCCATTTGCTGCTTACTATCTTCTACCTCGTCCTCGTATTTGTTTGTATCATGAAATTACTTTTTCGAAGCATGACCTAGCCATTCACAACCATGCTTGTATAATTAAACTTGGTATAAAATTGGTGTGTGTGTAACTTTTTACCGGGGTTAGTGGAAATGTATTCATTTTATTCAAATTTAGCTTATTTCGCTTAGGATGTTCTGAAATTTCTTACCACTTGCGAATTTAACTAGCTATGATTTTATCCATAATGTCCTCGTTATTTAAATACATCTGTGGTTCTAAAATGCCTCCTCCTACTGTATTGTAAGGAGGGGGGGGGGTATGTGTCAAATTTGTCTTCATATCTGAATGAAGATGATATTCCGCACTCTTTCATAATTGTGTAGTATGCGTTATGCCTTGTTACAAGCTCTTCGTATGTAAGCTTCTGTCTTTTTTTAATATCAGGCAATACCTCTAACACTAATGATAATCTGAAGTTTTTTTAATTTTATTTTGGGGGTTGAAGTGGCTCACATTTTTCATTAGACTGATACTACTTAAATATATATGTTTAACGATATGTGCATCTAGTATATGTGACTTTTGTTTTTCAATTGAATTTTGAAATTGGTTCGCTTAAAATCGTTTATTTTGATCAGCATTGATGAGCAAACCTTTATGTTTCATCGGCAAAACTATGCTGATAGATATCCGTAGGGTAATGTTTTCATGTTTTCAACTCAATAACGTTTATCATCAGTAAATGACAGAACAACACTAGATTCTGAAAATTTACACATTGTGATTGAATGATCTGAGGCAGTGTCATTTGTGTTAATAGTTCTCCTCGTGCTTAAATAAGCATTTCTTGTACATATAACGTTTTAAATTGTGTTCGATAACACACTTCCTTATACATTTGCAAACTTTTTTCTTATCATGGTCTGTTAGAATCTCAAAAACTACAAACACTCTAATGGCAATGTCCAAAATTTCGGCTTTGAATAATTTAATAATCTTCTTGTATACTTGATGGATGCTATATATATTCTTCTTTTGACAATTACAAGTGTCGTAACATTTGATGTTCTCCTTTCATGTCTCCATAACAATTGTTTGTTTCATCATTGACACAAGGTGAATCTATATCGGTTAAAAGTAGCTTCATCTTATCAACGTAATTTTTCTTAACTTGTTATAATGTATAACCCATCTACTTAAGTCTACTTAAGTCTAACACTGTAAATCTTCTTCATATCTTTGTTTTTCCTTTCCTGTTCTTTGTCATACTCAAAAGGACTACGTTATTATCTATTTTTCATCTGTTTGCAAATGGCAGATCCTTTGGTAATTTTATGCTCACGTTCATCTGTATATATTTTCACATTTATTAAAACTAAAGAAGTTCTTTTTAAAATCATTAGTTGCTAACTGGTATTTAATTCTCTGTATAATGTTCGCTGTTCGCCAAGTCTGCAAATTAAAAAGTATTATTCTATAAGTATACTTTTGCGACTTTCAAGCCTAATTGATGGTAAAGCTTGAGATGTCGATAACGAAATATATTCTCGCTTTTATCTGTAAGTGTACACAACAACTTACGCAGAGTGAGAATATTTTTTTTCTTCTCTGCTTTAAGTTTATTTTGTAGGGAGATGAATCATTTTCATTGGGAACTAGTTTACCAGTTGCGATGGGGTAGTCATTGAAATAATTTTGCAAGTCTTTAGCAATTTCCAAATCAACTTTTAAAATGTATCCTATGTCTTTATAATTTTTGATGTTTAACATGCTTTTATCTGCCCATTTAATTTTTGTTTTCGCTGTCTCACATGATGTCTTTCATTGGTAAATATTGGAACATTTTCTACTATATATATTTTTGTCACCGAGGCACATGTTGAATTATTTTGGTTTCATACCATCGTACATTTAATTTTTCCATCTTCATCTGCATATAAGTCATGACTAGCTTTGCGTATCTTGTAGGAATAATAATAATTTCCTTGCGAAATACACTTGCAGTCATTAGAAACATGTCATAATCTGACAAACGCTCTAACGCTACACCTGATGTTGTCAAAGTTTCATTATATGTAGGACCCAGTGCGCTTTAATAATGCGTCTGGTCTAGTTTGTAGTTTTTCACGCACTCGTTGCTAACTTCCTCAAAAATGTCACATAACATTAGAATATCCTTCTTAACGTAGTGTGTAATATCACATCGTGTTTCATTTGAACTATTTAAATTGCAGAGTGATGGATAAAACGATTCTATAAGAGGCAATATTGTCTACTCGAATCTACCAAAGAATCTAAGTACTCATATGGCTAAATGTCTTTTCACAAAAATTTAGGTTCAATATTTTCAAAGTGCCAAATTGTCTCTGTAAATTTTGTCACCTAAAGTTTTGTTTAGTTACTCATCAGCATGTCCCATGAACAGAGAGCTATGTGCAACTCCAATTGTTATTTTTTTCAGGACCTTTCTTATCTTTTGTTTTTTTTATCCAATCAATAACGAAACACATTTATTGATTGAGCTTGGAATAATGTTTACATCATTTCTAGGACCTTGATAAGGCGGTATGAGTTATAATAAGATAGGATGTTTTTGTTTTTTTCATGCGCAAGGAAACAAATTATACTAATCTTTCCAACACTGTTCCGTACCTTCAGATGATGTTTATCCACCTGTTTCTTTCAAAACCCATTCAAAATTACAATAAATGATATACAGAACTTTACGCTGATGATGATAAGTATTTGTTTTAAAATCCAACAAGCGAACATTCTTCTGGCATGATTTCAACCATATTTTCTAATCTGAAACATAATCGTTTCTGTTCGTTTCATTTTTATACTGTCTTGTAGTAATTAACTCATCTTGTTGTGTAAGTTCTTTCTGTCTTTGTCTTTATCTCTTTAATTCGATACAAGCCTAGATAGTTTTTAATTCCAAAAGTAATGATATATTTCTGCTCCATCAAAAGTTACCAACAATTCAACGTGCAGATTCTAGCACATTAACTGGTCTAATGCACGTATTCTCTTTACAATATCGGCGTAAATGTTGTTCATTTGAATCATTTCAATAATTTCATATACATACACAGAGATATTGATAGCGTTGTCAAATTTGCTGATATCTTCAATTTTTTTTCTCGGACATCTATCTAACCAACATGAGTACTTGTTTAAAAATGTATTTTGTTGTTGTCTGTGGGTCTTTTGCACGAGTGTTTAGAATTGATTCAATTGCATACATAAAGCATTCTTCATCATTGCTTTCCACGTTAATAAAAACCTTTTTGTTCTTAACCCATTCACGGCAAAATATATCTAAGTCCCACGCGTTAGTGGTTTAAATTCATCAATGTTCAAATAAAGGGGACTGCGTTTATGAAACATCATCTTTGTATTTGCGGTGATCTTTACAGAAAAATGAGTGTTCAGACAATCAAACATATTATATCATGCATGCACAATTACCAAACTTGTCTCTAAATTTCGTTGAGTAATAAAAAATGTGCTTTTTCTCTTGACCACTTATCAGTAGAGTATATTGTTGTTTTTTTATTAACTTGATCACTTAGTATTCGCAGTGCTCTTTGGAGCAAACTGAGTGTTCAGATTGTCACACAGATCATTTAATACCTGCTCAATTACCAAACCTGTCGCTAAATTTTCTTGAAAAAGTTTGCTTTTTCTTCTGGATCAATTGGTAGCAGAGTATATTTTCTGAGATTAACTTGACGTTTAAACTGCACCTTTACAGATTTAAAATGTTTTTCATGTCAAAATCTTTTTATTTGGTAGGCTGAATCTGAGACAGAACAAGCATAAATCTTTCTTATTGTCTTCTGTCAATTTATATTAATTAACTTGCTTTAAAAGCCCTAAATCCCATAATGCGTATTTCTTGCATCAAGCGATCTCTTATCAATTGTAAATGTTTCGCTCTACGTTACATAGGTTTCTCCGAAGTCTCTATCTCTCTTTACTCTCTATTTCGTCTAGCATTACTTCTGCTTTGTCGTTTTCTTTCTCTTTAATTATTTACCTCCTCTGAAGTTCATTTACTTCTTCGAAATGAGGAAGTTTTGTCCTTTCTGTTTCTAATATTTGAAATTTTATTACATCTAATCTCTGAAAGTCTGTTCAATAACTGCTGAAGTTTACATGCTATTGTTAACTATTTATTTGACTTTGTTCAGCACATATCTTACTACTTTCTTTAGATGATACTAACCTTGGTACTAAAAAGATGCAAACTATAATCGTCTTTTTTCCATCATTTGTTAACTGTGATATTTATATAGTACAAAATTCAATTGTATTCGATCTGCTATCCTTTTTTTCCATCGTTGTTGAACTGTGATATGTATAAGGTAAAATTGTTTGAATATTTGTACTGAAATAAATACTCAATTTGCTATCCATATTTTCCATCTTTAAAAAATAAGAATTATGCACGAAAATGGAGGAACATTAACTAAAGACATGTTTTCATTTTTTTTATTCAATTTTCCAACGTCAATGTATTATGTATCTTTGACTTCATCTGTAATTGCATCGGATGAGTTTGCATCTTTCTTCCACACTCACATTCAACGATTGAGTACTATAACCCTTTTTCCGATCCTGCATTCATCCTCTTCTGTGCAAACTCGACAATACATATAGTTATTACTCTCTTAGGAAAGTTCATGTGCAAATCATTGTATGACAATTTCATGAATGGAGCCGAATTGTTACTTACAAAAATAACAAACTGAGTGCAATCAACAATTACATAGCTCACCTCTACGTAACTTTTATTAATCTCCGGTAGCTATTCTAAACGTTATCATGCAGAAACAAATTTATACTAAAGTGATCTTGATTACAAAATATCTGCCTCTTTTCTAATTAAAGGTCTATTGCGATTACTTTTTATCTTTACATTTGAACTTTGTCTTATAGAATTCATTTTTTTTTAAATTGGTATAATATCACCAGTATTGTGTTGACATACTGTGAAACCATCTACCTACCTACCAACATAACCATTCACCCATCCACCTACCTTCCTATCTACCTAATGTTAAGTTGTGCTACAATAATAAGTTGATAAAAATTAGATGTTTATGTTATTTTTGTATGGAGGGGGAATCAGTGTTTGCAATATTTGATACCTGAGCAGCACCATTTTCATTTAGGACCAACTAGATCATGGGATGAATGTTTGTGTAAAGTTTCGTGACAATCCTCAAAGTAGTTTAGAGGAAATAGCGATAACAAATTTGAACTAATGGACGACATTGCACCCAATAAGCTCTTCTGGTCTATTACCAGTAGATCTAAAACCCAGATGTTAGTGTTGTTTTTGTATTCTGGGGGAAATCATTGTTCGCAAAATCTGCTTGAGAGAGTATTATCGGCGTGAATCCTTAGAAGCCAGAGTTTACTGCATGAATGTGACAAACTTTGAGTAGCATTGTAGTGACAGCGAGCGGCACAAGCATAGTTTATGCATTAATAAATACCTTTGATAGCAACTGTAGCCAAGGCCTCACACGAACAGCATACAGCATGCAGTCCACTTATGTAATTCATATATTCATTCGCAAGTAAAATACACAGTTAACATGTTGAGGGTAATCTATCACAATATACAATGGAACGTATTCCACTGAATAGGCATAATTATTCCTACTTCCAACTACCTTCTAAGTAGGATAGGATGTGCATAGGTCTATCACGGATGAATATATGTGATTATAAACACAGATAATTAACCCATGTTAGAAAAGCATACAATGTAGGTCAGAGCGACCTCCTTTTGTTTAAGGGTATAGTAGTAACAGAGGGGCATCCAATTATCAAGTATCATGATTCGACATCACCCAATAAATGAACTTTTATGATAAAATTTCAACAAAGTCACTGAAGCATGAAATATAAATGAAAGATGCCTCTTTTTGCCCTAAGGATGTAAAAGTTATCTTTATGCATCCACTCACCAATTTTTGTATCCATATAATATGCCAAAAACTCACGTGGTAATAAACTATAATGTCACGACTTAACCAGCGCTGGTAAAAGACGAAATTTAAGTCACGATGAGCTAGTTTTGTTGTAAGGCTGTGGTAGTAACTGATGTCATTTTCAAAAGTGTCTGAGGACTGAACATCAAATACAAAATTTAACCAAATGGTGTAATACAAACAGAGATGCATACAATATTCTAATTTGATGATTCTGCCATGATCAAAGCTTGAGAAATAAACTTAAAACACAAAATTTGACCAAAGTCAGTGAAACGTAAAATATGGACCACAATGAGCTACTTTTGTAACGAAGTTGTACTTCTCATCAAGTTACATCACCTCCAGGTATAAAATTACATATAGTGTGCAAATCCATGAGGTAAAAGGAAAACTTAAGCAAGAATGTACAAATAATTTACATGTACAACGTTGGCTAACTCGGTCCCCTTCCCAAGGGATAGATGATATTAAACCGACTCATAACTGTCTTAAGACCTTGAAAGAAAGTATGGTTGAGATTCAACGAGGGTGTATATATGTATATACTTATATCTGTGTGGACGCCGACACCGACGCCAATGCCGGAGGCAGTACAATATCGGTCTCCTACTTCGTAGAGGTGGGGTCAAAATGTAGACCCTAGATGTAAGAAGGCATATTTATATATATATATATATATATATATATATATATATATATATATATATATATATATATATATATATAGTATGTCCTAAAGATTTGGCCTTTTTTTACCTATATATAACAAGAGAACGTTCTAAAGATTTGACCTTTCATATCTTTATCGTTAACTCGTTCACTCTGAATATCATTTTAAGAATTGTGTGCTGTTGTGCCTTTAAACCCTATATATGCATACACTCTGTTCGTATAGAGTTCAATTGTGCTTTGTTTGTAATCAAACAAGTCAAACAGGAGTCTTGAGTGAAATATAATTTAAAGAAAACAAACCGTGTTAAGTCCATTGAAAAGTTGACACCGTTTATCGCACTGCATACTCCTTCAGGAGGATGGAAATGTGATCACATACGCACACACACACACACGCACACACACACATACACACACACACAATGTACATACCGTACAGCAGACAGATTTTGGTCCATTAGCGAGCCCACACTGCTCATTGGGAGTATACACCTCTCCTGGCAGTTTCATCGTATAATTCGTCCATTCCTCGTTGTCGAATACAATACCCTCATTGGTCACACAGTCTCTGAAATACCAATCTGGACTGTTTACAGTGTTAGATAGATAGATAGATATGAATGGTACCTACTCACCAACCTTCCTATCTACATACCAACACACATACGTATGTATATACCCACCTACATACATATATACATTCGTATATACATACCTACGTACGCACCTACCTACCTACACAAATACATACAAATGATAAAATGCTGCACAGAGACAAAGAAGTTGATGCACTTTCTAAAATATGAAAAAAGACTGTTTACAGTGATTGATAGAGATACATTGATAGATACATAGATAGAGAGAAACACACACACATATATATATATATATATATATATATATATATATATATATATATATATATATATATATGAATCGTACCTGCCCACTCACCTCCGTACCTAATACCTACATACAACCGCATGTACATACCTACTCACCTATCTATCTACCTAGATACATACATATATATCATACATGTATACATACTATGTCATATTTGCGCACAGACAGACAGGAAGGCGCATATATATATATATATATATATATATATATATATATATATATATATATATATATATTTGGATAAAGTGGGTGGATATACACACAGGCCGACATCCCTATAAATACAACTTTCTCATGAGGCTCAGTTATCCTTTAATTCATTATTTCTTAATTTGTTGAGGTTCCAAACCAACCAGTTCCCTCAAATGGGGACGTAAAATTGTGTCATTTCTAAGCGATTACTGAACAAGATGATCACCTGTATCAAAGGACGTCTACAATTATTGCAAGTTTATAATGCTATATGTCTCGATATACATTTACATACTTGTTCTTTAGTATGTTCTTGAAAGCTTCAACGGAGCAGTTAGAGAAAATCCAGGGGTTTCTGAAATATGGCTGGTCTATGTCGAATTTTGGCGTAAAGCGAGACATTATAAATGAATCCTCAGCCGGACAAGACATGGCGCCCGTCTCGCCGTCGTGTACTGCTCCAAGACTGAAAATAACAGACAGGCAAGGCGCATGACTATACATCAGATACAGTGCAGCTTTGACAATCAGAACTTCAATTGATCTTTCTACCTGTGTCAGTTCACTATCACATAATATAATTTCTAGAACAGACCGAGAAAAAAACTTTTTTTACACTCGGGCCGTATATTTGACCTAGGATGTTATTTCATCAAAATGCTTCAGGTGGTAGCTAAACAAGAAATAACAAATCGATTCTAGGGCTTAAAAATTATCAATTATAATTTGAATAAATTTGCACAGGCTTCTTATTACCATCAATATTCCTCCAACGAAACATTGTTTTAACTGTAAGTCTTATCATTCCTGTAAAACCAATCCTTCAAATAAGTATGTGTATATAAATAAATAAATAAATAAATATATATATATATATATATATATATATATATATATATATATATATATATATAGAGAGAGAGAGAGAGAGAGAGAGAGAGAGAACTTTCATCTCAAAGTACATTCGAGTATCGACCAGTTTTAATAGGTAATTTGCTATTATAACACCTGCATTTAGATTGTGTTATACGATTACTAGCCCGTAATTTTAATAAGTAATTTTCCATAGTAAAATAATCTTTAAATATCTTGTAGGTTGTGGCTTTAGAATAATTCTGAATTTCTGTATTCCATTGTTGCAGATATTCACATTTAAAAACATCTTCAGTTTTCATTTTCAACAGTGTATATTATAGAAACTATCCTATTGTCATATGCTATATAGTCCTGTTTTATAAACAAAAATGGATTTAATGGACAGCTCTCCAATGTAATAACCCTGCTAAGTGGGAATGTTCATTTAACTGCTTTTTTTTTCTACAAGTGCTGTGTCGTTCAAGGGGTCTGCCAGGAGCATCAGTAGGTCACTTCTGCGGCTTATACTCTATAACAGGGTCGGTCAAACGGTGTGTAATAAGCCTCAGTAGGTCACGTCTGTGGCTGATACTATAGAACATATACAATTTAAAGTCTTTAAAACTTCAACAATTCTCAGTCAATTTTCATGAACATTTCACAACTTATTTCAACATTATATCTTTATCACGAAGAAAAAGGTTGATGAAAATCGTTATGATATCAAGTGGGCTGAGGATTTTCCTCAAATCCTGGAGGTTAATTGATTATTTAACTTTAGTATCGTTCGTCGATAGTATAATAAGCATTCTTGACGACCCGGATGATGCCGTGATCTAGTGCTTGAGATATAGGAAACAGGAACATCTTGGAGGAAACCGCCTACTATGAATATGTAGCCACTAACATGTGGAAATCAGGAATCCAACACGGGGAGCAAGAAGTGATAAGCGATTGAACGGAAATACTGGGGACAAAGAGGGTGCCAGGAATCAACTTACTTGTGTCCAAGTTCGTGTGCTGCTGTGCTCACCGTTAAATAAAAATCACTTGCTTCGATAACCGAAATTCTCTTACCGATGTCACATATTCCATTGTTTATGGAATAACCTAAAATGGAATAGTAGAAAAAGACTAGATATCATAATTATATTCTTCACGATTAACGTTCAAAATATATTAGTTCCTCTGAGGTGGGTATGTAAAATGTCCTTATTAAAAGAACGCACCCATGCTCAACTGATAAGAATTTATTTAATTCATCTCAATTAAATGTAATTCTACATAAATGTTACTCAGTACATTGCAAAAGCAAAGCATATACATGCGCATAATGTGAAGCTAATATCAAGATGAGTACGTCAACATAAACAAGTATACTAATATAAATATAGTGACTACACTAAATACCACTGTCGATATTTGTTGTCCCGAGTGCATGTGACTATGGAACTGGATTTAGTGACTCCTGCCCGAGCAGAAATGTCACTTTATTGTAGAATAACTATTGACTTCATGACCTGTTTGTTTACGTTCAAGCCTGTTAACGCCGTGTCATTGTTGAGGGCACAAGTTGATCACACTGGGAAGGGGGGTAGTATTTCTTGCAAGAGAAATAGTTATCTGGCAGAAAGCTAGTATAATTTTACTTTAAATCGCGAATATAACTTTTTTTCTTCTATTGGAAATCATTAAAGGTATATTAATAGGCACATTATGACTACACCAATGGCAATAGCGACATCTGTTGGACTGAGTATGTCTGACTTTGTAACTGGATTGAGTGTTGTTGATGCGATTGCGGAGGGAACTAGTGTAAGAAGACCAGTCCCGTAGTCACGAACTCCATTAGTAACAAATATCGTATTTGACCGAGGATGTTGTCACCCTATGTTTTAGTATATCAAATTCAGCCCGATAAAATAAAGAGACGACAATTTTTTCACATTATACGTTTAAACATGACAGGCTGATGTGACGACAATATCAGCGATGGCACCAAGCGAAGGAACTAATTTTGCTTGCCACGAAAAACGTTCGCAGAATTGCATAGCCAGGAAAGCAGTCGATATTTCCTTTCAATCTGGTGGTATGAATTCTTTCGATTCATTTCATCGAATTATATGAGGTGTACTAATATCGCTTATGACCATTATTCATACGAATACGCTCTAGAAATCGTGACATTATGAATTCGCAAAGTCGATGCCCTGTGAGCAAGCAACGTCAACTTGTCATACGCCAGGTTCCAGATAAACCGAAATCTCTGTACCTCTCTTGTACACTTTAATCACAGTATAGCAAAATGGGAGATCATAGTATGATCTTCGTTTGATAACTCAACACGTCCATTGGTTACGTCGTACTTCACGTTTTGTCGACATCGACCACGTGATGACCGAGCCTCACAACACAAGGTGACTTGTGCAATACATGAAGTGACACCCATAACTGCAGTCGCAATATTCACTGGGTTCCATCTGCATTGAGATTGGAACTTACACTGGAGTGCATCTGTTTATAAGTTGCTGTTGCTTCTGTTGTATTTTTTTAGATCCCGTCAGTATATGGTCAATAGCGACTGATCATGACAGGTTACAATTAGTTTGGTCAGTCATATCATGTATTTCTTTAGTATTAATATGACTTTCCATATTATGGTATAAAGTTATGTAAGTATGTGCCCTGTAGGCAATTTCACAAGGTATATTCTGGTATAAAGTCATATCAGTATGTGCCCTGTAGCCAATTTCACAAGGTATATTTTGGTATAAAGATGAGTGTATTCATAAGGCAAGAAAAAGTGGTGGAAACACGTATTAATAATTATTATAATAATAATGCGCTTACCCTAGCGAGTTGGTTGTTTTGAACCTCCAGCGCTTTTTTTTTACATTGTTCCATCAATTTTTGAGAATGAGCGCACTGCTCAGTGGATTGGCACACTGGTGTGCCATTACAGACATGGCGGGTACAATTTCTGCTTGGACCATATTGTAACTATCTAACCCCTTTGATTATATTTGTGTGTGTCGTTATAACAAATATATTTCTTTTAATAAATTATCCATACTAACAATGTAGAATCCATGAATAAGTGCTGTCCTCTTTGTTTGTAATATAGGGGCTAATTTTTTATTATAATTTCATATATAGGATTCCTGCTTGGACTGAAGTATAACTCTCTAACATGTTTGCCGTGACGGTGTGAGTGTGTTACTGTGTTCATCCATTTATCTAAATTGTCTGTTCAAAGACATGACCAAACATTTTTCGTATGGAACCTGAGTTGCATAGAAGATGGTATAAATTGTAATTTTGTAATATTTTGTGTTACCTCTGCTGCTCTTGGCATCGCCATATGCAATCTTTGCTTCTTTTTTAGCACACCTGCCCGGCCTTTGTATGAATTAATATTATTACTTTCAAATGCCTATAAGCATTTGCTTTTAGTAACATGCATTCGAACGTTTGAGCTGTGGAAAATATGTCATTCATCAATTTTGAAAACGCGTCCCTAACATGTTATATATTATATATATATATATATATATAAAAATATATATATATATATATATATATATATATATATATATATATATATATATATATATATATATATATATATATATATATATATATATATATATTCCCTGTACATCAACGCAAAAGTAATCACCGAAGACCGAATACTATCACAGAGAATAAACCCCTTCAAGGCAAATGGGCTGTTGTCCGAAATGACGTACAGTACGAAAAAGAAAAAAAGTTTCAGTTATGGTCAACGGTTATAATTATTGTATTTAGCTGGATGAAACGAGTATTTTGTTCACCTCCCAATTGCTGAATTAAATACCTAACCGCCAATCCCCATCAACCAACAATAAATTACTGTATGTATGTCGGTACATCCATTCTGATGTTGCCAAAAACGTATTACAAATAAGCTAGTGTACATACATACATACATACATACATACATACATACATACATACATACATACATACAGTGAAACCTCTCCAACCCGGTCCCTTTATAACCCGACCTGCTATGCAGACTGGACAAATATTTTGGTCCCAATAACATTGTTCTAATACTAACAGAATCTCCAAATTCTGGCCGACCTCTACAAAACAGCCAAAATATTTTGTCCCTATCTATCCACCTATTTAGACCTACTCATCCGAACACCTGATTATATGAACCATTTGTATATAAAAGCCTTGTTCCAATGGTTCCATTTATATATAATCCAATGCATTTTACCTATATATAAAGGCTACCTACTTATAACGACCGCAATTTGCAATTTAATTTTGTTTTGACAAAGTAAAACGGCATTTTAGGTGCATAACGACATCAATATGTCGCTATTTAACGTCACAAACCTCCCAATAAAACCATGACCATACGAGATACTGCATACCCCGTGATGTGTGGTCATTAAGTCAAATGTAATAAATGAAAGGAATCATGATATACAGTAAAACCTCAACAATCACACTAGTTATAAAACCACCCCACTAAAAAGACCAGCAGTTTAAAGAACCTAGTTAAAATTCAGTTTTTACCTGATCCTATCACTATGATCACCTCAGTAATAAGACCACTTTTTTAAGTCCGATATATTGTCATGTTAACATGGTTGTGCTAAATAGTGAGATTTTACAATATATGTATATATTCATTGTTACATAGCGATCAATTAGAATTAATTAAAGAACCATATGACGAAAGTGAAACGTATATTAGGAGACCCATTTGTTAACCCCAAAATGTGGCATCTGAAGTCAGTTGGTCCTTTAGTGCAAGGATTTGCTGAGCATATTAAGTAGCAAATAGAGAATCAAATAACATTTAATTTAACATGTGGTCTCTTAAGGTATTACTGTATATCTTCGTGAAAATGTTTACATGTCAAACCTTCACAAATAATGATAATTATGATTTATAAATAGCACTTCTTAGTGAAGGACAGTTGTGGCTGCAAACGACCATATACACTGTACTTTGAAAACATAACTAATATAATAAATTCAAGATTGCTTGCGTGGTAGGAAAATAACCCTTTCAACTTTGAACGTGTTGTACTCTCTGAAAAGATTTACCACCAAAAAAGATGGTAGCAAATTTAGTGTACCGTTGATTTAAAGGGACACTGACTCCACAATAAGAAATCTGTCACTGGCATGTTTTATACATATTAAAATTTGTATGACTAATTTGTTTGTATGGCACAATATTTGAGAGAGAGAGAGAGAGCGAGAGAGAGAGAGAGTGTGTGTGTGTGTGTGTGTGTGTGTGTGTGTGTGTGTGTGTGTGTTCTTACCATTTATATCATTATTAATAGTGGTACCGGCATACAAGTCATATCTATAAAAAAAAAAAATAGTCGTTTTGTGTCATTTTACAGACCGGGAAAAATATGTTACCCTCATTTACAGACAAGACCCTGATATTAATAGCTAGGTATCAGAGAAACTTATTAGAGAAACCTGATGACAAGTTTAACATTTTCATTAAAAAGGGAAGAAATTGTAATGATGTCTGGATGAAATTCTAGTATGGAGTAAATAAATAAACCGAGGCAAAAGTTGCCTTGTCTCACCCCTGGACAGTTGTGACAGAGATTGCCATACAAGAAAGTCATGTGGAAAAGACCCATCCCACATGGCATGCAATTGACATCCTCGTGCCAATGAGCCATAGATTTCCATTTGAATTACATCACATTAAAGATTGGTTCATAATAATGAGTTTTGCCACACTATTTGATAGAGAAATGAGAGATGATTGATTTCTTTATAGACGAATTTCAAATATTTATTTAATCTTGCTAACTTTAAATATGTGTTTCATAGCATTCATCTAAAACTTACCTGCTAGTTTAATTATATGAGGTGGTAATTAATAAACAAATGTTTCGCAAATTGTTACGTGATTTTTATGTCTTCGTTAGTCGGTTGGTTTAAAGACGACACTTTCAGCACTTTACTTGTTGATATAATGAAGAAGAAATGGGACTTCAGTGCCTTTCCTGTGGATACTTTGGGGCAGCAGACTTGGGATTTCTTTTTTATATATGTGTGTGTTTTATTATTATTATTATTTATTATTTATTTATTTATTATTATTATTATTATTATTATTATTATTATTTTCTTCACAATTAATACTAAGTTCCGAAGACGAGGAATGTATTTAATACAAATTTAATCATGTCATGCAAAATATCGCAACACATCCTAACCGCATTAAATGTTTATGAAACGATAGATCCGTACAAAAAACCTAGAATTTGCATGATACCACCCATAATCATAATGTAAAAACAAAGAGTGCTCAAATCGTCCGCTTGGTATTTATTTAACCATTTAATTTATGAGAGTGGTTGATTTGGCATATAAATGAGATAGACACTAGACATTTCAGGAGTTTATAGTCTATATCGTTGAGGTATATTTTAAAAAGTTCATTGTACGACTTGGAAAAACTAAAGAGCCTCGAAAATACGATTAAATCAACAAATCTCTGTTTGACAGTTTTCCTGGCGTAACCAATGGGATGTATTACACAGCGTAAAAATAAAATTGTACAATATTGTTCATAAAGAGTTGTTATGTATGATGTTTATATAATATTATAAATATTTTAGGAAATTATAAATGTTTCTTCACTTTGATATTTGCTTAAGTCTTAATGTTTATCGGGAAAAACATGTTTAACTAGTGTCCTTGAATTAGGTTGTTTTGATCAATATGTTTTCTCAATTTGAAGGTCAAGGTTGATTTTTGTTTACAAGTAAAAATTCCATTAAGATGACTCATATTCTAGAACATTCTGTCATGTGACCAATCTTTATATATGCCATGTTTGGTGGACATTTATTCAGTTTTGACATTACCATCAGTCTTGTAAAGAGCTATTACAGTTGTGAAAATTCATTCCAAATTCTAAGAGAGGAATTATTTTAAATATTCATTGGATTATAACAGTGCTCATAAACTTTTGGATTTTGGATTTTTAATTGATGATTTTGGAATTTATGTGAACTTATTCAGAGATTTTGGAATACTTCATTTTGACATCAGCACATCAAAGATTACTAGTACATCAGGACTTTGGAGACCATTGGCACATCATTACATTCAAGGACACAGCCGTGAATTCGGAACATTCTATATTTAGGACTTGTGATTAGAACAATCATTCTTATTGGATTATTAGGATTTCAAAACACATTACTGTAAGTGACTTTTTTGATTTTTCATTTTAATTACCTAGTAATAAATTGCTTGTTGATTTTTACTTGATTTGTTGGGTTCACTTTCTTTCTGTTACATTTTTCTTAGACCATAGAGTCGTAACAGAAATTGGGGGCTCGTAGTTCCGGGATTGAATTTCTTTAAAGCATATTAGAGATATTAAACTTATCTTTGAAATTCATATTGATTTTGTCTCGGAGAATTTTTTTGTCTTTGGCAAAGATTTTTTATAGAGAATTTTTTTGTGTGTGAAACCAACAAGCATTTACAATGGCATCTAATGTTCAGAATTTCATTTCAAAACCTACCCAGGAGGGGTTAGAGTGCATGAGAAAGGATGAGTTGCTCGAGCTTGCCAGAAAATACAGTCTATCTGAGGCAAAAGTATCATTGACAAAACAGGAAATAAAGATTATTTTAATTCAATATTTAGTAGGAAAGGGAATTTTTGAAAATAGTGCTTTAAGTTTGAAGAGAAAGCCTGTATCTGGTTCTGACAGGAAATTAAGGGAATTAGAGTTAAAGAACCAGATGGATTTAGAATTGGCAAAGCTTCAGATTCAGAGAGAGAGAGAGAAAGAAGAGAGGCAGATACAAATGCAGAAAGAAGAGAGGCAGATGGAGAGGGAGAGAGAGAAAGAGGAGAGACAGATGCAGATGCAAAGAGAAGAAAGGGAAATGCAATTTAAATTAAGAGAATTAGAACTGGCAAACGGGGCACACTCCACTCCTTTAAAAACAAGTTCAGGTTTTGATGTTACTAGATATATTAGGTTAGTACCCCCTTTTCAGGAAAAAGAAGTAGATAAATACTTTCTTCATTTCGAGAAAATAGCTGAAAACTTGAAATGGCCCAGAGAGCATTGGACTTTGTTATTACAAAGTGTACTTATTGGCAAAGCTCGTGAAGTCTACACTTCACTGTCAGTACAACAAAGCACTGATTATGATGTGGTTAAGGAGTAAATCTTGAAAGCTTATGAGTTGGTACCAGAGGCATATCGACAAAGGTTTAGGAATTGTAGAAAAGAAACTGGACAAACTCATGTCGAATTTGCAAGGGATAAAGAACAACTATTTGATAGGTGGTGCTCAGCCAAGAAAGTTGATCAAGCTTATGATAACCTCAGACAGCTCGTATTAATTGAAGATTTCAAGAGGTGCATCCATAGTGATGTTAAAACCTATCTTGACGAGCAGAATGTGGAAACTGTGGAAAATGCTGCTCGTATGGCTGATGATTATTCCTTGACTCACAAAATTTCATTTGGCAATAAGTCGTCCTCTCAGCAGTTTTCTGGTAAAAAAACATTTCAATCTCATTCGAGTACTTACAAATTTCACAACAGCACAACTGTTAGGAATCAAACATCTGATAAGACTGATCAGAAATCCTTATCTCTTCCTACGTGCACTTATTGTAAAACGAAAGGGCACGTTATTTCCGATTTCTTCAAGTTGAAAAATAAGCAACAGAGAAAAGACAGAGCTTTTCCAAATGCTCTTATTTCTACGAGGTCAAGGTCATGGTCTTGTATTGAAAGCAATACATTTGTTGGGTCAAACAAACCCCAGTCTGATTCTATTTTAGAGGCTTATGAACCATTCATGTCAGAAGGTTCTATATCACTTATTGGTGATTCTGCCAAACCTATCCCAATTAAAATATTAAGGGACACTGGAGCTTCTCAGAGTCTTTTATTATCAGGTACTTTGCCTTTGTCTGAGGAGTCTTCTTCAAGTGAAAGTGTTCTTGTTCAGGGAGTAGAGTGCGGCTTTATAAATGTTCCTCTTCATTGTGTAAATTTGGCATCAGACTTAGTTTCTGGACCTGTGACTGTTGGGGCAGTGACTTCTTTACCCATAGAGGGTGTTCATTTATTACTAGGCAATGACCTAGCTGGAGATAAGGTTGTGGTTAATCCACTTGTAACTGACAAGCCTTGTTTGGATCAGAAAGTTGATCCTGTCGAAACTGAAATCCCTGATTTGTACCCTGCTTGTGCAGTTACTAGAGCAATGGCAAAAAGAGCTCTTGAGAGTGATGTTGATCAGGATATTATTCCTTTAGCTGACACATGTATTGGTCAGTCTTTTGATGAGGTCACCTTTTCCTCAGGTATTGATCAATCAAACGGTATTGATCACAGTGATCCTCTTTTGGCAACTCATTCTCTTTGTCCTAATCAGGGTGACAAACGACAATCCCTTGTCGTTGAACAGGAGCAAGATCCCGAGATATCTTGTTTGTTTCAGAGGGCTATTAGTGAAACTGAAGCCACACAAGTTCCAGTGTGTTACTTTGTGAAAAATGGGGTCCTTATGAGAAAATGGAGACCACCTGATGTACCCGCTAGTAACGAGGGGTCAGCGAGCTATCGAATTGTTGTTCCTAAGTCATATAGACAGGAAATTCTTAATTTAGCCCATGAAACTCCTTTGGCTGGTCATTTAGGAGTCCGTAAGACTTATCACAAGATCTTGAATCATTTTTATTGGCCGAAACTCAAAAGTGATGTTTCTAAATACTGCAGATCTTGTCACACTTGTCAAATGGTAGGAAAACCCAATCAGAAGATACCTAAGGCTCATCTGCAACCTATTCCTGCATTTGATGAACCATTTAGTAGAATAATGGTAGACTGTGTTGGTCCTTTACCTAAAACCAAGTCAGGCAACCAATACTTGTTGACCATAATGTGTGCATCTACAAGATTTCCAGAGGCAATTCCTCTGAGAAATATAAAAACTAAAACTATTGTGAAAGCTTTGGTGAAGTTTTTTACACTTGTTGGCCTTCCCAAATCTGTCCAGTCAGATCAAGGGTCAAATTTTATGTCTGGAATTTTCCAGCAAGTTATGCATGAATTAGGCATCCAACAGTTTAAATCTTCTTCCTATCACCCTGAAAGTCAAGGTGCTTTGGAAAGATTTCATCAAACTTTGAAGAATATGATTCGATCATATTGCTTTGATACAGAAAAGGATTGGGATGAGGGTGTTCATTTGTTGTTGTTTGGTGTTAGGGAATCAGTTCAAGAGTCGTTGGGTTTTAGTCCCTTTGAACTAGTTTTTGGTCATACTGTCCGTGGACCATTGAAATTATTGAAAGAGAAACGTCTTTCAAATGAAGATTCAAAGATTAATCTTCTTGATTATGTCTCTGATTTCAAATACAAGTTGTCAAAGGCCTGTGAAGTAGCAAGAACTAATCTTCACACTACTCAGTCAAAAATGAAATTAAGGTATGACAGAAATACACAGGAAAGGAGTTATAAACCTGGTGACAAAGTTCTGGCTCTCTTTCCCATACCTCAAAATCCTCTTCAGGCTAAATTGTATGGTCCTTATACCGTTGAAAAGAAAGTAAATGACTTAAATTATATCATTAACACTCCTGGGAGACGGAAACAGAAACAACTTTGTCATATAAATATGTTAAAGGAATATTTTGACAGAGATAGCTCAGCTAATTATTCTGTTAATTTAGTTGTACCTGTCCCACACAGTGAAGATATCAACGATGGAATACAATCAGTCTATAGTGACTCTGGTATAACCAATCTTCGGAATTCAGAAATATTGAACAACCTAGATCAGAAACTTTCACATCTACAACAACAGGAAAGAAATGAACTAAAACAGCTATTACATGACTATGAGCACTTGTTTCCTGATGTTCCAACACGAACAAGTAAAATTTATCATGACGTTGACATTGTAGATTCTGCGCCTGTGAAACAGCATCCTTATAGAATGAATCCTCTCAAACAGAACTATCCGAAGAAAGAAATTCAGTATTTACTGGAGAATGATTTCATAGAACCAAGTAAAAGTAACTGGAGTTCACCATGTATTCTTGTTCCCAAGCCAGATAATACATTCCGTATGTGTACTGACTATAGAAAAGTCAACAGTGTCACCAAAACTGATTCATTTCCAATCCCAAGAATGGACGATTGCATTGATAAAATTGGAAATGCGGAATATGCCACCAAGTTTGACCTTTTAAAAGGATTCTGGCAAATTCCACTGACGGAAAGGGCAAAAGAAATTTCAGCATTTGTAACTCCAGATGGACTTTATCAATATAAAGTCATGCCGTTTGGAATGAAAAATTCGCCTGCAACGTTTCAACGTCTGATGAACATGATAACATTTGTTCTTGATAATTGTGACGCTTATATCGATGACGTCATTATCTACAACAACACCTGGGAAGATCATTTGGAAACGATTCGAAAATTCTTTGATCGACTCAGCGATGCGAATCTGACAATTAATTTGAGCAAAAGTGAGTTTTGCCATGCTTGTGTCACATTTTTAGGACATATTGTGGGACAAGGTCAAGTTAAACCTATAGAAGCTAAGGTCAAAGCTATCTCTGAATTTCAAGTTCCAATTTGTAAAAAGCAACTGATGCGATTTCTAGGTATGGCTGGATATTATTGGAAATTTTGTTCCAATTTTTCCAAAATTGCTGAACCTTTGACAAGTTTATTGAGTAAGAAAACCAAATTTCATTGGTCTGACAAGTGTCAGGAATCTTTTGACAAGTTAAAGGCCATGCTTAAGAATGCACCAGTTCTTTCTGCACCAAATTTTAGCCAATCATTTTAATTATCTGTTGATGCAAGTGATGTAGGGGTTGGTGGAGTATTAATTCAGGAAGACAAAAGTGGTGTGGATCACCCTGTGTGTTATTTTTCTAAAAAACTAAACAAGCACCAGAAAAATTATTCCACAATTGAGAAGGAATGTTTGGCTTTGATATTGGTTTTACAGCATTTTGAAGTGTATGTTACCTCAGCTCTTTCTCCAATTATTGTGTACAGTGATCACAATCCCCTTACTTTCATCAACAAAATGAAAGATAAAAATCGGAGATTGTTGAGATGGAGTTTGATATTGCAAGAATATAACATTGACATCAAACACATCAGGGGAAAAGACAATGTGATTGCAGATGCACTCTCACGTGCCTAGAAATGTAATATTGCTTGATGTAATTAAGTCCAGTATCATAAAACATGTTCTTATGTAATTTTGGTTATTATAGTATTAGATGTATATTCAAAAGAAAGCTTTATTATATAAATCTTTCTTTTTCTTTATGAGGGGAGGTGTTATGTATGATGTTTATATAATATTATAAATATTTTAGGAAATTATAAATGTTTCTTCACTTTGATATTTGCTTAAGTCTTAATGTTTATCGGGAAAAACATGTTTAACTAGTGTCCTTGAATTAGGTTGTTTTGATCAATATGTTTTCTCAATTTGAAGGTCAAGGTTGATTTTTGTTTACAAGTAAAAATTCCATTAAGATGACTCATATTCTAGAACATTCTGTTATGTGACCAATCTTTATATATGCCATGTTTGGTGGACATTTATTCAGTTTTGACATTACCATCAGTCTTGTAAAGAGCTATTACAGTTGTGAAAATTCATTCCAAATTCTGAGAGGAATTATTTTAAATATTCATTGGATTATAACAGTGCTCATAAACTTTTGGATTTTGGATTTTTAATTGATGATTTTGGAATTTATGTGAACTTATTCAGAGATTTTGGAATACTTCATTTTGACATCAGCACATCAAAGATTACTAGTACATCAGGACTTTGGAGACCATTGGCACATCATTACATTCAAGGACACAGCCGTGAATTCGGAACATTCTATATTTAGGACTTGTGATTAGAACAATCATTCTTATTGGATTATTAGGATTTCAAAACACATTACTGTAAGTGACTTTTTTGATTTTTCATTTTAATTATCTAGTAATAAATTGCTTGTTGATTTTTACTTGATTTGTTGGTTTCACTTTCTTTCTGTTACATTTTTCTTAGACCATAGAGTCGTAACAGAGTAACTTCCAAAAAGGACTACAAAATATGTTTTGCATGTCTGTTCTACGTTAAAGAAAGTTTTGATAGCTTGTTACTAAAATCTTTGTAGGAAAAAATGTCTGTGAAATATGGAACCTGAGTGAAATTCTTGTATACTATATGCACATTGTGTCTAAGTACGTGTAAACACTACAACATATTTATCAAAATTGAATTTTAAGAGACAAAAGTAACTGTAGTATTGAGTGGGCTACAACATTTATACAAAGTATTAAGTTTTAAGGAGAAACTAGGGAACATTTATATTTACTGATCGTTTAGGTACACGTTTTAAACTTTTTCTGTGCGTAATGTGGGCGTATTGAACGCGTAGTCCTTGTACTCTCAATGTGTACGTTTATACCCGGTGTACATACACTTACCTCGTAAAGAGCATTGCGTGGTCGTAGTCTATTTGATACTTTGAGCCTAATTCCTGGTCCCAGTATGCAAGATCAGAAGCATAGTTGTGGACCTCAATATAGCCTATTTTTGTGTCAATCTTCTTTACGATAGAGGCACGGTGTGGGAAGTCGTGTAGCATCTTTAAGTTAAAAAGGAAACAAATGAAAATAGATCCAGTAACTCTGGAAAGTCCGTTTCCCTCTATAAGCAAGAATGTAAACAATAGAAAAACGATTTAGTAACTATTTAGATTAAGTTCCTTATTTAGTATTAAAGTCCGCACGAACATAAGGATACAGGTTAAGGTGAAAAAAGTTGCTTAATTTTGCTTCCAATGTTTTTTTTTCTCCAATACATGAGTATTTGTACGTCGGAGAGAATCTAATCCGGTATGCTACCTTATATACGGTGGTCGTAGGTATAATGATTAGTGCAAATATAAATACTGCATAAGTAACTAATGTACGGAGAGAGACGGATATAGAGAATAATAGAGATGGAGGAAGGGAGAAGGAGAGAGATACTGTTGAACAAGAAAGTTATTCTTCATTACGTTTTCAAACCAATAACCATTCAGAAAGGAACCATTCAGTATATAAACTATACTTTTTAAAAAAAAAAATCTATCTCGTAAGATGAAATGCATTCATGTCATCACGTTCAGGCAAAATTTCTCGTATACATATAAATATGCTAAAACCAATCATGCTATTGCCATACAAGGAAAAGAAGTTCAGAGTTGTTAACTTTATCTTTTTCTGTCGATCTATATGTCTGTTCGTCTCCATATATACGTATATGTGTGTGTGTGTGAGAGTGTTAAACGAAAAGTACTGTTCATTTGATATAAACGTGTGCTATAGCAATTGCATATGGCATTTGAAGATATCGTTTAAATGATTCAAGACGTGGTGTTTTTTCCTCACACTTATATATAGATCCCTTTTTAGGTAAAAACCTATTAAGTTGCAGCATCAGCAGTCGAGTTGAAGTCAACTAGACGACACATCACACATTTTCAAGCTGTAAATCCCGTAGAAATAGTTATAAACTTTTTTAATTTCAACGCTTTTTGTGTTTATTCACTGTTTGTCTTGCCTCTGTTTTGTGTTTGCCTCAGTGAGAGTAAACTAGTTGAAAACTAGTTTTGCACTATTCGTTGTCAGTTTATTGCGTATATATATATATATATCACATTATTTTGTTGTTAATAATATGGTATGTAATATAGAATTTGCTTCTTCTAGATCAATAAGAATAACAAATACATTTAAATCGGTAATGTTGGTACACAGTTTTATATATTGACAAATTCAATCTATTTTGGACATTACTAAAATATATTTTTAAAAATCATTTCCGGACTTTTTTGTGCAAAAGTGCACTTATTATCGTTCAATATACTTTTAGTCAAGTAAGTAAATGGATCATATCGTATGTAATAATTTATACTGGAACAACCAGAGATTAACGTCATTAGTAATGTTCTGGATCTGAGGGAAATCCCTTTTCAATCACCTGCCCCACGCCTCAAGTTTGACTGTAAATCAGATTTTTACATTTGTTGCAATGGAATATTTAGATTAAATCCCGTGTTCAGAAACAAATTGAACAATAGATCGCAAGCTCTCAAGGGCGTGTTGGAATCCCTAGTTCACACAACTTCTTACCTTAAAAATGTAAAATTCACGAAGGGTGACACTGATTTCTATACTACTATCTTCTATTCCATTATAGAGTAGATTTACCTATGACAAAATAAAAAAATAAGAGTGATTATAAATTACGATTCTTATATGAATTCCTACACAACAATGTACAATTATTGCATGATTAATGCATAACATAAAAAAGATATGTTTACAATCAGAAAGGATAAGGAACGAAACATAGGTATCTATATTCGCCATTTCGTGATTTTGACCGTTTCATTGAGGTGGCCGGTATATGAAGGTCTGCTGAATATTATATCTGCCTCACTCAAAACAAATTTGCCCCCCCCCCCTCCAGTGTTAAAGAGGGATCTGTTTAAAACGGAGACCGGGTTCTAGAGGAGGCCGGGTTACAGAGGAAACCTGTTAACAGACGTGGCCTTGCTACAGAGGAGACCAGTTTACCAATGAAGCCAAGTTACAGAGGAGACGGGGTTACAGAGGAGACTCAGTTACAGAGAGACCTGTTTACATATGAGACTGGGTTACAAAAGAAATATCTTTACTGAGGAGGTCAGATTACAGAGGAGACCGGGTTACAGATGTCAGCGGGTCACAGAGGAGACCGGGTAATAGAGGAGCAAGTTACATTGTAGTTACGTCTACAAAAACTACCGGAACGCCAATTTGAGGATTATTTTTTTAATAAATTAAATCCGGTGAGTTGCATCCAAGTAACACGAAAGTCTTTTCTGCTTTGGCAATGAAAAACTGGTTTTGCAGGTCTTGCTGGATTAAGCCTTGTTCCATTTAAAATCAGTTATTTTTTGCTTTAAAAAATGCAGTATGTAAATGAATGAAATGTTAATGTGTTCCATAGTTAAGAATTTATTACTTACACCGTTAATATAGTGTGAGTAAGCTTCTCTTATTTTTCTTTTCACTTGAACATCATCTACTGGGGCATCATTTGTTTCTACTATCGATGAATATCTGCAAGTATAGATGAAATATATATATATATATATATATATATATATATATATATATATATATATATATATATATTGTATCCATGTGTTTTTGCATGCGTACGCATGCGCATGTGTATCTTTCTGTGTTTGACCAAAGAGATGTAAATTTGCGGGTGTGAATTTGCTAAATGTTCTCTTTTCAGGAAAGAAATACATGTAGCTATTTATTTACATAAGAAACAGTTGGGATGCATTTTGTTTGTGACATTCATCACCTCTGCTACGCGATTTGGATTCGTAAGAATTTAAAACTCAGGAAAATATGGGACTTTAATTATGACATTGTATTCATTAGGAATCACATCTTCCAGTCGCATCTGAAATTGAAAAAAGGTAACGTAGCACTTGAGGTTTCCAAAACCAGACGTTTACCACACTTCGATATGCCAATCATCTTATGGGGTATGTTCAGATAAACAGAGGCTTGAACATGGAACCCTCATTACTAACTGGGCGGTCAACTTATTCCTATTCGGCCAAAGGCTCCACAAGTATATTTATGTCACATAATCAAGCCACTGTTGCCTTGTTGTCAGCTTTGCTCATCACTGGATAAATTTTTAATGAAACCTTGTTTTGTAAAATATGCAGATAGGTAGGTAGATATAGATCGACAGAGATACCAATGTGTGCGTGTAGATAATTAGCTTCACGATGGGGAGTAAATAGGCAGGCAGATTGGTAGACCGATGTATAGTCGTAGAGGGATATATAGATATATGTCAGTATGTATTTGTTTATGCAGAGAAATTAATGATACCTACAAACATACATGTGTTTTTATGGAAATATAATGCTTACAAATCCCATATTCCTGAATCTAGCAGTACGACAATCTCAATCCAGTAGACTGCCTTTATATTGTCCTTTTTATCTGTGGATGGAATTTAAAATGAGAAAGCATTCATTTTGCATAGGGTCAGCCTTTAATAATTATGATTAATAAAAATTTATATCTTTTTAAGTATTTCTAATCTAGGACACATTTGTGTAATTGTGTTCGCAAAAGTGTCCATGTATAATGTGATATGCGTCCATACTAAGGCATATTCTCAGTGAAAAAGTAATGCTTAAGAATATTAAAGGAATCTAATATAATACAACTGAACTGAATTCGGGGTTATCTAAACTTTGTATATGTGATAATATCTTACCATCTTAATATGTGATAATATTGCATCATTCTTACATATGTAATTGTTACGACTCTAGGTCTTAAATTAATGTAACAGAAAAAAAGCGAAACCAACAATGTAAGTAAAATCAACAAGCAATTTATTTCTAGACAATTAAAGTGAAAATTCAAAAGACACTTACAACATCGTGAATTAAAGTCCAAATAATCCAATAATCCTAAGTGTCCTAATCACAAGTCCTAAATATAGAATGTTCCGAATGAATTTTGTTAGCCTTGAATGTCCTAATATGTCAGTAATTATGAATGTCCTAATAGGCCTGAATGATGTAATCCAGAATCTCTTTGAATGAATTCACTTAAATCCTAAAGTCAAGTATTAATCTAAAAATGAGAATGAGCACTTTTAGTAATTCCAATGACTATTTCAAATAAATAATTTCTCTCTCTGAATTTGCTCTGATTTTCACAAATGTTACATCTGATTACTAAAATAAATTCCTTAATAGACTGATCTTTATGACATGAAGTTTAGCATAGGAATTAAATCTTGTTTACCAAACCTGTATAAATATAAAGATAAGTCACCTGACAGAATATTTCAGAATATGAGTAACTCTAATGGAAAATTACGGTGCGTACGTGACTTTTCTCACATTAAGACATGGAATGTTCCAATCTAAGAACTAAGTACTAAATGCTATGTAAACAAGACTGACCTTGAACTCAAATGTAGTAAATATGTTATTTACAAAATGACCACTAAACTACAACTTACCTTATGGACACATATTACAAATTCTATATACATAACATAATATCGTACAATTCTCGCTGTTCGTTCTACTATAGTTGTTCTCACCTGTTATCCCTCTATTATGCAAACCTGCAATATTTCTGGATGATAACGTGGAGTTTGTGGGAAGAAAATGGTTTCGTTTCTCTTGTTCACGTGTGGAACTTCGGAGAAGATCTATACGTTCTTGTTCTACGTTTTTCTCATTGACGTTTGCTGCATCTGCAAGATGAGATATTCTTTATCATGTACAAAGATCGTAAGGTAAGTTGAGTTTTGTCTTCCTGTATTTTGTAACTGCCTCTATCTTCAAATAAACAAAACCGAAAAGGGTCTTAAATGAAAGCCTCTCGTGAGAGAAACAAAGGTTTAAGCACAGTGATGTTTCTTTACTTTCTCTCGATCACGTTTTGCTTTAAAATCAAGAGAGAAGAAACTGCAATTGCACCGTAGTTGATACAATAAGAACGATAGTAATCATTATATCATTGGAATTATTAGCAAAAAAATTATATCGACATACACACAAAATGATTAAACATATCTTTACGCCATGCTTCATCCATGTATTGTTAACTGTGTTCAGCAAGAAATGTTACCTACGTGCAATAAAAATATAAAAAATTTCTGCATATTTTAATGCTCCAAATACAGTCAAACTTTTACAAACCTTTATTTTCTTTTATTGAAATATCTCTTTGGATATTTGCTTGATCATGTAAAACATATCGTGTGCCAAGAAGATCAGTAACATCCAAGTTTCTCGATGTGACATCAGTCTCTGCTGGGCGAAGATCGTAATTTCTGTCTCCTATTCGTATGTTTCCGTTCTAGTGTAAGGTGGAAAATAATATATATATATATAATATATATATATATATATCTATATATATATATATATATATATATATATATATATATATATAATCAAAAGTTATCAGCTAGACTGAGTTTCCCCTATCGATTTAATTTTGTAATTTCAAATGTAGTGGTATGCAAGGAAATATGAAAAGCTTTTATTCAGTTGTATCTATAATAATAGACACCATTGCTAACACTTCCAAAGAAAACTCAGGATCCGCAGATAAAAGAAATAGCATAAGTGCCGTGTGGGATAAAGGAGAGTTTGACGTCGAGAGTGCTATTAGACGAGGATCTTATTAGAATGTGTTGAGAACCATTAATGGGAATAGAACACTCCTACAATAAGACCGAGCGAAGGAATGTCGTCAATCTCGCGTGAGTTGGCTTTAGGTCGCCATTGACAGTGTCACTAGATTGCAGTCGCCATCACCTGAGGGTTTTACTCTATTTTGATACATATGAAGACGGTGAACGTTCTATAATCAAGAAAGGACGACGTTTCTCTAGATTATAGTTTTACCTTTCTATTTCACGCGGCTTGTGTTTTTCTCACAAGCCGAGCGGATTCAAATGTAAATCCCTTATCATGATGGTAAAGGTGTGATACACAAATGAACCAATATTAAGCTTTGACCTGAATAATTCACTGAATTAATGAAAATTTTAATCTTGAAAATATGAAGGGACACTAGAATGTCAAGATATATGGCAAACCTTATTTATCAGTTAGGTTATATCAGATACAGATGTATATGAAACATTAATTATCCTAAATGAAAAAAGGCCGCAGAACTAGATGGTATGGGCCATAATTGTTGAAACTTTTAGCAACAGCAATTGCCAAGTCAGCAACACATAATTAACTTAAGTATCAAGACAAATTAGTGACCAGACCTTTTATAATGTCTTAATGTAGCACCCACTTTTAAGAGTTGGGCAAAGAATTATTCCAAAAAATAAAGACATATTTTAGTCTTACCATCGCTGTATAAATTCTTTGCGAAACATTTTGTCGACTTTTTACTTAAATTTGAATGATACTATGTTTCCATAATAAGCAACCAGGGTTCATATATATATATATATATATATATATATATATATATATATATATATATATATATATATATAACGTTATGAAATTGTTGTAACCATATGCAGCTTAAAAATGGCACCAATATCGTATGGAATGATTATGGCTTTAATCAATGTTCTTCCAATATTGTTTACAACTGATTTATTTGCATGTACTTAAACTTTACATTGAACAATAGGAAAAAAGAACTACTAGGTACAATTAAAACATTTAGCCCTCACTTAGGTATTACAATTTGTAAATGTTGTTCAGGTTTTATACTACTGGGAGTGTGTGTAATACAATGATGTGTTGGATTAAGATGTTTAAAATAATGCGGTTAGTTCTTTCCCCTGTTTTTAGGGTTATATATGATCCATATATTTGCATCCTATTTATTAAGTTAAACTTTTATAACTTCTTCTACTATGTCTTGGAACTTCTCAATGATATTTAAGGCTAACATAAACACTAGTGCCCATTACAACTGCATTAGAAACATACTCATAAGTTATATGTTTATCAGAAGGGTGGTAAAAATCATTAAATTTAGGTTGCTTATGTTTTTTCTAAGGCGATGAACAGAAGACTATAGAGAAATAGCTTCATCCAAATTATTGAAATACTTAGTAACCAAACCTTGCTCTCTCAATCTTTAATTTAAAGAACCAAGTGCTTTTGCTGTTTTCATTAAACTCATTTTTGTTTTGTCGGCGCTTCCTCGAGTGCAATATCGTATCATATTCCCTCTTCATTCTTCATTAGCTCCAGTTAGATCAAATAGCTTAAACCGATAATTACTTCTTCTGACTGCTAAAACACTGGCAGTGGCTATTCCAAATAGTCCTTCTGCTGCTGCCATTTAATGATAGTATATTTGTATGGCGTCATCCTGAGTAAAATCTAATTGTAATTGATTATAACTACTAATACTGTAAAATAAAATATGGTTTTCTTCTAAATAATACGCTTTTGATGCCTTTATTCTATAGTAATCTAATTCTCGAGCTGTCTTTTAAATTCTTTTTTATATCTATCAAATATGGTTCATGTTTATTATTTACAACTAATTTAATATCAAAATTAAATATGGATCTTATGTTTAAGACCAGAAACTTTAACCATAATAGCATAATACAAATTCCTTTTTATTTTGTGTAAGGTATATTCGGCAAAACCCGATTTAGCTTTGTCGAGTCCAATTAAAATTCCTGGAAGTTCTTCATACATTGTTTTATCAATAACATCATATTTATCATCATATTTATCGAACCTGTTTTTGATCTCATCAATATTAGTTTTTGAAATAGTCTTTTGTCCAATGTGCAGATTTAGTTAAGTTAACATTATTAAATTATTTTATTATTTTCCCAATATTATCTTCAAATTCATCTAACCTTTTATAATGTCATCAAGCATAAGAGCTGCAATAACCTTTTGTCCAATTTATGTTTATTTCAGTTAATTTTGTATCAATATTATTAAATTCTTTATTAATTCAGCTACTGATGTACCTGTCTTATTAAATTATTTTATTACTTAATCGCAACTTTCGTTTATAACACCAATATATTCATTAAGTACTTTTACCTATTTCTTTTTTCCTTTGTTGAGAGTTTAGTAGCTCTTTCTGTGATACACTTATTAACTTCTTCTCTCAATGTTTTGATATCACTAAATATATTATCCTCAAAAGTCTTCCGTACTTGAGCGCCAACACGTCTTCCTACATACATTAAGATAGCTGCGTCAGATCTTAATGTAGGATTTACTAGATTTGTCATACAGTCGTTGTTCAAGTTTATTTCATTCTTTAGTGATAGACCTTGTTATTCATCTTTCTTATCTTTTTCGTCTTTCTCTGAGTATTTAAAACTAAAGTCACTAGGATATTTCTTTGATTTATCAAGTTAAATTCCACATTTATCAGTACTTGTTATATTCATATCGAGATTATTTTTTTTTTTTTTTGCATTTCAAATTCTTTATTTGTTTTATTCTTTCAATCTGACTACACTTCATATACATAACTAAGAATCAGATACACAATAGCTATTACTGTAGAGCTAGAAAATTATTTTTTGCGCCTAACTAAAATCATTTATTTAACATGAGACTTGCAAATTAATATATCTTTGCCTGAACTTAAGACGTTCGTACTGTGCAGTTGGTGTTGCTAAATTTGATGTAATCTTTAAATGATTTTAGACAAATACGTGACGATTTTAATAAAGGCAATGTTGTTTTCAAAAATGATGTTGGGAACTAAAAATATGTAGAAAGATTTTGTAATAGAGAAATATTAATAGATTATTTACTGATCAAAAAGAAAAAGAATTAAAAAGTTATGTGAGTACCACTGATAAGTTGAAAAATAGTATCAATAAAAACACCTTCACTTGAATGACAACGTTATGAATCAAAAAACAAATGATCTTGCTAATGAAAAAAGATCCAGCTAAAAACATTATATTAAATGAGATATTACAAACTTGTGAAAACAAATGAGCACAAATAGTGAGTCATTTAACGAATCTAAATAATACCTTTATAGAAAATATTAATAACATTGAGTCATAAAGACTGTTGAAAGAAAAAGGTGTAACAATTGACACTGCTTTTACAGCTATTGGTAAGATAGCAGCAACTCTTGGTCTAACAATATCAAACTGTATAAAAGGATTAGCAACATGAGGAGATAGCGGAAGTGGCGTAACGGTGGTTATTTGTCTAACCTACTATACCACCCATTTTCATCATCATAACACTGTATAATAAAACATATACCATTGCCACCAACTGCAAAGTTTAGTCTAACTTTTGACATTTAAATATCTTTTTGAAAGTTTCATGTCATTTTTCATCTTAGTCCTAATCATTTCACCTAAATTAATTATAATTGTTCTATTTTCTATCTCAGCAATTAAAATAGATATCACATACGGCGTACTAATCGGATTTAGACACATTGTTATCGCACCTGTTTGTCCGTTTCTATCTTGAAGAAAGAAAAACGCCCATCCCATTTTTTCTTCTTATATTATATATGAGTTAGCTTATTCGCTTTTTAATGTGCCTGTATCCTGGTATTCAACATAAGGGTTATTATAACGTTTTGGTAGTATATGCTGCAGTTCCTCGTCAGTGCTGTTAGATAGTTGTTTCAATATAGGTTTGGCCACACATTAATAATTATAAATGTATTCTCTCCTTTTAGATATCTCCAATCATGTTGTGGTGGTATATTAAAGTAATTACAAACTGCTTAAAATTTAGTTAGATATAAATTGTTGTTTGTTGGATTTAAAGATAGTTTTTCAAAAATATGAAATGTTAGTGTTTTTTTCATAATATGTTTACAAGTGACCAGATATTTTCATTAAAAAAACTTGACGAACAGAGGTCCATGTGTTTCTTTAATAAATGTTTGGCGGTCAGTGGCCAATGTTTGTTTGTATTTTTTTTTTTTTTTTTTTTTTTTGGGGGGGGGGGGGGTCATAAAATTTTAAAAACCAGTCTGCCGGATTTGTTTGATACAATTTTAGTGGCTCAGTTCTTTTTTTTTTTTTTTTTTTTTTTAAATAAAATGCTGAAGACCAGTGATCCAGGTTCCTTGTCTTAAATGTTGGCGACCATTGGAGCAGGATTTTTCATAAAATTTCAACGACTAGTGGTCCAGGAATGTTCATACAGATTTATGGACCAATGCCTTAGGTGCACCATTTTTGTTGTTGTTCATAACATTTTGAAGACCATTGGCTCAGGAATTTTAGTAAAATGTTTAAGTCCAGTGGTCTAGATTTCTCAGTAAAATTTTGAGGACGAGTGGCCTGGGTAAAGGTCAGAGGTTATGGGTGAAAGTCAGAGGATAAGTGGCCCAGGGTCCGTAATTATATTAGTACTATTTACTACCTCCTCCATGCATAACTTTACCGGGATATAATATCGTTAGTACATATTGTAGTGTCTGGTCTAGGATGACCTTGATTTCCACGACCTATGGTTTCCGTCCTTTATTCCCAGCCTGGGTGTAGGTCAAAACAGTTGGTTCTCTGTACGATAAAGACGATCAGTCCATCTCTTTTGGTTATGACACTATGCTAATCTGACAGCAACACAAAATATGTCGTTTACTCATTTTAACGCCGTTTTTGAATTATTTCATCGTTCTTTCTTCCATCTTTAAACTATTGATTTCATCGTTCTTTCTTCCATCATTAAACTATTGTGGATGCTCTCTCTGTCATTCAGACATGTACTAGTCTTATATTTTGTATTTGGCGTTTGTTTATGGATGATAGTTGTTTCTTTCGTTTATGGATGTTAGTTGTTTCTTTCTTTCTTTCTTTTCTTTTTTTTTTTTACATTATATTTCTGAAAAAAGTTTTGTTTAACTTGAAAACGTTTGGAAACTTTGTAATTGCGCCGTTACCAACTATTGTGTCAATATATATATATATATATATATATATATATATATATATATATATATATATATATTGAGAGAGAGAGAGAGAGAGACAGAGAGGGAGAGAGAGAGAGAGAGAGAGAGAGAGAGAGAGAGAGAGAGAGAGAGAGAGAACGCACAGAAATATATCTGTAAAATTGCTTGTATTATCTCATTACACAAGAAAATTGTAAGAGAATAGACAAATCGGCTGATATAATGCAAAGCAGCTCAGTTGTAAAATGTTAAAATTATCAGCATCAATTAAAAGTTCCCTGCGCTGTCTACTGTAATTTTGAAAGTATTATCGTATGTACACAACAGCCTTGAAACAATATGTAATCTGCATGACTTGAACTTCAAAAAGGTACTTTAATGTTATGCGACATTTTTGAAGAGTTTCGCAATGTACGTATTATTCTGCGCACTAATATACTGAACCACAAAAATGCTAATGATGCGACTTAAAATATATAGAGTGTGGAACATGAGCTTTGAGACATTATGACATGTTTCTGATGATTGAAAGTGGAATTTTCGCGGAAGTAGCATGATACCAAGTATGTGCACATACGCAAATAGCTAATATTACATGAATGATGAGAAAAAATATGAAAATACGGAGAGTTCGGTATGACGAAACCACAATTAAATATCATGTACCTATATGCCACAAATATTTTTGTTACGGGCCATGAGCCTATACATACCTATACATGCCGGTTAATAACTTTAGATTGGCAACTGATGAGCAAATTACATGGGAAGGAGAAATTCTGTTTTAAACACCTGATGATAGCGACACTGGCTGTATATTAGAAGTGGATGTGAAGATTCCATTATATTTTCATGATCGTTTCAATGAATACTCGCTAACACCGGAAAAACTTGTACCAGAATACAATTAATTATTCCCATTGCAAATGAAACTGATTGAGGGTAAAGCAATAGTACCAACATTTTTATGCACGTTTGAAAACTAACTAGATTACGTCATTTACTATATGAACGTTAAACTTTGAGTGCAAATAGGTTTAAAGCTGAACAAATATTTCTAAGAGATAGTCTTGTTTGAACAGCAAACGTAGATTAAGCTTAACAGACTTTCTTAAAATAAGGAATAAAAGTGTGTTCGGTAAACATATTGAAAACCTCAGAAAGAGGACGACAGTTAAAATATATGCAAATCAAACTGTATTTGTCAAATGCAAAATGGATCTATAATTCACCTGGAATAAACGTTTGATCTTGACTTTGTGTTACTCTGTATAAAAAAGAAGAAAACATTACAATCTCTGATGCTGATATTCAATATGTGAGTTGTGCCATTCTGTAATTTTTGGTATTGTCCAATAGTATTATATGAAACAAAGTCTCAGTGAAAAACATCGTTAACAGGCAAAGGCTTTATTAAACATGAGCAAAAGCCATTATAATATGTCTTGGTGCTATTGATTTGGGCCAAGACAATATATCAATAAATTGGTTTCAAAAACCAGCAAACTGAATCATATTTTGTAGCTGCCTGTATATATCTTTGACTATTGAATACTGGCAATTGTGGTTGTTATGTTCACCTTGTAATTGTTATTAGGAGTCAATTTTAGTTTTGAATTCCGTTTCAAACATACAGAATCAATACTTATTCGTTGTCTTTATGTGCAGTCGTTCTCTCTGACTTTTCACTAACATGTCAAGGTTGTAAAAATATTCAGGTATTAAACAGTTTTTATTTCATTCGTGTCTTTGAAGTAGTAAAAAATACTGTTTTTGAGTTCATGTGTAGCATTATAATGCAAAACAATGAAGTATAATCTCTGTTGTGGAATGGAAAGCTTGCAGTTTCTGCTGACAATTTGGTTTGTGAAATACATTTATTTCTCAGGGTGTCCGTCGATTGTGATATAGCTCCCCAGTTTATGTAGCCTTTCTAAATTAACATGTTTGAATATTATCAAACTTGTACTCTAGGCAGATAGAAGCTATCCCATTTCAAACGACACAAATCCAATGACGTATATAGTTCCGTTTGATGTAAAGTCTTCATCTTTCAGTTCATGTTGCAAACTCTGCAAGTTTCAATTGGAGGAAATTTGCTAATTATATATGTCAGAGTGTTTTGATTCAATCTAGCAATTTTATACATCTGGTATTCCATTACTATCTGCCACAAAGAAGAAAGTCCATCCAGTAGATTCATCTTTGTCTGCCATATAATTAGATTTATTAGATGACGATCTTCTGCAGTACTCCAAAGTACATGTTCCAGAGTTAAAGTGACGTTTGTAACCATCTAACGCTACAGCATATGTAGGTTCCTCGAAACCTTGGTGTACAGTTTGATATTATTCTGGCCCATGATTACGTTTTTTATTTCCTTTTGACAGAATGTGGTGGATTTGTTAGATTTCTGCAGATCAAATTAAATTGTTTATATTGTTTTCTTATTGGAATACAACATAATCTTTTCAAGGTATTTTAGACTCATATTGGAGGTCTCGCATCTGGAAATATACATATATTTGTATACTGATTTGATTTATGCTGGTAAATTGTTATCTATCTAATGCATTAACCAAATGCCACAACCAGATGTTTGCATCGACATTATCCAGTTTAGATGATTCTGTCAAAATTTCATATCACAGTGTCAACACTGTTAACTTTTAAAATGTAGCTATCAAACTGTCTAATGGTCTATCTCTGCTTTCTCTATATGTATTTGCTATATTATCTTGCTTACGGTGAATTAACCATTTTTTGGTATACTGAACTGATTTTCAGGGAAAGGATAATGTGCCACACTTGTCAGTTTGTTGTTTTTTATAGTCTATTGGGTCTTTATTCATTTTTATTCTTTTTATTCTGAAGTCTATATCATGAGGTGTTGCGCCCTTGGCATTCGTCTTAGTCATAGACTACGTATTCCTAATTAAGAACTCATTAGAATGAGTGTCTATTACTTTTCGACAGCAGGCATTTAATATTTTCAAAGTTTCTTTAGGGTCTACACATGTAGTATAATCTCTGCGTCTTTGAGTGGACCTACTTGTGTCCTTTTATCCACAATAAATTGTTAGGTTTTGTTAACTAAAACAATTAGTATAATATCCGGTTTCTCATTAACTACACTGAGCATTTATTTGCTGTTTTGTGCACATTCACATTTAATTCTCTGTTGATTTTCTCTCCGATTTGCTCATTTCCTCCACTATAATACAAGTTTGACCTCGTGTCTGTTACACAAATCGTTGCATCTCTAGCACGTTGCAATTCATTTTTCTAATTCTTTTGACAGATTCCCTCTGTTGCATTTGTAACATGTTACAAGTACTGGTTGTGCTTTAAAAATGAATTCTACATGATTTTACAATTTAATTTCAGTTGTTTAAATTTGTAATGTTCTTGGACTCACTTTCCTTTTTCTCTCTGGTTTAGTGACCAATACACATTCGCATGCCATGGTTGTTTTAACTCCTTCATTTTCTACTGCACTTCTTTTTCATATTCGTCACATTCTTGAATTCATTATCTTTCAAGAACTCAGAGTTTTCGTTCTTCGTATTAAATCGTCACCAAGGCTGAGCAGTGTCTTTGGCATTTTTATTTACTTTAATGGAACTACGTTTTCTTCTGCTTGGCAACTACTAAGCGATTTATCATAGTTTCCATTTATCGAATGGATAACTTTTAGTGCTCATTCTCTTCTTATTCTCAATCTTTGCAACTTTGCATATGTCATCTTCTTTTTGAATGTAGATAACTCTTCTTCATTGAGCATGTCCGCTATATCCTCTTCCATTAAGTCTTAAAATTTGTAAATTACATGATTGCCTAAAATTATTTATCTGATTTTAAATATTTCTCTGGAGAGTTAGGAAGGAAGTCTGTTGGAAATATTGCTTTTTATTTTGAAATTCTAACTGTTTCGCCTAATTTAAATGCCTGAGTTTCAAATGTATCAGTTTTTAAATCACCGAATTGATTGATCCATAGTTTTGATGTTTCTTTCTTGCACTCCTTTGAACTGGAGTCATGTCCATTGATGTATAAAAAGTGTTATTGTATCGATCACTCATATTTGGTAAACTGTCAGATCATTTTCTGATTTCATTTTGAGTGAAATACTTCCATATTCTGGTCTTCATACTTCTGTTTAATATTCCCAATGCAGATGCTTTAGTTTCAGTGATTTGAAAAGTATTTAATGTTTTTCTTTTCCAACAAATCCATAACTTTTTATTGTAAAACTCTTTTCCTTCATCAAACCGTATTTTTCAGGCCTCATTCTTTGAACTTTTCCCCTAAAGGATCGTGTATGTCATCTACCTTTTTCGTTTTACTCTTTCAGCCGAAGAGTATTTGGAGAATAAATATATGACTGTTAAAATGTATTTGCATCCATCGTTGCCTCTTTTGTATGCTTGCAGGTCAACACTATCTGCATGCCACTGGTCATATACACATGACTTACATAAACACTTTTGAAGGTAATTATCCTGCTTTAATAATGGAATTGAGATTGATATGTTAACAATTTTTCAATTTAGGTGTTTTATTTTCTTTTTTTGTTTCAGTTTAATTTGTTCCCAGTTGTCTTCAATACTGGTCTTTTCAGCCATTTAAAAACAATATGAAACATTAAGAGAGCGCCTAACGCTTGGAAATATTGTCTTTTGGTGCTATTTCTGTGGCATCGATGTAGATTTGTCCTATTAAGCCGGTAATCATTTACTAATCAAAATAGGACAACACGCTTCTCAAGACTCCAACTTCAGATGTTTATATGAAACCCTATCTCCCACTGAACCAAGATGTAACAATTGAATGCGGCTTGTGGTTTCACAAGCCATACTGAATCGCATATGAATCCCCTAACTCGAAGGTAAAGATGTTATACATAATGAACCAATATTATGTCTTGGCGTGATGTCAAACTGGCATTCAGCTGATGCTTCCGACATAATATTCTCTACCATAGAAAAGGCAGAGATGGTTTGTCAATACGCTAGCCACACATGCATGTCTACAGCCTATATAACGATACGCTTATTCTTACTTCATACAAGGGAAATCTGTATTACCGCTCACACTAACTTTATGTACTATGCGCGTTCGGGCTTCGTAAAAAGCGACGACCTTCCACTGTGTTATGTAGGCGGATGCAGAAGGACTCTGATACACTCCAGGTTCGAATTAGTATCGCCGTGAAGGATGACTCATACTTCTGCGCTACGAAGTATTACTCTACCTTTTACTGAAGCAATTGCAATTTGAAGAACTGTGCGGTTCAAGATCAAATTGGTTATCTCTACATCTTTAAAGCTTTCCAATGTCTAGGCTTAACGCCCACAAACCCAAAACTACTTGTACTGTGTGCATCCGAGACTCACAATAGTTTGGTTTTGGTTGGTCTAAGTATTACCAAGAATGTCTACGTTATACGACTGATACCTACTGATTGGCTGATTATTCGCTTTGAGAAATATTTTCTCAACACCAAACTTGTATAATCAAATAACCACCATTATCTTATCACTTGACTTTACAAATGAAGACGGAAATATAAATAGCTCAGACACCCAGTTCGTTACAATACTTTGATAATACTTACACCAGAAAGTTCACATTGAGTGCCAAGAATAATTCACTCTCAGAAGTGTTTTGATATGTTTTGCATTGGAAAATTCAGATGCCAACCCTGATGTCCGATATTGAGGGCTTCAAGCCGAAATCCGTCCCTTTCTTAAATGAAGCAGCACAATGCGACTCCGTTTATTGTTTGGGTTAAGCTAGGCAATCTCTCTTGGTTGAAATTTTAAAAAATAGTTCTGTACGACCAACATCATAGTAAGGGCGTCGACATAAAATGTTCAGTCCAAGCTTACTTACGTAGAAAATCTAGCAATTTGTAAAACAGAACTTACACCTGACCGATGTTTCACCAATATGTTGCCATATATATTTTTCGGAAATATGCTGCCAGTAGCATTTTACCCGCCACAAAGAAGGTCTAAGAAATCCGAGGGTTGTTGTTGTAGACTTTGGATCGTTAATTTTGCCTGAAGCCACGCTATGGTGATTGTTGTTCTTATCGTTGTTGTGGGGATGGTGACGTACACGCGACATCTAGAGTTAGAGCTAACCATATTAGGCCATCTCCCTAGCATCTTTCAAAATGGCGATTACACAGTAGTCCGAGAAAAACTGTGTACTCTTATTAATTACTGAGTAACTGCATAAAGAGCGTGGCACAGCGTGTGCGTGTGTGTTTGTGTTCTGGACTTTATTCCGTACATATGCAAACCCGAGGTCGTCAGGTGATAGGTCCAACAAGTGTGTGTGTGTGTGTCTGTGTGTGTGTGACCAATCAGGCGTCTTAAATAATTCACCTGTCATCAGTAAGGCTTTAACTACGCTTATGTGTAGGTCCGAACCCACAACTATTGTAATTCACCTGACCACTGAATCATACACAGTAAAGGGAAGACATTCTTATTTCTAATTGTGGACGCAGGTGCTGCATACTATCTGTATATTTTATACTTGTTAATTTCATAATATACTTACGATTACTCTGTCACACTGTCCGTTTGATCTTTTGACACATCTGACGGTCATGAATGCCCCATTTTTTCTGTCTTGGTAGTAAGCCACAGCCTATTTAAATAAACATGTCTAAATTTAGATTGGAAGGTACGAAGGCAAGAGATACAGATTTCAACCTGTAAATATTTAGGTAAGTAGGCAGGTAAATATATATGTAGGTTCATTGCAGTTTGTTTGTTACTCGTGTAGCTATTTGGGTGGGTACGTGGATAGGTAGGTAAATGGGTAGGTAATACAGTTTTTAATTATGTATGTGGTTGATTAGGTAGAGAGTAGTTGGGAAGGTAAATAAATATGAAAGTTTGATGATAATATGCTGTTTTAGCAGAGTAAGCAGGCAGTTCTCGATCTTTTTAGTTATCATTATGCGCTGAAACAAACTAAAACATGTAAACTTCTTACAAAGTGCATACAACTTTCCTTATATTGGATCTGGACTGAAATATATACATGAGTTGATGGGAGGAGCATGGTGAATAAACATTATTAGATAACTATAATATGAGAACAAGTTTCCAGACCTAAGATCAGCAATATGTATAGTATATGAAATAGCTGGGTTTTTTTTTAATTAACCAAACATTTACATAATCTGAAATCGTTCATACGTTTGAAAGGATTATCGATACGTTGCAAATTGTTCAAAATTAATGCTACAGTTGTCGATGTATTTCCGGTTCATTTGGTGATAAAGCCTAAACACAATTTTCAAGCGTGACATATTCTCTGGATGTTATTATATTAAATGTCTGAAGAAAAAAAATAGTATTTTAATATACCTTTACTACGATTCTGAATGTACAATTGCTTACACAGATATCATTCAATTATGGAAACATATTAAACAAAACCAAAAAAATGAAATTCGCTGAATTGAAGGAAAGGTTCACTGAATTATTTACCTACACTTTAGATAATCAAGGTTGAAAAAGATTTCCACACATAAATAGCTCTGTAAGTCAAATATAATAATAGTAAAGGTCAGATATTGTTGACATGCAAGGATATAAAAACACCCAGACGGATACAAATATATTTTAAAAGAGATAGGTGGTTGCCCAGAATATATTTCGGCAGAAAAAGCAAAAACAAGATGAACTTTTCATAGAGAAAACCGAAAAAGATACCTTTTGATGAAGGAAATTAGTTACGAACAAAAAGTTAAAATTTGTTGGAAATGTCAAATACTGAGTACTTTCCAACTTAGCCAGACTAAAAAAAGACATTTCGGGTGGAAAGGTATAAAAGAGCTCTGAAGACTAGAATACCAAAGCATTTTACTCAAACTGAAACCAGATAACACTGGTCTACAATTTTTTAGAAGTAGTCTACTTCAGAGATAAAATGTGCTATTTATTCGGGATTTTGATGTGCTGAATTCAAATATGACAATTAAAACAACTGATTGGATACTGTTTCAGACATTTAAGATTTTACATTTTACGTCTATGTATATTGTGTACATAGTAGACTTTTAATCGTAAATTGTAAACCTAGGTCTTTTCGTGTGTTTATGATTGCTTTACATGATAATATTTCACCTGTCCTGTTTATGTAACACTTTAAAAAACAGCAAAAGGGTTATATAAATACAAAATATATTGAAACAAAAGTCAAAAAACTATTATGTATATATAAGTACATAGTTCAGTCATTATTCAGTGTCTACTCGGCGCTTCTTGGCTTGTCTCTTGTATTCATTAAATGGAGCATCTCTTGTCACTGTCCAGCAATAGTCTGCAAGCACTGATGGGCTCCATTTGCCCTGATAGCGTTTCTCCATTGTTGCAATGTCCTGGTGAAATCGCTCGCCGTGCTCGTCGCTCACTGCTCAGCAGTTCGGTGGAAAAAAACCTAGATGAGAGTGCATAAAATGTATCTTTTGTGACATGTTGCAACCAAGGCTTTTGTATGCCTTGAGGAGGTTTTCCACCAACTCACTGTAGTTGTCTGCCTTGTTGTTTCCGAGAAATTTTTTTGCCACTAACTGGAAGGCTTTCCATGCCGTCTTTTCCTTGAAACGCAGTGCACGGTGAAATGCATCATCTCGAAGACGTTCACGAATCTGAGGACCAACAAATACACCTTCCTTTATCTTATCTTCACTTAAGCTGCTTGTGTTTTGTCCATGGCCTTGACAAAGTTCTTCATCAGACCCAGCTTGATATGCGAGGTTGGTAACAAAATCTTCCTTGATTCAACAAGTGGTGGATGCTGAACACTTTTCATCCCAGGCTCCAATGACTGTCGGAGTGGCCACTCTCTGTTGATGTAGTGTGAATCTCTCGCACGACTATCCCATTCGCAGAGAAAACAGCAGTAATTTGTGTATCCAGTCTGCAGACCAAGCAAGAGAGCAAGAACCTTGAAATCGCCACAAAGCTGCCACTGATGTTGGTCTTAGCTTATGCACCTCAAGAGTTGTTTCACGTTTTCATAGGTTTCCTTCATATAGACTGCATGACCAACTGGAATTGATGGCAAAACACTGCCATTATGCAGCAAAACAGCTTTAAGACTCATCTTCGATGAATCAATGAACAGTCTCCACTCATTTGGATCATGAACGATGTTGACTGCCATCACACCATCGATGTTGTTGCAGGCTACAAGATCATCTTCCATGAAGAAGAATGGGACAAGATCCTTTTGACGGTCACGGAACATGGAAACCCTAACATCACCTGCCAGGAGATTCCACTGCTGTAGTCTGGAACCCAACAGCTCTGCCTTACTCTTGAATAGTTCCAAATCCCTGACAAGTCATTCAGTTCACCTTGTGTTATGAGGTGTGGTTCAGAGGAAGAGGATGGGAGAAAATATGGGTCATGTGACATTGATGGTTCAGGAGTAGAAGTTTCATCCTCTTCCTCTTCCTCGTCTGACTCAAGTGAGAATGATTCTGGTGCATCAGAAACCGGCAGTCCTTTGCCGTGCGGTACTGGGCGTATAGCTGATGGAATGTTTGGATAATGCACAGTCCACTTTTTCTTCTTTGACACACCTTTCCCAACTGGAGGTACCATGAAGAAGTAACAATTGCTGATATGATCTGTTGGCTCTCTCCAAATCATTGGCACTGCAAAAGGCATAGATTTCCTTTTCCTGTTCAACCACTGGCGAAGATTTGTTCCACAAGTGTTGCAGCATATGTGTGGGGCCCATCTCTTGTCCTGATCTCTAGTTTTGCAGCCAAAATAAAGGTGATAGACTATCTTAACCATAGTGGTTATACTGCGCTTTTGTGATGCAAAAGTCACTTCACCACAAACATAGCAGAAGTTATCTGCATGGTCACACAAGTACGAGGCATCTCTGCTCACTTTTTCTAAACAGAAATGTGTCCCTTTGCAAAATCAAACACTGACAAATAAGAGAGCACGACACTGTATGATTTGTAGAGCTGATATAGGGCAATTTCTTCAGCAGAGTGATGTAAGCTTAGTCATGATTGCATCATCCATGACTTATAGTAATAACATGATGCAATTCATATCATTAATGACGCAATACCAGCTTCAGATTGCATCATTGTTTTGCCTTAAAAGCAAGTACTGTCCAAACCCAGTCATAGATTTATTCATAGATCCAGTCAAAGATGTATTTTAGTCATTTCTGGTTTAAATTGAGATCCCTTCCCTTTATAACTCACTTATCGTTCGCCATTCCCAGTATCATATCTTTAAAACTAGAGCCAATCAACAAGTTTAAGCATCATTTTCGTTCTCAATGACCCGGAATTAGTAAAGTTTGACAACATTGATTGCGGAAGCATTTTGACTGTAGACCAGTGTAATAGGTTCACATTTTGTAAAAACTAATTTATGGATTCAATAGCACACATCCGTATTGACACGACTCCTGTTGAGGCGAGCAAGGAAGAAAACAGATTGATAGACTGAATGAATCTATTTGCATATTTAACACCTGCTAGGTTTGAAAGTCCTAAATTTAAAATTAATGAAACAGTCAGAATGTTAAAATATGAAATAATATTCCTTAAAGCTACCTTCCTAACTTTACCGAATCAGGCACTTAATATTATATGATCTGGTTGTTTTCAAGCTGGAAGATTTAAACGAAGAGGATACAAGAAGCGTTATCTCTATACAACAAAAAATTTGAAAAGATTGTTTTTACGTCCAAAATAATGAAAGGCAAAATGTCTATACTTGTCAAAAGTACAACACCTTACCCATCTCCTGCAACTCATTAAACGGGTTAACTCACCTTAACGAAGTCAACACATCAAATATATTTAACGAAACAAACATTGTCTGTACTATAACTCAATTTTTCAAATACAAACCATTAAACATTTTTGATAACTGCACTTTAAATTTTGACAGTGTTGGCAATATGAAAATATCCAGATCTCAGGATGACGTAACAGTTAGACAGAATTAACTCAAATGGGCAGTGTTGATATCAACATCGGATTGATTGAGTTTTCTTGGACAAAAATATGCCAGGGTTCGTCAAATCAATATATAAATTTATATTTACTTCCAGAAAACTGTTGTCATTGTCTAAAATGCAATGACCTGATGACGATGCATTCAAATCAAATAGCAATGGCATTGATAGTAAACAATTTAGTTCAATTTGCAACAATTTATGAATTCTACCACATCATGACTGGAGATAAAGGAAAAGAGAAAGAAAAAAAGCAAATTCTTGATATATAATAGGTCCAAAGAAGACAACACTGTACACCACAATTCTGGATATCATGTTATGTTGTAACTGCTTCCAAACGTAAATATCACTATGGATTAGATAATGCTGAGTGCTGGAGAACATTGTCATTGTCATCAATTGAAAACAATTCTACGAGAGAAAACAAAGAACCTTCAAGATGGATATATTTCTTTCTGCATGAGTGTTCTTGTCTATCTGAGAGATATGGGTATTTTAAGGTAATTTCCAAGCATTAGATCATATGTTATTTTATTTTAGATACACGTGTGCAAAACAGAACATCTATTGCACAGTCTGTATGGACAGTATTAGAAACTGTTTAAAAGCTAATGAAATTATTAATTTTAGAACAGAAAGGTTACAACACAGATGAAAACATAATGGTAAAATTCCAACTTTATATCACAAACTCAAATGTTAAATTGGACAATCATGTTGTTGGTGATGGTACATATTTGTAATCGAGTTATATGGTGTCGAAAATGGGTAGTATCGTTATATACAACAGCAATTTACAGAAGTCCAGTGATTCACTTAAACTGGGGATAAACCCTAATATTAATACAAAGAGAATAAAAAGATGTATTTCAAACACTGATAAACAACCTGAGACAGACCGACAGGAAACTGTATAGGACAAAAAAGAAGACAGAGGTGGGTACATGTTATGTACAGAAGAAGGCTTATGATGACGATGTTCCTCTGAAAACGCCTGGCCCCCGGCAACGATATTTATACTGTTAGGCCGGTTAAAGCGATCAGACACTCCGACGTTCAAAGGACACATGGTAATTTAGAAACGCCAGAAAACAATATCGACAACTACATTAACAAATATGTATGCTTTATTTTAATGGCTTCTGGAGCCGCTTGTTTACATTTTGAAATAACTTGCTAACGTTTTACTTTTCTAGACGGGTTGTTTACATCTCTTGTCAAATTTGAAAGTAGCAAACCCACTAATGATAAAACAAATAAAATAATATATTCAGCAAGGAAGCAAACAATTTGCCAAGCGCTCTTAAATTTTTAACATTATCCCACCAATAAAACTAGGTAACACTACTGCTACTATTTTGGCAAAAATAATTTGATAATTTGTTCAAGACTATTATGATAATAATAATAAATAATTATCCTGGAGTCGGAGTAGGTGGAGTAAATGGAGTACTAGTAAGAGGTAGAGTAGGAGGAGAAGGTGGAATAGTTGGTGATGTTGAAGGGTTAGGTTCAGGAGTAGAAATAGCAACATTTCTTACCGAAATTGATATAGATAGAGCAATTATTGATATAGGCATTGCTATTGCTCTAGCTGCACAAAACAATTGTGCATTCTTTTCTTCAAATCGTTGCTTCTGCCTTTATCCTAGTGATATTTTTCTCTCACTTTTGAACTGATTTGTTAAATATTTTCTCTATAAACGGTTTCTACCTGTTTTAGATCTACAACTACTTGCGCGTTGTTAATTTGTGTAGTTTCCAACTGTTCTTGTTTTTCAGCCTTTTTCTTTGGGTCTTTTTCTTTGCTTATGTTCATTTGAAAATCTTCTATCTTCTTTCCATAAGTTTCAACATCAGATTCCATATATATATATATATATATATATATATGGTTTTTTTTTTTTTTTTTTTTTTTATTTTTTTTTTTTTTTGACTTAACAGTTCTACATAATTTAACGAATTCCTGAATTCTCTTTCCTCTTCTGTTGTTAACATCTTTTCACCACAGGTTATAGTTTTCTGCTTTGATTCGTTCGTGGCAAACAGCAATTATAGTCTATGGTTACCTGTTCATCAAATGGTCTGTTTGTTTTTATTATTTGCATCTATTTGTTCCTCATCTTAAACAATTTTATTTACTGTCCCTGAACCACAGTAAGTTCAATCGGATATATTCAGCCAGAGATACTAGGAAATGTATGCTTTAACCTCTGTTACTTGCACATCACTTTCATATGGAGGATTAACAAATTAATTTGATATTAATTTGGAATAAACATCTTGCCGATAGTTTAGCATTTTCTACATACTTACTCTTCCTATGTGTATATTTGCATATCTATCGTTCCATTGTTTGTTTGTTTTGTTGTTTGTTTTGTTGGGGTTTTTTTTCGGGTTTTTTTTCTTTTTTTGCAGACCAAGATTTCTCTTTGACTGTTTAACTTTGGTATCCCAACAGTTTTTCCAAATACGTCGTAAAAATATAACGTGTTGTCGTCATTTGTTAAACCGATTATCATTAACTCCTGTTGTAATTCGTCTATTTTTAAAACACATTGTGCTTGCTTTGAATCTATTGACAATTTCTGCGTAAAAAATGTCTGAGGAGTTACAAAACCACTAAGAACATTTTCGGTATCATCAAAGTATGCTTTGACTTGTAAGCCTACAATATTGTCATCTTCATAAGCAGGATTTTTAATTTCTTTACTTTCAAAACTTTTATCACTTTCACCCATTTTGAAATTATTTATATAGCAAAAGAAACGGATCAGTCACAGATAGAAAAGAAATTCTGGATTCACTTTAAGTGATGCACAAACAGGAACTGAACATAGCCATTGCAAATGGAAAATAAAAAAAGATGACGGATAAAAACTTCACCGAAAAAAGCTGGACAAAATGGACGAGAAACAATGAGGATTACGTATGAAATCTTTGTACATGCTAGAAATGCTAGAAGTTTCAATCACTGTGAGATACAGTAATATACACTGTAATATCTATAATAAGTAAAAGTATTCCAATCGACATCTCAGGCAGCTTAAAATGAATACATGAAATCGAAGGGAATTAGATCCTTCGCCCGATACTATGTTTGCTTTTAACTGCTGTGGGTGATACCGTTTGATAACTGACAAAGATATAGATTTTAAAAGAATCTAGATATTTTGAAAAAAATAAATTAGAAATAAAATGTGTATGGGTTGCTTCGCTGTTGTTGCATTAGTTCCTTTCACCACAGTTATTACAATAGTCATCACTGTATGAATCAATTTATTTTGTGCGGTAAAATGTAGCAATGAAAATAGATTAGACAATGTTGCTAAACTGTGTCTCAGTGATGAAGTTTAACCATCTTAAATGACTCAAACTTTTTCTCGTGATCTTTGACATCTTGCATTGAATGAATGTTATCATCGTTCGACTCGTTTTCACTGCCTGTCTTGTATTTTGTGTTTGACCAATGAAAATATCTACCTTTTTATCCAGGACCAGAAAATCAAATGAGGAACACGGTATGTCATTATCTATGCAAAGATCGTCATCACTAGCACTTTCGGGTTGTGTCAAGTGTACCCATATTAATATAATTTAATTGATGGTAATTATATTATATTTAGTATCGTGCCAATTTGATGTTTGTAGTGCTTGTAAAATTCTACTTGTCATGCAAAGTCCTCATCATTTTGGTACTTTTTTCTCTAAATACTCTTATAGTGATCTCTATTTTGATTCTTTACTTCCATTATTCCATTGGTTGCTGTGCGACTTTTTGCAATAACTGAATTCAGTTGTATCTTTCTCTTCACAATATTTTGAACACGTTTAAAAATCTGTCTTCTTCATGTAAGTAAATACATTTCATCATATGTTTCACAACTCAAAGTAACGTCGTAAGTTATCTTGTAACTAATCTATCTGAAATTTTGAAATCGTTTTTAGTTAAATTTCTAAATTTCCTTTGTCATTAAATGAAGGGAAACAAGACAGAAGGCAATATAAAAGGAAGGTTATCAAATAACTAGGTTAAGTAACTTCACAAAAGGAAAGAAGATTCAAGTATAGAGTTGAACTTGGAGAACCTGATGGAAAAAACATTTAAACACACTTTACCATTCAAAATAAAGTTTTGCCATTACTTTGCTAAGAGGATGCGTAGAAAAAGCTATTGAGGTTTTCAATGTTCATTAGCAAGAATGGATATGAAGAAGCGTGCAAGCGACTCATTCCAGTTTAATTCGTCTAGTTTGCAATCGACTACATTACGGCAAACGGACATTAACCTGAAAACAATTGTTACTCAATCAATAGAGCTCTCTAGAAAATGAATGAAAATCCATCTTTGAGTACTGCACAAGAATGTCTGCACAAAATTAACGAGATTAGAGTGTGTTTGATCATGGAGATCGAACGCTAATAAGGTATATGAAAGAAACACAAAGTTGTATACAAAGGTTTGAATTGCGTTGAGGCATATGTGGAAACAGTTTCAGTTCGAGTAGGTGTTTCAGCAGCTGAATTGTATTTATCTGGAACAGTTACTGATGTAATTGTTCTTCTAAACTTTTCTTTAGCAGAGCATTTATTGGAATTCTTTCAAAGCTTTCAATGATAAGATACGTCGAGAAATGGTTTTTAAACATCATTAAACAAAAACATCTGCAATCGCCAAGTTGAACAGTATTGATGATATGATGAGCAACGGTGCAAGTTGTGGGCTATACCAAAAAGTAAGAAATAGTGAAGAGCGTATTGCAAATCATCAACGAGTACACCAGATACAAAGAGACAAAACAAAATTAATCAGAAAAATGAATACAGAAACAAAACTAGAAGAAAACTAACTCGTGCTTCTTTTTATGGGTTTGGGTTTTTTAAGCAGACTATATTCCAAGGTAAATCAACTTTGTAAAGCAAGAAATTTCTGTTTAAATCAATAGCCTCCTTGAAAACGAAATATATTTTCCAAATCCAATAGATAACAGAAATGAAAAACTAAATATTTCATTACAGAGAATAGATTATATTGTTGGTTACTAACAGATTTCCGAAGAACCAAAACATAATATCTTTTACTGCAATGATGACAAGAACAAACAAGAACTGTATCAATTCATGATGGTTATTACAACCGTGACACGTGGAAACAAAGGTCAAAGAGGGAATAATTGATGATTATTATAATGAAGGAAGAATTGATGCCGAATGTTTGAAAAACAACTCAAACGTTCAAAAAAGTCCAAGTTACAATTACAAAGAGTACATAACCATCTAAAATTAAAAATTGCTAGAATTCAATCGCCATAGACCTAAACAGGCATCTGCTGAAATTGATACAGTTTGTGAGTTTTTACAAACAAAAACTTTTATATATTTTCCTCGACCAAATTAATAACACAACATTTGCAATAATGGTTATCATGCGTGTTTACTCTTTTCTTTTCCCACTTTAGAGATTTTTCAGTGAGAATTTGCTTCATACAATGTTAATGCTCGTTAGAAGCAATTATAGAGGGGTACGACAGATTGAATATCATCAACATCAATGAAGATGGAACATTTATAGATTTTCTCAGAATGCATTCGTATTAAACTAAGTCTTTCTTACTCATTAAATATTCAAATAAACAATTTAAAGACAAAATCTATCCTGAAAAAAAAATAAGAGCGTACTATCCGGAAATGAAGATTAAAACGAAAATCTTGGGAATCAGAAATATTACGATGTCAAATCAAAACTGAAGGCAGTATTAAAATGTGTTGCACATAAATAAAGCACGTGGTCTCCAGAAGCACCTATGATAGAAGGAGCAATATCTAACGGTCTATCATTTATATGAAACAACTGTCTGATCGAATTATTTGAATATAATGGAAGTTATTTTAAAATAATTTGACATGATGAGACAATAGCAGAGGAAAATAACCATCCGAATTCAATACAAAAACATATCAAAGACACTTGACTACCTGAATGAAACATGGAGAAAACAAGATATGATGACTCAGTACCCTAATTAATCCATAGTGTTCAGTGTTCATAACAAAGATATTTAAACGATATGGCAAAACGTGAAATACAAAGGCACCCTAAAGTGAAAGACTTTTGGCAACCTCTGATAAGCAACTAAAATACAAACACATTTTCATTGTATTAATGATGGATGTTAGCTTACAAGCTTGTTTAGCATATAACGAGTCTACTTATAGTAAATGCATAATTCCAATTGAAACAAGAAAATATACCTCAGGGATGTAAATAACTAAATCCAACACTATATTGTATCCCAAATAAACTTAGCAGCATTAAATCAAAATAAACTTTATAGATAGCAATGCCAAAGTTAAGTCCATATATATTTATTGTACCTGGAAGTATATTCTTTTCGTTTGATATGAAAGTGAAAAGGGATGTTAACAATGCCGTTTTAAGCCATTTGAGTAGAATGCCTATGAAAGACATCATCATATCCTACGGAAGCGATGGTCTTTTCACGTTAAATGCGTGCAACATTTTCATGGTATACAAATATATGTGGTTACATTTTTCTGTTAGATCAAACAGGATTGAACAAAGTATAATGAATGCAAAATTGAGATAGCTACGATCAGGAGCTGCTAATGTGCAAAATACTGGTACAGAAGCTGTAATGTTTATTGTGTATGGGTCGATTACATAGATATTGATGAAGAACATTTATGATAGAAAGTGGTTACTCCAAGATGAGAAGATTATTGAGATAGATCCTGAGGATAAACTAAACAACTGGTTAGAGTTATTGTTAGATATGTATATAAAAAAACATACTTTTTTTCTAACTGATAACTGCTGTAATCTTGAAAACATAAACATGAAAGGAACTAACATAACTATTCCACCTTTCAGCGGTAGACAATCTGAAATACCAGTATGTGTGATAGTTCAAAAATATAATCTGTAATCAGAGGGTTTAGAGAAAATACTCGTGCTTTTGTTGTCTTCTATAGAAAGGATAAAGAAGCGATGGAAACAGTTTTTGAAGAAAAATAAAAGGATAGATAGTTGATACTTTAAAGCAAAACAAATACAAAACAAAACTTTAAATAAGACTCGAGATCTTTTTCAATACATGGTACTAACGTGTCCGTAAGGTAATGTGTTTACTATATCAAATATATAACGTTTATCATCAGAAGGAATTGAATGCTAATTTGTTAATTTTGCTAGTGTGCATATCATGTTTGTACGACTTTTAAAATGTATTTTCTGTACATCTTGATTTTTAAAATTATGTTTGATCACACATTTATTATTCTTTTGCAAACTTTCTTTGTCATCCTTATCAGTCAGGAATGAACGCAGTCTTGTTCTTTACCTACAAAACTCTCTTATCAGTTTACCATTTTCTTCATCCTTAAATAATCCAAACATCTTTGAGGGATGCCAGAGGTGTTTTCCTTTGGGATACTCACTAGTATCGAAGAGCTTAACGTCATCCTCCATGTCTCTGTGAAAAGTTATGCATCTACATAGATACATAAGGAATCAGTATTAGTCATGAAAAGATTTTGTCCGAGATTGGGTTTTAAATTGTTGCAGTAGAAACCAAACATCAGCCAAGTATTGAAAATCCCGTATGTATAGGTTTGTTGAGCCTAATTATTTTGTTTTACATGCTGACTAACATAAGGTCTTCGTGAATAATTGTTCTCCTGGCAAATGATAAATGCTCTTTTCATCTGTAAATATTTTCACAGTAGACCTCATGTAGAGGTTTTCCATATGTTTTCCGAATGCAGCATTATTCTATAATTGCAAGAAGTCTTTCTTGAATTCGTTTGTTTATCCTTCTTTCATACTCATATTCAGTTCAATGGATGATTTCAGTCATGGTTGTTGTTCAAACAATGCAGCTATGTGTATTTCGTTAATTTGAAACACAAGTACAGGTCTAGTGTTAGGTTTATGTATTGTATGACAGGCTTGTGATTGTTTATCAGTGTATTCATCAAATTAAGGCAGGATGCTTTTGTGTACTTGTAATCATGTATCCATTATTTCCATCAGGAACAAGTTTTCAGGTTAAAGTGTGTAGTCTTTTAAAAAGCTGTGTAGATTTGTTGGTATCTCCAACTTCATTTCAGGTGTCCCACCAGTATAGCTATTATCTGTTATTTGAAACAGATTTTCTTTAAACCATCCAATTTGTTTTTCGTTTGCCCATCTGAATTTTTTAACGGCCGATGTCGGCACATGACCCTATCATGGAGGTTATTTTTATAAGCTTATTTAGTGAATGATTTATGCTTTGTCTTATCGAATTAACCCTCATCTTTAAAATTACAATTTTCATCTGCATGAAATTCGCGATTCGTTGCTGCATATTTATGTGGTAAAACCTCCGCGAGCCCCACTTTTAATCATCATGTACATATCACATCAGGTAATTCAAATTTACCACCATATATCTTTAAACAAGTATATAGTTCAGTGTATCAATGCAATGTGCCAATTTTGTTGTGTTTCATACATATATTAATACAGTTTTCAAAGGTGTCACATAACAACAAAGGATCTTTTTTACGCAATAGTCGCGTAGATCACATATTGTTTTAAGGTTGAAGTGTAACATATCACATCCATCTGTTCAAAGTATTTTATTGTTTCGAAATACTTTGTGTCTATTCAATTCTTAGCCGTGGAAGAGCTTGACTCATAAATATATTGATATACACTAATCAAACATATGTTGTACAATGATCTCTTTTCCGTCCTTCATCACTTTTTGGGTTTTTTTATTTTTTATTTATTATTATTAAAGTTGCGATGACAAAAAGAGATAAGAGGTTGTGAATGAATACAGAAATGAATTCTGGATATCTATAATTAAAGTTGAAATTCCTGTCAAATGATCATGACTGCTAACTTTATAATGCTAACAATTAATTTTCTCGAAGATATTACAAATGTCAATTGAATTGTAATGCATTTCCTCAGCCTCCGTGAACACCATGAGTTTGTCGTGCTTATGTCTTAATGTTTATGTCTTAATTCGTTGTAGATTAATGTTGCTTGGATTATAGTACCTATGTTTGATGATATCGACCCAGCTTTTATGCAAGTGGTAAATAAACATGCACCTTCAAAAGCGCATAGATAAAAAAAGGACTTCCAACCTGATTCGCTAACTCTTAACATTCTAGATGCTCATTTAAAAAATATGGTCAACCAAAATGATCAATGGCGCAAAGAAGCATTACTGGAAAATTCCAACCGGCACAACATTTTTTACCTATACAATATCAAATAAAAAGGTTCTAAGGTTTTGCATTAATGTGTTTGCTATTTCAGATGACATCACTCTATCAGATTTCAAACGTCTAAAAAAAAGACCTAGGGGTGTTTTTTCAGATAGCCCTACTTAAATTAGATTTGTCGTGTAAGGAAAATGGCACGAAAGTAAATACAGACAAGATTAAAGTATTAATGATTACTGCCCAACAAAAAATGGCGAATTGGAAAATAACAATTTGAATCTTAAGTTGAATGAAATTTGACTATTTGACTACAAATGGTTAACCAAAACAAAATCTTTGGGGTGATGGTTGAAAACAATTTGTCATAAATTCAATTCATGGCTGTGGTTATTAAGCAGGATAAGACCATATCTGTCAACCAAACATAGGTTAATATGTTACAAACGCCATATACAACGATAATCATACCTAGATTACAGTCATGTTATTTGCGATAACACTTCTGACAAGAATAGTTTCAAATTATTCCTCTTGCAACTAAGAGCATGCAGACTCTTCGTAAATCCTAGATAATGTTAACTTATCCGAAATCCAATGAATGTTATTAAAATGTTAACAGTAATCGAACTACAATTTTTGAGAAATGCTAAACTTATGCACAAAGTTTCCAACAGTATGGCCTTATTATATCTCCAGCAACTATTTCATGCTAGAAAACAAGGCACCACTCCCCATTTAAGATCAACTTCAGCTAACCATGTTTCCATTCCCAAACCAAACAAAGAAGTCTTTAAGGAAAGTTTTCAATATTCGGGGCCACGAATTTAAAGCAGAATATCAAAGAAAATTAAAGAAAATGCAAATATAAATGCATTAAATTATAATCCAATTTAATTGATGAAAATGGAACAATTGACAAATACATTGTAACTTAAAATAAAAAATTTCAAACCTTAAACTTGGTTGTCTATTTTTGTACTGTATACGCCCAATGAACCTAGTTAGAGCATGTTCTAATAACATTTTCTGTTTATTATGTCCGCATATACATTATTTTCTTTTGTTTTCTATTTTATTTTATTTTTGGGGATTTTTTAAAATTCTATTTAAAAAAAAAGAGTTGCATGCGCCTTCTTTTCATGTGTGTGCAACTATGTAATATTGTATGTACATATGCATATAACAGAAGGTTACAATAAGGATTACTTCCATGCAACTAATCGTGTCACCCTCTTTAAATAAAGTCATTATTATTATTATTATTATTATTATTATTATTATTATTATCTTTATGTAATATATATATATATATATATATATATATATATATATATATATATATATATATATATATATATATATATATATATCTGTCCGATAAGTATCACTCTTACATTTAACTGGTGCACATTGTGGACACTTCGAGAGTATAATACGAATCGGCATATACAACAAATGTATCTTTAAGCTGGTGATGATATCTGCTTTTATTCTATAACTGAGAACTCTTCTGGAATTACTTTGTCTACACTGTAACATAGCTTTGTTTTGTGATAACTTTTCTGGTGAACTGAATAAAAAATCAAACATTTTTCTATATGAACTTTGTATTGTTGTGTTCATTAGTTTGGATCGATAGAAGTTGTAATAAATCTTTTATTTCAACGTAATACTACCTTTCGTCTTTGTATTTATTGGGATCGCATGAATCGAATTTGAGTACTTATCCAAACTGTAGTTTGATTGTCTGTGTGGATTTTATTGTGGGGAAATAAACATTGATTCTACATAATAAAGAAACAACACTTGTTAATATTTTGTACACTGATGGAAGCTTTATAGTTCTTCACCCATTTACATATATATGGGTTGCCACTGAGCGGTTGATGCATTTCTATGTACAATGTTAAATATTTGATTCTGTCAAACATTAGTTTCGTACTTTTGCTTATTTCATGTCCAAATTAGGTTGAAATTGTTAAATAAGCGTCTGAGGGCATCATTCATTACATCGTTATTCATTACATCGTTATTCATTACATGGCTACTCATTACATCGTTATTCATTACATCGTTATTCATTACATCGTTATTCATTACATCGTTACTCATTACATCGTTACTCATTATATCGTTATTCATTACATCGTTATTCATTACATCGTTACTCATTACATCGTTATTCATTACATCGTTATTCATTACAGCCTTATTCATTACATCGTTATTCAATACATCGTTATTCATTACATCGTTACTCATTACATCGTTATTCATTACATCGTTATTCATTACATCGTTATTCATTGTGCTCATAAATTCTTTTTCTGCGGTAAACTTCTCGTGATGAACTATTTCTACTTTTTAAGAGGGCGGTTTCATTAGTCAGATCATTAAGTATAGCAGTACTTTTACAGAACAAATTTCTCCAAGTTTTCCAATTATTACGTTTTTTTATTAGGTCTCAGTGCCATTGACCAATTCATACAAATCTTGACTGCTAGCAGCGAAGAATTTATACTCAGTTACATTTGTTTTGAATGAAATCCAAAATCATTTCGTAATCATTCTGTTCACATTTCGTTTATTTTTGTCTAAATTCTTTTTTAATTCAAAATGAGTATTAATGGAACTTGAATTTTTTAGTTTGGAACGATAAATCAAGCAATGAAGTCTTCATTATTGATCTATTTCAATTTTTTTTGTTTTCAATATAAATTGCACTACATTTGAGTTTGTTAATTATTTTATTTTTTTTTGCTTTCATTTTGTGTTTTTATTAATTTTAGCATTCTTAATTTTGTATAATTTAGAAAGCTTTTAAAAAATGTATAACCTTTTACTTTTGTAATTGTTTAAACTTTTTAATATTTTATAACTTTTAAGACTTCATAGAAAATGTAATTTTTTTTAAATTTTTTTCTTTTCTTCTAAATTTGTTAAAACTTTTTAGCCGTTTTTAATTATTAATGTTTGCAAATCAAATTGCTCACTACAATATCTGATTCCTCTGACACTGGAAGTGATATTATATTGATATATTGAAACCGCATCACACGAAGTGTTGTGATACGTTTACAATTTCAGAGCATTCTTACACTCGGTGATCTTTACACATAGTTATTGCTTGCATGCCTATATGTCCTTTTATTATTTAAGACATCCCGTGCAGTATATTTGTGTCACAAGGATTAAGTGTTTGTCCACAACGTCCCATTTTGTACAATCACCACTTATTTGTAGAGACATGTTTGTTGATAACAAACTGTCTGATTCATGTTGTTATCTTTCTTTATTTATCGGCATATCTTGTTCTGGTTTCCTTTATATACTTAGTTAGGCTTAAACGTTAAGGAGGCTAATTTCATTAAATAATGTTGTTGTTTTCGTTATCTTCAAAATCTTATAGTTCATTTACATATATATTCTCGTGGGTCAAATATTTTCTAAAGCATATAAGCCGTTCCACGATTGTTTTAAACATGGTAGACACATATGAATACTTTTTCTACTTTTTTCGTATTTTTTAAAATAAACATTAAATATAATCAGCAAAATAAATTTGTGCAGCTACAAAGGAAGTAACTCATGCTATCAATTTATCTCCCTTTTTATCATTTTTTCTCAACAAAAAAAATGTCAATAGTACGATAGTATATTTCTAAAGATAATTTTGCAAGTGTTTCAGAAATTTTAACCCATGTGTTTAAAACATTGCTGGAGTGTTTCAAAAGTCCGAACGCCGTGTGTTTAAGAAACCCACTTTCTTATGCACCCTATCATCGGATTGTTTTAATAAATTTTACAAGTGCTTCAGAAGCACTATACGTATAATACTATCAAAGGATGTACATTTAAGAAGACAGCAATAAATAAAGCAGCGCGTTTTTCTTGTAATCCTTTGAAAGCTTACCTCCTTTTCCAAATGTGTTTTCTCCAGAAGTGATTCGCCGTTTTTCAATGTTCGCACAACATAGACGTTAGCGTTTGGATTGATCCCATGATTCCTCTTCAAGTTTAAGGTCAGATCATGTGATCCGCGACTGAGGTGAAAAGTCAACCCATCAGGGAGGTCAGGGTCACTAAGTGTACGTTTGCCTGTCTCAACACTACTGGTCACATCTTTCAGCCAGACCATTTCCAAATCGGTAGGTTCTGGCAAAACTGAGATTAGACAAAGGTTGAAAATACAAAGTGAACAATCGAACCAACGAACCAACGAGATAAAGTACTCGGTCATCAGTGACTTCCCATTTGTTGATGTAAGAATAAATGAATAAATAAATAAATTTCAAAAGATTCGCATTCTGAACAAACAAGTACACCTATTAGTCATGTTCCTTATAATTCAATAAATTTTCGTAATGTTGTAATAATAATAATAATAATAATAATAATAATAATCCTTTATTTATATATTTAAGCATCCTACGGTGCATTTAAATAGGTTTTATTAAGACAATAATGACAGCAAAAAACAAAGTCGACTCAAAACTTGATGAGCCATTGGATTGTGAGAAGAAAAGAAAACAAAATATGTTAATAAACGAATTTGCAACTCGCCTCATTATGATGATGTAACGCCATGTTGAGTCGAAATACATGTTAGTGTGGAAGTCGCGCCAACTTTAAACTTCAGAACCTCAGGTCACTTCTATACAGGCATTATAGGGTATGGGACTACTCGCAAAAGCTTCTTAGCTCCAAAATTGAATAAATTCTACCGTGGAGAGCTACTTGCATCCGAAATTGAAGATATTGACAACGAAAGTAATCCAATGACCCCCTTATGAATTACAAACAGCACATATTCATACATTTTTACGAAGAATTTTGCTAAGATCAGATTACAAACAGGACATATATAAGTATGACTAAATTATTACTTACTAATAAGTCATTCCAACAAACGAAGTAAAGGGATAAAGTGTTTTGAATTATTTTGTTTTATTCTCTACTTATATATGTCGTCACTGAATTGGTCAGTGTTGGGATAATAAATGAAACTGCATAGTGGATGCCCAAATAGCACATGGTGCAGATTGTCGCGAACCTTTGTGCTATTTTACAGTCAGTCGTAAAATGACTTTATTACGTTTTAAAACGCCATTACTAGTGGCAACTACTGCAGTATCATTTATTTTCGTGGGGCTCAATTTTCGTGGTTTTGTAAAAAAGATATTTTCGTGGGTACTTAAATTCGTGGTTTTGCCTGTCAAAGTTTTCATATTGCTGAGTGTTTAATTTCGTGGTTTAACCTCTACAAATACCCAAAATAAAGAATAAAAAAGAATAAAACTCTGCCGACGCAATCGGCGGTCACTTGAATGTTTATGACAATATTTTCACATATATGAGCACAAATCAAAAACCTGACAAGTTCAATACTGACACCGTGTTTTTGTTCAAGTGAATAACATCAATGGAAGCCGACGCAGCCAACAACACTAAAACAATACTACTCCCTATATGATCAAAAATAACACACATGTCAAGGTCAATCACTTACACCGTGTTTTCGTCTGAGTACTCAACATCAAAGGAAGCCGACGCGGACTACAACACTAAATCAATCGGTTATTAAAGTAACCTGTATGATCTCTAACTTAAACCACTATCCATAAATGGAACAAAACATGTGACCGGCTGCCCTTTGCTCAATGCAATCAGCAGACAATGGCAATATTTGATGTGTCTAAATGTGAGAAGATGCTAACTAAATTGAAAGACAGTGGAATCACGCGTTTGTTTGTGCCTGATTCATGTACAGACCAACTTCAACCACTAGACTTAACAATAAATAAAGAGTACAAAGAGTAATTAAAATCACACTTTCACAACTGGTATGCTAAACAGGTCATGAAGGCCATCACGAACAAACGGAAGATGCTACTGGTGACGATCACTGATTGCAACCTCATTAATCAAGCCAATTCGGTCTGAATGGATAATTGCAGCTCACGCGGCAACGAGTGAAAGATGTGACCTAATTATCAGTGGTTTGGGGAAAGCTGGACTTGTTTAATTCTGCAATTTGGGGATTATTTAGCCGACAAGCATTTGTGTGTACATTGAGACTTGTTTGACACATGTTGATACAGTGGCTTTGTCCTAAAATCAGTGAAGTGTGAGCTTTAGTACTCTGCTGTAATTAGTGTATATACATAGTGTTTCAATAATAACAGGGCTTCAAGCTATAGTTGTAGTATTTAACAGGCTTGTTGTTCTTTGGGATTAAAAATGCATGGGTTTCAGGAGGATTTAAATTGTTGAGCAACAGTTGTACTCGAGTGAAGGATCGATTTGAATAAGTATTTAAGATGATTTTCCATATACTATTATTTTTTATTATTCTTTCTTTTATTTTCAACATTATTAGTGTTTGAATACCTAATGCTTTTTTCTCGTTTCTCTCTATCCTTACTTATCTCGCATATCGATTTAAGGCAGTGAGTGGAAATTACAGCTATTAGATATCTTATCGGCACGTGTGCATTGAAACAATATAAAATGCTTTATGATTCTTTTTTCAAAGGTTTAAAATAAAACAAACACGTGTAAAGGCTAATATTTTATTTACAGTATTGACATTGATTTATGAAATACTAGTAGGTTCCTTACTCTCTAGGAACGACACACAGTAAGAAAAAGAAAATGACTCGGGGGGGGGGGGGGTCCGTCATCATTATACGTAGCTCATTTCTCGTTGGGTATTTAAATTCGTGGTTCTGGGCAACAACGAAAACCACGAAAATTGGTCCCCCGCGAAAATTGATGACACTACAGTATTCAATTTCTGTATTTGCTTCTGTAAGAAGTTTCTATAGACAGATCTAAGCTAGCAAAGCATATGTGTTAATTTTCTTGATGTTGTAAAACCTGCCATAAACTGGTCATATATTCAAGAGTACAAATAGAAATAAACCTGTAATATTACAGCGTCGACGTACATGGCCGAATGGCCGCACACGTCGTTAATTCAACGAACGAACAATATCACAGCGCCTATTACAAATTTCTTTAACACTGGACAAATTATATAGGCGAGCAATAAATGTATTCTTTATCTAAAGATTTTTATATTCATTAGTTCATATATTCCAAAAAACGATAGTGATAATTATAATGATTCCTACTGCTGCTGTTAGTATGCATAAGCCGTTGCGTTTTAAAGTGTAAATTGAATAAATTAATTTCTATTTAATAGTATGTATACATATCAGAGCAAGTCTGTACAAGTGTCAAGGATAGGTATGCTGATAAAGAAAATAAGTGTGTTACTTCCATGTTTTGAAAACTATGTATGAGAAAATGACAAATAAATAGATTGCTCAAATTCTTCTCTTTCGTTTAAATGCTGATCCATCTACGATTAAGTAACTTTTTTAATTCACTTTTATCATTAACTTAGTCATAACTTAAACGTGGTAGGTAACATGTCGCATTTATCTGAAAATGCATCCTTCTACGATGGTAGGTTCAATTCTGCCTTTTTACAAACACTGGCAAATATATACTCAGGATATCCTTGCTTTTTCATTTGAGCATGTCTACAATATCAATGATTTTGGCAAGTTTTTGAATAGTGGAATTTTCGAAGAGCTTTTCAAAGCGAGTAAAAATATTATTTCTGACAGGGGAAGAACAGAAAGGACAGATAAAATATATTCATCTATGTATATATGTATGTACACACACACAAATACATATATATATATGTATATATGTATGTGTATATATATATATATATATATATATATATATATATATATATATATATATATACACACATATATATATATATATATATATATATATATATGTGTGTATATATATATATATATATATATATATATATATATATATACTCGTCAGTAAGATAATGAACCAGAGAGACGTACCTGACCGGACATATAGCATGACACAGACGACACGAAGAAATACACCTTTCTTCATTGTTAACTCAAGGACTGACTGGCCTCTGTGGAAACACTGATCGGCTTAGCCATTAGAAACTAAATAATATATAGGATTTGTTGGGGTCAGATTGTGGCGGTGAAAACTAGTTTGTTCCAGCCAAGATTCCTTTTTCTTAATAAATCTATAGGTCAAGCTGTTACAATATTATTGAGTAACGGTGTGATGCAATAATTTTGTTAGTATCACGTGTCCGAAATGTCTGAATACTAGCTTACATGGATAAGTATAAACAATTTATGTCAAAGTCATTATCAACTAATCGAGGATCATTTTCAGACATACAATCGCAACGATAAATAAAGCATATGTCTGCAAAGATACTTAGTCGCTCATACAAAGTGGATGACAAACTTAAAGGCCATTTATGCCAAGGCGCTCTCTGCTTAAATTCAGTCAAATTATGTCGAGTGATTTTTTAACTAAAAAGTCATATACAGATTCTTCTATTTTTAGTAGTGGTGGCCATATTTGATAACAAATGGGTCTAGCGGTTTTTGAGAAGATGTCGCATAACAAGTTAATTTTAAGCATTTATCATAAAGTTGTCAGCATATTGCGCCTCTCATAAGCACAATCCATGTTTTACGACAGCTCATTCGATGAATATGATCTGTGCTATCGGGACAACTTCTGGATTTTGTAACGATAGTAGCATATCACTGTGAGAACACATGCTCAAGTAGATATATTAAATTGAACGCACACCAATTTAATCTTCGTCATTCAGCCGTGTATGGCATTAAAAAGGCATGATCCACATCTGGATGACTAAGACTAAGTTTAGTACAGACATTCAAATTGACGGTGTTCCCACGACACATTCGGACAATCTCATGTATTTTTACGAAACAAAAAAAAAAGCCTGGGATATATGCCGGAGTAGTAATTTGCAGAAAATTCATCCATTTTGTTTTCCGGAAATTTGCTTGCCAAAAACAAAATCCATTCGGACCACCTCGGCTATTTCCACAATTGTATTGACAGTAGGACTGACAAAGAAGTTAAGAATGAGCAAGTAGGTAAATGGTTAGTCGAAATGTTTTGTAGAGGGAGCTATCGGCATGCATTCGATGTTTGATCAGCAGGATTGATCGAGAAGTTGCGAAGACCCGTGACATTCCCACATTATAATTTTCTTATGGCGCACCAGTTTTTATGGTCAAGGGTCCCCCATGCTACATGAAATTACTCCTATCACTCATAAATTTTCAGAAACCATAGCTAAAAATTACATGCGTATCAGCGTCTTTTACGTATATATTTCGACCAAATAGGCACGTTCTACCAGCAATACATTTTCCAAATGCTCATACCTTTTTTGGGATACATGAACATAGATTGTATTCATTCGTATTCGCTAATCGTCATTGCGGAAGACGGACATTTTCAGAGGAAATCAATTATTCGATAGAGTTTCCTTGAAGAGCTACAAACAATTTTGGCTGAAATTTTAAAAGCATTTCAAAAATGATGAATTTACTTAAAAGAATTCGAAACGATTCAACTGGTTGGATTCTTGCAAAGATGCAAATAACTAGACTATCCTTTATTATAGGCTATTTCTCAATGTTGAAAATGTCTGCTGTGCGCTGACAGAGATTACTGTACAGTCGTTGTGGAATCAACCTTTTCCACTCGGCCATGAAGGAAATGTAATCCTTTTTCACTGTGATGTCCACTCAGAATTTGCCAGCCCATCCTCCAAGGCATAAAGGTTGTCCTTCAAAGAGATGAGTGGGCAGGATTATCAATTCGAAGTTCACCTGTCCATTAATGTCCTTCAAGGAACAGGTAGTGTCCTTGGTGGACTTAGTGGATGTGAATGGACACGATTGGACATGGCTGTTGATAAACATTTGTCACTAAATCAAATGCAATCTGCACACGTAGGCATCCTTGGATTAAAGTACATGTATATCTCAACAACAACAAAATGTACATGTTCTATAGACTGCAATTGAACATGTACATGTGTTCCAATAATGCTACTTGTGTTGTGCTCTTTCTTGCAATATATATATATATATATATATATATATATATATATATATATATATATATATATATATATATATATGTGTGTGTGTGTGTGTGTGTGTGTGTGTGTACTGATATTGTTAACGCTTGCACCGTCGATTTCAGAAAAATAACTACTTTATCTCACGATATTTGCGATTGTGAGATAATAATAATAATAATAATAATAATAATAATAATAATAATAATAATAATAATAATAATAAGAGTGTGTATATATGAGGTGTCTAATAGAAATTACCCAGATAACCTGAAATTGAACACAAGTGCTTAAGTGGACCTACACAAAACCCAAGCACAGGCGCTCACAGTACAATGGTGCCTTGCTGGCAACGAGTGAAATGCCCAATGACACACATGTATATTGAAATACACAATGCATTCAACAACATACAAGGGTCATAGCAACCGAACCCTTAATGGCTTCCTTTTTAGAGAGGTGAGGGTGTTTGTTCGTTTTTTCGGGGGAGGGGATTTGGGGGACGTGGTTGAGGTGTTGGGAAGAGAGAGCAATAATTTTGTGATAATATAACAAAGTAAGAAATTATCCAGATCACTTGAAATACCGGCTAGCTGAAATCTCAGAAACACCATCATAAAAGAATAGAAACCTGCGGTAAGTAATAGCATGCGATACCTTTCATCCGATATAATGACGCTGAATCCGTAAATTTTGTTTATTTAGGGTGGCACCGGTTTAATTGTTTAGTGTATAATACATTGTTATATTGAGAGAGAGAGAGAGAGAGAGAGAGAGCTTCATACATTGCATGTGGCATCGTAATCTGTCACACTTGACCACACACGCGCAGTTGCGCGAGGTGTACTTTATTGAGTAATTCTTTTATTGATAGCGCAGTTCAAAAGTTTCCACTATTTTGTTTTGGTTCAGTACAGACATATGACTTATTCTCTAGTTAATTACACTTCGTTATTCATTTTTTTTAAAAATATTATCAAAGTTTGTACAAGCCCATATCTCGATAAATCCTGGAAGGAATGTAATGAAACTTGCAACAATTAATGTTTAAACGCCTAAAAAGACGGAATGTTTTCCACTGAACCCTTGTTTGAATAATGTGTTGCTCAGAGAAAATACATTTACCAAACTGCGTAAAATTATGACACATTATCAACTTCTTCTCTCTTTCCTACATCACGGTAAATTTCTGGTTTGAGGAAACCTTTGTCTGACATGTTCTAAAAGTACAGCATGTTTTATACACTATTTCTTTTCGCGGAAATTATTGTCTCAGATTCAAAACGAAAACCATGTCGTGAAAATCGAATTTTACGACAACCACGAGCATTCTACCGATATTATATTTTGTGTAGTTTCATCGATTGAGAGAGAGAGAGAGAGAGAGAGAGAGAGAGAGAGAGAGAGAGAGAGAGACTGTTTTAAAAAAATACAATAAAATAAGTTTCAACCGTACATGCTGGTTGTATACAACAGATTACAATTGAAAAAGAAACAACTAACATCTTAATTAGACATACGGGGCTGTTGTAAAAACTGTATCTTCAACGATGTAGAAGGTGATACGCTACATTTTTAATGGCCAGACTGTCAGAGAGAGATGACATAAACCTCACATATTTTGAAAATTTGTGTGGACAAAAGTACAAGTAATTATCTAATGATTGAAACCGTAAAAAGATACCCAAATGGGTCTGATATCACTCACCGTCTCTAATAAAAGCAAGTATTAATATCTGCTGATTTTGCTCGTAATCGGACTCATCCAGTTATTTTTCTGTATTCAGAGCCTGGTAGGAAACAAACTGACATTGAAACACAAAGACACGACTCTTTGAATGATTTTGCTTAAAGTTCAGAGATAGAGAGAGATGGAGAGAAAGTTTTATGTGTATTAAGCGTGAGAGGGGCATGAATCGCTTTCAATCTACATGTAATATATATATATATATATATATATATATATATATATATATATATATCCCTTGTGTCATCGATTTCAGTACCAGACGGCCTAATATGGGATTGGTTTTCTTACATAAGCAACACTTAGCCTGAGCGGAGACGCACTTTCTGTCAAAGATATTGTTTTAAAAGTAAAGTAAATACCCTAGAGCGATATTCACGATCTAGACTTAACAACCGAATTAATGAATCATATGGTTTGGTTTGGTTTGGTTTGGTGCTTCACGGTACAGGAAAACAAGCAGATCATTTAATGCTGAATCAAATTTCCTTCTCCAAGGATACAACTCTATTAAAGGCAGATCGTGTCAAAAAAGTAACGAACTAAAGTGTCAGACACTGACAGGTTAAAAAACATATATTAACATGTTAAAACATATTTTACTGCGTTGGCAGTTTGTTATATTAGATACTAATGCGTTAATTTTCATTTCTAACACGTTTTTTTGGACTAAAGAATAATGTGTTCATTTTATAATTTCAAAAATCAAAACTAACGCGTTAGAAGTCACAATAAGTCGTTAGACTGACATATTTGAAATGGTTGGGATATCCCATCATAATCTTTCTTTTAAATGATACGAAGGAGGAATATGAACGCTTGGCTAACAAAGCAGCAGCTGATTCACATGGACATTACATGTTTTGACTATACGAAAAGCTATACCAACATTATGCTAGTAGATACGTTCTTAAAATTAAAAAAAAGTAAAAATGAAAACAATTTTAACAAAAGAGAAAAAAAGAAGGGACATCATAACTTATAATTTTTAAGGCCAAATTCTTTCACAGCAACATACAAAAAAATGTCAGAAAAATGTCATTAATACCCATTTAATAGGGTGATATTTGCCTCTATTTTTCATTCTAAGACATGTATACCTTCATAATCTGAATTTGTACATTGTGCGGAAGTAAACGAAAGTATTATGTTTTCATTTCACGCCATTAACACCTATTATGTTTTTTTTTTCTTGATGATACCAGTGGTATCCTATTTACTGCGCAAATGTGATTAGGATGGTAAAGGTAAGTCTCAATCCATGTTAGTGTATTTGATAAGTAAAGTTGAATTAGATATACTCAATATATGACTGTTTTGATAATGGTTTGTTGTCTTCCTTATACCGAATTTCAGAGTTTCAGATTGCTTAGGGACATCTTGCGTCTGATCTTTGTGCAGTATTTCCTTGGCCGATATCCCGCCTTGGTGGTGGTGGTGGTGATGGGGGGGGGGGGGGACCGGGATCATAAGCAGCACTGATGTTGATTGTCCTTGCAACATGACATTCTCTAATTTATTGTTTGTTTTTTGTTTTTTGTTCTTTTTTTTGGGGGGGGGGGGGGGGCTTTTTTCTTGTTTTTTTAATTTTGTTTTTCTTTTTACTTTCCAAAACTCCAAACTCCTGATCTATAATTCAATGCTGGCAAGAAACTAATTGCCCTAGATTAAAACTTTACTTGTTGAAAAGAGTCAGTATGCGGCTTAGTAGTAAATTTGTAATTGTTAAAGTTATTTGTTTACATTACTAATTGTCCTATGAGCTCAGACCGCTGTGTGTTTCTATACGAGATTTTCCAGTCGTATAAACAATACCAATGCATAAAAACCAAAGAATTAAATTCCATATTTCAAGACCTCAAACCATATAATTAGCATGTTTGTGTATCTATGTTGAAAAGTAGTGGAATTAGAAAACTTGAAACCAGCATCACACATCTGTAGATTGTTACACTCCCTAGTGTTAAAAGAGTGTAAAAATCACAAAAATGATGAATTTCCAAATAAACCAAGAAACAATTAAACAGCATTGTACATAATGATTATATTGACTATACTATATAAACGGATTACTAAAGGATTGTATGAAGGTATTAAACTCCTAACTATATTTGGACAGTTGAATGATTGTGTCCAGATAACATCAAAATATCGATATATGTTTATACACTGACATAAAATATTTAAGTGGATCCATTCGCACTATCTCTATAGACCATCAACGCTGTTGCATCCTATAAATGTATGCAAAGTCCTTTGGCCCAAACCTAAACATCTTTCGTGGCCGAAATCTGACTCATGCTACCATTTATGATTTCGCTCCTATGTAACTTCGAGAAAGTCTGCACATCTAGGGACTACTCTCTGGTACAAATTCATGGCAGCCTTATCAAAAACAATGTCAATCCATTGTTCTCACATGCGCGGTTGGGGAGGCAACTTTTTTACTTTTAATTATAAGGAATGAAGGAGGCTCTAAGAATTTTTTGTAGAGTCGGGGTAATTGATGTCAAATTAAAGCGCCAGGTGAAGTTAAATATGTCCGGAAGAGGAAAAGTTATTTATTTAACATCGACAGCGGGATTTGAGTTCTTAATTCTTTTGCCAACAAATCCTGATTAGTTAGTCTGATGATAGTCACATTGTGTAGTATCATCCTGATTAGTTAGTCTGATGATAGTCACACTGTGTAGTATCATCCTAATTAGTTAGTCTGATGATAGTCACATTGTGTAGTATCATTCTGATTAGTAATATAAACTATCCATATAGTAAGGGTACTAACATGATGACGGATTCAATAAATGTGCGAGGTTTGGGCTTATTTATTTTTACAGTGTATAACTTGTTATTTGGCAAAGAAATTCTTTCATTTCAATGAGAAAAAGATGTGAAGAAAGTTAAAATCTCCAACCTATTCTGGTAATGTTCGCTTTCCTGTTTCATTGATGGCAACTGGGCACGTCATCATAACATTGACATTGTTCACAATACTGTTCATGTGCCAACTCAGATAATGATCGCTTTTCTGTTTCATCGATGGCATCTGAGCACGTCATCATAACATTGATATTGCGCACAATACCGTTCAGAAACACTCAGGGAACGATACATAACCGTGGTTATAGGGGCTGTATATACGGCGGTTGTTACATCTCTGGCGGAGTCTGCGCGTCTGAAGGACATTAACGAACATGTAGATGTGTACTAAGGATAACGGCAAAATAATATGATTCGAAAAGATGTTGACTTAAAACAGTCATTTGGATTGACACTTTATAAGTATAGATTATTAACTGAGCAATATAATTAGCGGTCAATAGTTGTATTTAACTACGGATATTGAAAGGTAGCAGTGGCGTTAAACTGATGGGACTGTTTTAAAAGTATATAATAAGCATGTATACTTTTTGAATTACATTATGAGAAATTTTCAAATCCCTACATTCAGTCTTGTACTTTACTGCAATATTTACTCTATAGTTTTTCTGTAACAAACTCTAAAATATGTCAAAAATCTTATAGTGTATTTCTCAGCAATTCAATTCAATTCAAATTATTTCGATTAAACATTTGCATGCTTCTTGTGGTCTTATATTCTTTGGCATGAATACTTTTAAATATTACTTTACATACTTGAAGCTACAACAAAATATACCACATAACCTTAAACAAATACTTGTCGAAAGGTTTCCCAAGAGAAAATATCTTCTTAAAAATATATTGTTATTTCGATATTAAAGGAATAAGCAAAACCATTCATTTTTATGTTGAACAATATAGAACTATGGAATTTGAAAGTCTAGGACCTCTTAATAATACTTCCATTTATTTAACATGGAAAGAATACGTTATAGGCATTCGGTGAACTTCTATTACCTTCTCGTCTTCATCTTTAATGCTAACACTTAATAGACTTTTGTTCCTCTTTGTAATTGAATGTTATCTCCATCAAGTTTGTATGAAATAAAGACAGCATGGAAAACATAGGATCTAATAGAGTATCTACCACTGAAGAAATGTTTTGTGTTATTGATTTGGTGTAGGAAAATGTACACATTTTTAGGTTTCAAAAGGCCACAAAATGTTTCTGATTCAGTAGTTACCTGTATTAAATCCTACTTGTTCTGAGTTGAAGTTGGTCTTATATACTTATTGATAATAGTTACTAAGGTGTCTGAATTATGTTTGAAACACTTGATTTCAATACTTTCTTCATTATCACTATTAGTAGTCATTTCGTCTCTAACTTTCTCGTGTATATTTCAAAATCGTAGAATCCATCTGGAACTAACACAGGGTTTGTTTCATTCTTATCGTTAATACAACAGATTATGATGTATTTTGACCAATTGAAATATTATAATAGCCATCTACGAAATATATTCTCTGTAAAGAACTTTATAATTTACCATCTCTGTTATGAACTGGATTAGAAAATAAATTCCTGTCTCGCTTTGATCTTTAACTGTTATGTCCATTTCAAAAGATCAAAAGAAAAAAAGATTTAGAAAACCTGTTCACTGTGCTTACTCCAATATTAATATACGAAATGTTCTGTTTTTCGTGATCTGTTTAAAATATTTTTCTCCTAAATTTTCTCATCGTGTTTTAAAACTTAAATTAATGTATACCATTTTCTTTCTGAAAGCTTTGGCGACAAATCCTACTAAAGTTGTTCCAAAACCTGTTATTGAACGTTGAACACTATTCGCATCACTTGCTTAACTTTTCTCTTTCGTCATTTAATATATGAAATAGACAGCTTAGAGTTACGCCTTTCGTTTTCAGTTTTATAAGGTTCTGTAACTCATACTTTCATATATTTTATGGCTTGCTAGCTGGTTTGCCTTATTCCATAGGACAAGCGGACTGCTCGCTTTATTCACTGACATGTTCTCTTTGAATGCTAGCTTGGTCTCTTTGTTCACTTCACGGCTTTACAAATGGTATAAAACTGGAAAATTGAACTTTCTCTTGGAGGATTTGATCTTGCCCCAAGATATGACAGTAAAATATCACAATTCAACTAAAAAGGTAAAGTAAAGGATTTTAAAGAATACCGCATTATGTTTATTTTACAAATATATAACCATCTTATTATTATTATATTTGTTTGAACTTTCAAATAGTATGTCAATAATTAGTTATCAATAAAGTTATAGGTAAATGGTACATGCAGATAGATATGTTAATGAGGAAATAAAGGAAATGATAGAGTGCAGATATAGTTAAAAGAGCAAAGACAGACATATATATGTGTAAAAATATAGATTATTAAGAGAAGGTGATGTTTAAGCAAAAGAACTTCAACTGAAATATTAAACATCCAAGAACAGAATTGTCTTAACTTAATTCTATTCATGTTGTAATATATCATAACATTTTCCTTTTTTTAGTATCAAATCCGGAAAGAAAACAAGGTAAAATCGAGTCGGTCAATGAAATATTCCATTGTCAATGAATTCACTCTTTGCTTTTTCTGGAGAGTGTTATGTCCACTCACATCAAAACAATCTTTGACACACCAATTGTTCAGAGTCGGCAATCTTGGCACATTCAAGCTCACAAACTGCCTGTGGCAAGGTTAGGATTTGGAAGTCAGCGAATCCCGTATACGTACAAATAATACGATTAAAATATACCTGATAAGTTTTTTAAAAAATATGTATTTCTTATTTGTCCGAACTTGCTCTAAATAGTATATACACATTATCATATTTGAGCGAGAAACTGCGAGACTGACCTTGACCTTGACCTTGACTACAAAAAATGATAGACTGTCAGTATTGTGTGAAATAAAGAATCGATAGATGAAAGAAACTTGGGCAGTTATGTATTTGAAGAACGCGGTACATATCAACGCCAAACAAAAGGTGCCGATATATGTACTGAGGCGAGATCGCAGAGTATAAAACTCGCACAACATTAAACATTACGAACTGAACACAACTAACTCTCGATCGATCGATCTTGATTATTTTTTACTTGCTCGGACAAATACCTTGCAAAGAACAGCTTGCTCGAGTCGAATTTGAGCTTGTCCCGGGAGTCGGACATGTGGATTTCTAAAACCCTGGTTCACTGACCTTTTTTCCAGAACTAACAAACTCTTACTATCTTAATCACGTTTTTTCGCTTGCTTACGATTTTTCCCTAAATCTATAATACCTTAGGTCCACTTAGGTTTGTTTATTTACTTTATTACTTCACTCTCTATAACGTGTTAGAGAGCTCGTTCAATTCGCTTTCTTACTCACTTGATCATTGATTCTCTTACTATATTACTAGAAATATCGGCTTCCTCGCTTTGTTTTTTTTCTCACTCTCTTTTAGTAGCTTAAATAAGATATTTAACAACACCAATAAGTAATCCATCTATGCAGTATGTATTTGCTAGTTCGTCTTTCAACTTTTAAACTTGTTCGCGTTGCTTCTTTTTTTTAAAACTTTCTACGTTTGCTTTTTGAATTCTTGAGAACTTTTTCTAAGTTGTCTTCCGAGTTCAACTCTACGTGGATCTGTTTTCTTTTGTGAAGGTAGCATGCTCGCTATCTCTTTTTCCTTAGACAATTCTTCATTGTTTCTTTCGCTGTCTTCCATTTAACTTAGTGAGTCAAAATAAATATTTGTATCGGGTTAGTTGCAAGTAAGTAACGACTATTTGCTAATAATCTTTGAAACTGGCCTTGCTATTTTTCAATTACTCACGAAATAGAACTTTGCTCTCTTCAAACTAATGCTTAAGAACTTGTGAACTAAAACTTTGGTTGATTCGCACATTCTGTTGCATATATTTTATATCACAATATTAAAATATGGGATAGAAAAACAACTTTATTCCAAACAAAGAAGAAGCAGCACTTTTTAAGATGGATACCGTTGTAGACATGCTAGAGATCAAATCTGTCTAATTGTTTCATTTGGACCAACTACATAATGCAGAAAGTTTTGTCATGTTAAGAATAATTTCAAGTATAATTGCACAAATATTTGAATTCTTGAGTTACTCATTTTTTTACACAATATTTTTATGCCCTGAAATTTAGCACATTTATGGTATTGCCAATAGTGATGATGCAAAGCAAAAAATACCAATGCTATAGATTAAGTACTCAGACGCTGTAAATCTCAAAGCTATAGATTAAGTACTCAAACGCTGTAAATCTCAATGATATGGACTAATTAGTCAAAAGCTTTAAATCTCAAAGGCGATCTCTGTTTTCAAGTTACGTAAGTGTTATGTTGAATGTGATAATGCAATATAGTGATGTGAAATTAAAAGTTTTCGCAGTTAAAAAGACAGAAATAAATTAAATATCCGAAGAAAAGATTATGATGGCAGTACAAGTTAGCTGTAATCCGAGCGTTGATTACGAAATGTTCAATTAAAGTACATACAAAGTTAAATTAAAAAAAGAAGTATATTCTCTATAATTTATGAATATAGGAACAGAGAAAATCTGATCGAAAAAGACTGACTTTTCCTCTTAAGCAATCAATAGCTGAGCCCTAACGGCCATTATTACAGAATTCTAAAGTACGAATTTCTAGTTGAGAACCCACTGATGGCCACTTACTGTATGTTGTACTAAAATGGCGGATGCTTCAGACAGAAATTTATATTAAGAAAGAATTAAAGGATTATACATAAATGTCCATTTAACATGAAATAAGGAACACATTATAAAATGTATACTGACTGCGAGTCTTGAAAATTTGGTTAATTTTATGATCACTTACCCTTCCCGTATGCAGGGGCTATTCTAACCAAATTTGTATGCACATTTGTAAAATAGGATCTTTAGAGCATTTCAAACGAACAACAAAAACAACAAACCACCCTCAGGCTTGAAAAGTAGGTCACAGTTACTCACGTTTGGCATGTTCGAGTTATTCTTCCTGACCAACCAACTTTGATGAGTATAGACTTAAGAGTGTCCACGTTATGGAGCGTATGTATTGCAGGCTTGTAAAGAACGAAGGAATAAACAAGACAACAACAAATTAAGGAAGGAACAAAGAAGCAAAGAGGTTAAATGATATATCCCGTTACAACGGTAGTGATGATACCAGTACCTCTGCACCACGAAATATTATTTAAAAAATGTGACGTGTTCAGCATCGCTCCGATGGTTTTCTTTTAATCTGACCTGAGGGTCAACTCAGATATATGAGAAATGTTAATTATATACAATACTTTAAAACTTTATGACTTCCAAAAATAAATAGATGTATTTCGTGTCTCAAGTTCAAACCTTGCTCCATGTTTGGTCAAAGTAGCTTTTGTTCTACTTGTGAACTAATTTATGGTCTGAAGTTTTCAGAAACCTTGGAGTAACAGCCAGTATGACTATTATTGCAGGATAGTTCAAGCATCAGAAATTACCTTGATTAGCCGCTATAGCTGAGACCTCACATGAAATGAATGCAGTCCGCTATTTTAATGCCTACTCATTCACATGTACAATACAGTTAACTTGCTGAGAGCAATCCATCACAATATACAAGTAAGAGTCCTTAATATGGACAGTTAACTATCTATGAAGTAGTTATTCATCCTTTCAACGGCACTTTTCAGAAAGGGCCTTCTGTGTAGATTTTATATGTATAGAGTTTGAACAATATACGTGGCCAAGAGTTAAACACAAATATTTAATCTATGTTAGTAAAGCATATAACGTAGGTCACATTGACCTTTGATGTAATAGTGTAATACTAAAAGAAATGCGTCCAAGTATCAAGTGTTGTTATTCTAAAGTGAATGGTAACCATGGCAGCCAAGAAATGAACTTTAAAAGTAGAATATAAAAATATCCCGGAAACATGGAATTTTGGCACAATGATTCACTTTTGTGACATGACTTTAGTACGCAGCAAGCAGCTGCGTTCCCCTCAGCAATTTGCATGATGCTAGGTATAACTACACTGGTCTAAAAAATTTTAGAAGTCGTCTGCTCCAGAGATAAAATGTGCTATTTATTAGGGATTTTGATGTGATGAATTCAAATATGACAATTAAAACAACAGATTGGCAACTGTTTCCAGATATTTAAGTTTTTACATTTTACGTCTATGTATATTGTGTACATAGTAGAGTTTTAATCATAAATTGTAAACCTAGGTCTTTTCATGTGTTTATGGTTGCTTTACATGATAATATTTCACCTGTCCTGTTATGTAACACTTTAAAAAACAGCAAAAGGGTTATATAAATAAAAAATATATTGAAACAAAATTCAAAAAACTATTACGTATATATAAGTACATAGTTTAGTCCTTATTCAGTGTCTACTCGGCGCTTCTTGGCTTATCCGATGGTTGGATTGGAACCCGCGCTCTTTCGGTAGCGAGTTTGGCACGCGAACCACTGAACTACCTCGGTTACTGTCTCCATTAGACGTCTCTTAGGATATGCATGAGTGCGCATCGGGCATATTCAATATATATTCGAGCCCGCAGGGGGTTGGTCATTCTTTGATCAATCTGTGTAGAGAAACAGACCATAGAATATTAAATTGTAGAATTTAATATTCTTGGTCAATATACATATATTTCCACAATGGATGTTGTGTTGCAGACTATAATGTTGAATAATCGACATTTTGAAGCCATACTCCTTTAAGGTACACGATTTTACAGTTCATTGAGATAATTGTTTGATTTATTTGTTCTATCTTTGATTTTATGAAAGAGTCACTTTTTCTGTATAAAATAAATCCCTACCAAGTAAGTTTGTTTGCTTCAGGAATTCTGATTCCACTGAAAATCGTACTAACTTGAAGAGAAGTCAGACCAAAATAGAGCTCGTAGAACATGAGGAAACAAACTTTTCCAAAGTTTAGTTGTTTAATTCTAAATAAAATTAGGTATAAAAAAATCGCATGAAAACAAATTTTTTCCATAAAAGTACATAGGCAGTTATATTGCAAAAACAAAACTTTTTTCAATCGTGTAGAGATCGTAGAAGAATCTTTAAGCGTGTTGAAAAACTAAATATCCCTCGAAGGTAAATTATTACTAAGGTTCTAAACTCCTATATTCAAATTTGTAAATACAACAACTCAATGTGTCGAATATAGTCATACACTACTTCACGAGTTACAAAATTGAGTCGATAAAAATCAAGCGAATTAAAGTATCTTTCAATTAAATCAATGATAGTATTAATCACAAATCATCACATAACTCTCGTAGGACTCCATTTCAGATTACTGCATAACTCTCGTACGAACACACTTCAGATCACTGCATAACTCTCGTAGGACTACACCTCAGATCACTGCAAAACTCTCGTAGAACTACACTTCACGGTGGACTTGTATAAATTAGACAGCAGTTTTAGCACTCTGTTGAATCAGACGATCATTCAGTCTTCAATCTGCCCCTTCCCCCCCCCCCTTAAAAAAACCAACAAAAAAAAAACAAAAAAAAAAAACCCAAAAAAACACACAAAAAAAACAAAACAAACAAACAAAATAGCTGGGTGTAGGACTGCCTGTAAAAGCTTAAAATAATGTAAAAATCCTTCATGTGATTTAATAAGTTATGTCTTGTTGACAAAATGGTAAATGCTTGTGGTTTTAAAGCCCCTCAACTTGGAGTACAAGCTTTATCTCACTAGTATAAAAATGGGATGCAGCATGACCAATCAAACTACAGTAAGATGTATCTTGTTTGGTTTAGTTTTTGAACAAAATAATGTGTTTTAATCTTCTGTATCAAAGATCTCATCTGAAAATCAAACTGGATTCTAAGAAAGTAACATACTTCATACCAACTTTAAAAGGGTTGTCACAATAAATAAAAATTGTAATTGTATTTAATGTGAAGTCTTCCTTAGCTATTTGGATATTGTCTAAGCACACTTTCGTCCTGAGGGATAAATCTATCGCTCACGAAGCAGTAATAATGAATCAATTACATACTGTTTTACAACGTCGGAAATATTTTTCATATAAGAATAACTTTGGTACTCGATCGTATTAGTACTTTTAAACACGAATCTTTCATAAGGATGTAAAACATCAATGACACCTACATTAGTAGTATATCTCATGTGAAGTACCAAGTACCTGTACATATGTTTTAAAATCGTTCTTTCATTATTACCTTGTTTGACGGTATCCATTTAATGTTAATTGTTTCGTTTCATCAAATATTGTTAATACATGTTCCTTTATTTTTTCACCTAATCATATCGTCTGATTTTGTTAAGATTTAATTTTATACAGACAAGATAGTAAAGCTCTGGATGGAAACATGTGCGCTCAAGTACTGATATATACATAAAGATATAAATACAGACAGCTTATATCGACAGATATATAAATATACAGTTGACACAGAAACAGGTATACGTATATATATATATATATATATATATATATATATATATATATATATATAGAGAGAGAGAGAGAGAGAGAGAGAGAGAGAGAGAGAGAGAGAGAGAGAGAGAGAGAGAGTGCGTGTGTGTGTGTTCACGTTCCCCTCTGACAACCAACTATATGTATTTGTTGACTTTAGGCTTGATACACAAGATGCCTAAATGAAACTCTGGCTACAATGGAATTATAATAGAGAATACATAGAATAGTGGTGGAAAAAATCGTTAAATCAACTTAGTAGTTTGAAATGTCTATGCCGTACACTCAATGTACAAGTTTTGAAACTAAGTGAATCGGTTAAACTTGAGTTGTTATTTGTCTTTGATGACAAAGCAAAGTCTAACAGTTTGATTTTTTCAACTTATGGTGTTAGGCCGGATTTTTTGTTGTCACAAGTAACGTAATCTTCTTTTCTATATACTTTATACTGACATTTCATAATTATCTTTATTGATATTCATTATCTTACGGATAAGACACATTTATGCTGATCACAACATCTTTGATTATTTTTGATAAAGTTTTGCTATTCTGACCACAACACAAAATAGACATGTAGTTTACACATTCTGATACTGTTTTCATATGATTTATTTTCGTCATTATTTAATCTTTTCTGTATTTCCCTTATCATTCAAGAATGTAAATAGGTAAATGGTTCAGATTGGCTCTAGGTTTTTGTATTACGTAGTTGTCTTGGTATGTTTCTAAGTTGTGTCTTCATCTGTCGAATGATAGGCTCCAAATATTAGGAAACTATTTTGTAATTGCGCCGTTATCAATATATATCTCAGTATAGTATGAATTAAACATTCTCTAACCTGTATGATAATATTCTTTCTCCATATTTAAACATTCACTTCATATTAACATGCACCCTTCTGTAGGATCCAGGGATAGGACTTTCCGCTCTGTATTGTGTATATTTGTAACTCTCTCTCTCTCTCTCTCTCTCTCTCTCTCTCTCTCTCTCTCTCTATGTATATATATATATATATATATATATATATATATATATATATATATATATATATATATATATATATATATATATCCGCACACTTTATCTGCTTTTTCCTGTTAGAAGAATCAGGGAGTTACTGTGCACTTTATATGAGAGTAAATTACTGGGTCGCCAAGCTAGCGAGTATCTCCGCTGCGTACGAATGCCTATATTCAAGACTGTGTTCCACTCTTTTATGGGGCTGTGCACTTAGTTGAGAGAGTATGAGGATTGTTCCGCGCAGATAAGACGAAGGGTGTCATAACTGGCAGACCCGGGTTCGATTCTCAGTAGGAACTAAGTATAATTTTCTAACCCGTATGATAGTATTTTTCCTCCATACATAATCCATCTCCATGTACAAGAATCCAAAGGAAAAACAATACTATTCGTGTATGATCTATTTTGGAATCCTAAAGAATAATGTAAAATTATAAACACTGAAACACTTCCTAGAAACAGAATTTCATTTTCTTTGACCTGTCTTTCATAATGTAGTTGTATATTTTCACAGGACACTAGGGTCCGTTCGAATGGCGGCTCTGGTTCCCCTTATGATCTTTAAAGTTTGGAGGGAAAGTGATGTTATTGTCTAATATCCTGGGTTTATGATGTCATGTTTACTTACCGCCACATAAAACGCTAATGAGAGTTAAGGACAAACAACAGTAGATACAAGTATATATCCTTCTCATTTTCTTGACTCGTTGATATAATATCCTAGTTGACAATCGTTGCTAATCGGAGCTGGGAGGTTGGCAAAATGCAACAACGTCTGGTACATGGAGTAACAATTGTTTAACTGATTTGCCTGATACGCAAAGAAGGTCAGTGAACTTGAACTTGATAACAGAGATAACTTTAGGTATCACATGCTGTACGACACAACTTCATTTGGACTTAGATCAATAGGTACATTTTAGAAAAATTGATTCCTTGACACTTTGGCACAGATTTGCACAAACGCACACAGAGTCGTGACCGAAAAAGAAATAATTAATAGTGTCTAACCATCCATTTAAAAGGGAGAATTCACTCTGAGTATGAAACCAAAATATGTCTCTTTACCTTCATATTCATTGTCTTCCTGCAGATTTGGCTTCTAGGGGATGGTGTAGCATATTAGAGCACTACCATTTGACCTAAAGCCACGTACTTGGGTGTTTAGAAAGGTCATGGACTACATGATTTCTGCTTCGCACACACACACACACTATATATATATATATATATATATATATATATATATATATATATATATATATATATATATAGTGCAAAACTAGTTTTTAACTAGCCGACGCGCTTTCGACTATTATTGAGTCTTTATCAAAGGCAAACACAAAACAGAGACAAGACAAACAATAAAAAAGCGTTGAAATTACAAAAGTTTATATAACTATTTCTAATGAAATTAATGAAAATGATGTTTCGTCTAGCTGGCTTCAACCTGACTGATTATATTGTAAACTAGTTTGTGTTGACCCTCAAAGGGAGGAACGATAGCGACATCTGTTTTTTAAATGTAAATTTGTATAACCGCAACTTATATCTCGGATATTTCATTATTTCTGTAATGCTAGTAATTACCATGGCAATAATAATTGTATCTTCATATAATTTTGATGTTACGTAACATATCAATAAGAGCTATTTTGGCAGTGTTGAAAAGCTATAGGTTTCTGGAGTAGGTTGCACAGATTTTGGAGCCTTATAAATTGTTTCCTCGTGTTATCTCCATGATCTGAATTAACGTTCATTATTTAATATTACGACGTAGCTTAACATCTTTGCTCTGTGTGATTTTTCTTTACAAAAAATTCCAAACAAATATTTCTGCAACAGTGAATTGGTAGACTAATGTATCGGAGATTGACCGGATTTGACCTAGTAACGTCACAACTATATCCATCATGGCGACTCTCGTAGCCCAGACGATAGTCGCGAATGTTTGAAATTAATTGGCCATATCTGTAAAACAGAGCAGTAGATTTGAATAAAATGTTGGCATGTAGTTTCATTCAATTGGTATACGTATTCAACGCACAATGGAAATTAGAGTTAATTTTCCTTGTAACTGCTAATTTAAACAATCAAACATATATAATCTTTTAAGGTATCAGTGGCTATTCCTACCTGTGAAGGAAGCTTAAAAGGTCATTTCTTCACAAGTTTTGCACAGACACGATCATTATTTGGTTTTTTCCTTCCTTTCCTTATTGTTTCATCCAGTAATGTTCTTAATAAATTACCCTGTTTTATCCAGGACACTTTTGAATTTTATGCTGAAATATATAATTAAGCTTTGCAATAACTGTTTCTCTAAAGAATGCTGGCATCACTAAAATGGCGGGTAGTAGCTAATTAAACAATTAGTACTAAATTGGCCTGAGGAGAACTGTAAACACAAGTATTGCTTATCGGCGATTCCAGTAGACCACTGACCAATTAGACATTGATTACGTAAGAACAATGTACGACTTTGTACCTAGGTAGCTGCTTTTTGCTATAGCTCTCTGGCATGGGGTTCGAACACCTATGCTATTTTCACCATTTTATGCATCACATTCACATCTGTATGTCACGGAATTGTATGATTTATATCAATATGTATATGTGATCGAAAATGTATCCGGGTTTCGTTGCCGCGTACAGCGTTACCCGAGGGTGGTTTATTTTTTTCGGCTCTAGTTATTTCAAAATACTGAGCGCGACTCAACCCATGCTGCATGTGCAAATTGCCTGCAGTGAAAATCCAAGTACCTAGCTGCGCATATTTGTCACAGCTAGGGTACATATAGAGCAAATTCTCTATAAACAAATTACAATACGACGAGTCTTGTCAGAAAGCTTACCTCTTTACGGGAGCAATCTTCAGCTGTAGATGTGAAATTTAAGATTGCATTCTTTATTACTATTCGTTTTATATGACAAAATTGTTTCATATATTAGATGTTTTTGAATTTATTCTAAATTCTACAGAGAGCCAATACCTAGGTCATACAACGCCATGCTATTAGAAATAATATAGTCTGGTTCGAGTTAGCTATTTGTTGTAACTGAACAGACAGATTGAATTTAATTATACGCTGCACGCATTAAACGATTAATGTAATGTGTAACGAATTCATGTGCGCGCATGCTCAACATATATCAATGCAAAAGTACTTAACCGTGTCATATGCACTACACGGTTCAGTTGTTATACTTTTAGCTGTCTTTGTGTATGGTTTGGTGATGTGGAGTCACAGAACTCTGTGTGGTTTCTTGTAACGTGTACGCTGTGTCTGGTGACGTTGGCTCGGAAGAGTGTACTGGTGTTCTCGATGCGAGGGAAAAAGGCTTCGCGACCATCGGGTCTGTGTTGAATGAGAAGGCTCTCGAGGGATCCTTCAACAGACTGGGAGGGGTGGACCATGCGTGGTGGCTCCTTGACCATTGACTAGAGCGGGTGGAACCGGAAATACATCTTGGTCGTCAACTGGACGCCACGATAGTTATATTTATTATGTGTTCCATGTTATTGTTATTTTCACTATTGCTATCTGAGCAAAATTTCATGCATTCACATTTTCAATATCGCTATATGTGTGATAGATTCAAAAGTTCATGCATTCACATTTTCAATATCGATATATGTGTGACAGATTCATAATTTCATGCATTCCCATTTCAATATCGTTATATGAACGATAGATTCATAAATTCATACATATTCCAATATCGCTTGATGAAGTGGTAAATTGATGAATTGATAAATTGATGAGTTGATAGATTGATGAATAAATGAGTGTTATATTGATAAGTGATAAATCACATGCTTTGGTCACCCTTGGTGCTTAATAAGACCTTGTTTATATTGGGGTGTAGATCATATACTCTTATTTGTTGATTGGTGATAGGACGTTATTCACGTTTGTTTAAAATTCCATTCGTTAAATTCATCTTTGATTTTTCTCGTTGAGTTACTTGTTGTTGATAGTTCCATGTTAGGAACTTTATAATTTTCCTTATCTTTTTGTTATAATGGTGTCAGATTTGTTCATCTTTAAATTGCGTTTATAAATAAACATCTCATTAACGCAATTGCTTTCGGTGTCTTCACTAATCCAGTCCCAACCAGATTTCATCCTGTGACACTGTATAACTTGAAAATCTTTAGGCCAGTTTTGACAACACTCTCTTTTTCTAAACGTAGTGGCGCTCCTGAAATAATGTCTACAAGTCTGCACAAAAATCGTTGACTTTATAGAGTTGATACAGTAATGAGTAAGAGGAGTATAGTCAATTAAAGGCGCAATATCTGTGCAATTATTCTCCAGATCTTCTAAATTTATCTAGTTTGATAACTTGAATGAGATAGAAAGTCAGATTGCAAGGAATCGACATTCCATGCAAAATATTTGATACCTATTATTCTGCTTTTGACAAAAGACTGCCGTATTAAATCCTGGCATGAAACAACTGAAAAATATTCGAAAAGATTGGTTTCGTAGCTCTAATATTTTAAACATGATGACCCGACTTTATGAAAAATGACATGTTGCATTTTAATTGACCGGACGAATTAGGACTGTATACGAATTACAGGCACAAATGCACTTCCCATCTTCCATAAATGCATAAAGAACCACCCTACTCTTCTATATAGGGTGCCATTTAGCAAGTATACCGAAATGTTTAATTACCATTCAAAACATGAACGAGCATGCTACACGAGCGTTAACGTTTGCGTATAATTTTGAAACGTAGTATAGGTTTCTTATATTGTTACGGTTCCAAAATAAAAAATACAGGCAATTCAACAATGTCGAAGATTTGATACGAAATGAATACTAAATGTACCAACATATTTGTCATATGACGACAATCAATACGTAATTAAATAAATTGCCAAATAATGTTCGGTACAAAGACCATGAAGTATTCTTGTATGCGTCTCGGAGATTATAATTTCGATTTGTATGACTTTTTGATCTCATTTGTGTTGTCCAATTATTTACTAGTTATTTAAATCGAGTCAGACAAATTTATGTTCTTTTAATGATTTATATATATATATATATATATTGATTGATTGGTTATACATATTTTATTACCAGAGGTGAACGGAAATTTAAAAGAAAAATGGGACAAGTTCCTGTATCTTATCACCTGCTATTCAGGATTGATTGATTGGTGTTTAAAGGCAAATCAGCACATGAAAAATTATATATTACGGAGGCAATCACGTACGGAGGCAATAACAGTAATGTACCCTGCCCAGAGACAATTCACGGAAACCGAAGCGGGTTGGACTGGGTAGGATCCGAACTTGTACCCTTTTGATCGCGGCTGGAATTATTCATTGAAATAGCATTTAACTGTTCATGCATACAAACATTAGTTGATACAGATTATGTTATAAAGTCTGTGCTTTTTAGTCTTCTAGTGTAGGACTTTGTGAGCCTTTCATATTCCATTATGTCTGTCTTCCGTCCTACTTAGAGCGCTGTCCATTACGAACTTTTGTCTGCAATCGCTATTTTCAAACTCTAAAACGGCTACTCCATGTTAAAACAAATTACACGTGAAAGATGCTAGGAACAAGATTTTTTCGTTTTTACAAATCATAAAAATCTGCAATCATATCTTTGCTCATTTACTACAAAAAGAAATGTAAATGAAGACTTTTCACAAAAATTGTCCACAATTTTCAGAGAAGAAAACAATTTAGAGTGTATTATAATTAGCATAAAACGACACACATAAAAGGACTATAGCATTCGGAGGGGAAAAAAAGAACATGTGTTGGCAACCATATACTTTTTATAAAGCTAGTTTCATCGGCAACAAGTAAAAGGAGCCAATAAAACGCAAACATTGCGATATTATAACTACCAGTTTAAGTTAGAATATCCTAAAATATAATGGAGTTATACCAGAAACAACATATCTTGGAAAACTTTGTCAAATAGTAAACGAGAATATAACTGTCCGTAAGGTTACGTCATAATTAGATTCATGACGTCACAATAGTGTCAAAGATTCCGACTTCATATCGCTGAAAAATTGAACATCCTCGAGACTTCCCTATCGAAAATTGACATCGGAAGTAATGAACTCATTAACCCCGGGAGCTTCTTTTCATTTTTGCCTGAAATGGGGTTGGGAAACGCATTTTTTGCGTTACTTCTGAATGCAGCAAAACACATCTGCTTAAGAAAGTTTTTCGTTTCACCGGATGCTTAGGTGTGCAGTTCGGACTGGTCTGCTTTAGATCTAAGGCCAAAAAGTCTAAAATCCTGACACAAACTCCGCGTCCGAAACTGGCAAGTTTCCACCTGAAAAAAATCGGGTCTAAAAAAATGCATTTTTCTCGCTGTATTTTTTAATGCGAGTAGAAAGTCGACATTATTTGGTATCATTGTAGAGCTACATCTGTCTACTTTCCTGCAATACCATCTACTTTAGTGTATCTTAAATGATGTTGACGTTACAGAGCTCGGAAGTAGAGTACATCCTCATGACGCGTAAACGTGGCGCTAGGGGTAAATGAGTTAAACACGTTTTGGGAAATTTCTTAGAAATTGTCGAGGAATGGTTATTTTTGTAATGTATGTGCAATGCTAATACATAAATGATCAAATAAGCAAGGAATATTCAAATTTGGTGACAGCATCGAAATTCACCCATTAAGCGCAGTGATACAGCGTGAAAGGACGGAAAAAAACCGGAAATGGCGGACAACACGGTCACGGTTTGAAATACGCGATATAAAGCAGTGATTGTACCAAAAGGAAAAGGATGTTATCATAAAATGGTACGCACATGCTATTTGGAAAGAGGATTTCTAATGAACTGAAACATAGAGAGAGGAAACAATTCATGTTTTGGCTGGATGGCTCAATTGATGAATGGCTGTTACGAGCGCGTTGATGATGTGTGACATCATATGACAACTTTTTGTAAACAAATATAGAGAATCTTACATTTGTGCTCATTTCCAATGAAATTTAACGGTTGAAAGATTTCTATCTAGCCTTGGTGAGCAAAAGGTTGCAATAATTTAACAAATAGTGTTATATTCGCTAATGTGTTAGAACTTCACCTGCATGTATATCGTCGTACTATAAAATGTATTCCGAGAAAAATGGTAATTTGAATTCCTATGTTGAACTTTAGTAGTGATATATTTACTTTTATTCAGAAAAAGAAAAAAGAAAAAAGAAAAACACGAACCTTAAAAATAGCTTTCTTTTAGTTCTAACCGTAAAGAATGATATCTGAGCAACGCACAACAAACATCAACAAAGATGTTCCATTGTTTTTACGTGAGACGATGAGGCGAAGCTGAGATTTAAAGAGCATTACTCTATTCGCTTCGTATTCATGCCAAGCACTGGTACAGTAACTCGAGTGTACATTTTCTATTATTTGCAGTAAGAAGTAATTACTAATAAATTACAATATATGTCTGAATGGGTACGTTCTAAGGTTCGAATGATAATGACTTTATAAAGATTGTTTTTCTTGTCTTCACTGATATCTTCCGATGTTTATCTGAAGTTTGGCACTTCCTCAGAATCGAATTGCTCATATATATATATATATATATATATATATATATATATATATATATATATATATATATATATATATATATATATATATATATATATGGATCTTTTTCATCTTACTCTTCCCTTTTTTGCCTTTTCTTTATTATTCAACTTCAAAGAAGAACTGTCGAGTTAAAAATTTCATAGAGAGTGTCCGTTGATTCGTCTGCTGTATCTTCAATGTCATTAGATTAGTAATAGGCGGTTAGGGTGGATTATAAAGACACCTAGCCATATTTTTCATCAGCTTCATTGTTATTTTATCCATAGGCACTAGGTGACTGGAAAGTAAACATAAGTAAATTGAATTGTAGGAGTAGACTCTCTTGCCGTTCTTTGTACATTGTGCTCGGTCAAAGTAAATATAAAGCATCTATGGTATCATACTGAAACCCCTGGAACTGTTCTCTAGAAGACATTCGCATAAAAAACATGTCAAAAACTAGTTTGAAATGTCCACTTTATTGCCTATATGCATGAAAATAGACATAGCGAAAAACACGCACCGTCGTTCCAGGCCGCTGTTGTCTTTCGTGTCAATTTTTCCTTAAACTCTAAAACTCAGGCAAAAAATAAATAAATTAAAAAAAATATATATAAAAAAAATAAAAATAATACGCTGAGATATGAACATAAAACCTTTTTCTGAATATGGACCCATAACATCTTCAATTTATGAGCACTGTGGAAAACACGAGAGCCTCATAAAACCCAAACCATCAAAGGCATGCAATATAGAGGGCAATTTGATTTGCGAGCGATATTGAAAAATCAAGGAGGTAACTAGTGTAGAAACGCAACCGAATCAGTGGCTTCAAATTGATATATAAATAATTATGGACACATTCACAAAAACTATGAATAGCTAGCAAAATAGATAATACCGTTTTATTTTATGCTAGGCAGTGAAATACTGGATTTTCCGAGTGAAATAATTGTGATATTTCACTGCAGTGAAAAAAAATAATATTTGTTTACACGTAGTCAATAGACATTGATAACATTATAAGGAAGAAATTTCAAACTTTTCATAAGACGCTAGCATGTATTTGGTAAAAATGGCCGCTTCGCATCCCGGCGAACCGAGTTCAAATCCAACAATAAGAAACAATTTTTTTTTTCATTTTCTTTTTATCTGCTATTTTACCTTGAATTGGGAAGGAGCATTATGTAGCTACTGATATTTTATGTGTAAATATATACAAAACAGAGCAGAACATAAACGGTAAATTGCTGACATCATCGCGCGGGATGCAGTAAGAAATCAGCTACTTCAGTGTGTTATACAAATTGCTAGACAATACGCTTGAGCATAAAATAAAAAGAATATTTGCTTGCTCCAAGTGAATAACGGATATATTTCATCTGGGGAAAATACTGAGGTTTTCACCCATTCGATGAAATAAATCCGTTATTCACTCGGAGCAAGCAAATATCCTCTCTTTATTGAATGATTGACTCGGAGAAATGGATCTGCTGACCGAAATCAGTAAAATGTTTTGCAGATTATTTTCATTAATAAATCAAATCACTGTCTTTGATTGATTGACCTTTTGGCTTCCGGATTTTTGTCACTGGTGGGGGTGTGGGAGTGGGGGATTCTTGCGTTTCGAAACACATTTTGTGATCATCATGCATGCTCATCATTTGTAACTCTTTTGGGTTCATAGAAGGAAGGTTTACGTGTTGATGTTTATTTGCATGGGTAACTAGTTTGTGTGCATTGTGCGATCTAAGAAATAAATTAACGCTCGAAAGACAATAAGAGTGAAGCATATCAGAACGTCTCTCATGTATATTCAGTCAGATATAAATTTGATTATTGAGGCTATACATGTAAATTGCTACACCAACCACAAAAGCAGCTCATACCTCTTGAAGAAGAATTTTTTCATTTGACAAGAGAGAGAGAGAGAGAGAGAGAGAGAGAGAGAGAGAGAGAGGTACTAATATATGTAGTAATAGTAGTAGTAGCAGTGGTGGTAATAGGCAGAGGAGAAGAAGGAGGAGGAAGAATGGTAAATAATTATATATAAATAATCTATAGTGAATCTCCTTTTACAGCTTCAACGAGTCCCTTTATTGAGAATTTTGAAGGAAAGTGCTGATAATGCCACATGTTGGGATCCAAGTTTAAATATTTACTTAACACCACACAAAAAGCCAAGAACAGTTAAGGACTAAACATATTTTTTTTGTTTTCATTTTGATATGTCGATATGTTTCTTTCTTGTCAGTCGTTCTGTACTGGAGCTAGGAGCTTAGCAGAGCGCAGAAACGCCTGAAGGTAAAACTCCAACTTGCATGAAGCACAAAGTACGTCAATACATTTGATAACAGATGTAAATTCAGATATCGCGTGTTCTTCAACGTCATTGGCACACATGACTGGACGGCCTAGAACGTTTTGCACGTTGAGCTTGTTGATGTCAGATTTTGATGAAATTACACTTGGCGATTGCATGCAATTTTTCTAATAAATAATTCGTTATGTACGTGAATGCAAATACTTATTTCCTTTAATGATTTAATATGTAAGACAAACGATCATACGTCCTATAATTTGCCAGACAAAATTGTAACCCAGAGACTTTATCTTCAGGTTTACATTCTTCTTCGAGCAAATGTTTGGACTGTACATGCCTGCACATTTCTCTAGAGTATTGCATAATTTTCAGTCTATTTCAAGAACTATTTAATCGAAATGAGAAAAGTTTTTTTTTTTTTTTTTTAAATGATCTCTCGAGACATTATTCATATATATGTAAGTGCGGAATGTTGGCTACTGTGAGTAACAAAGTCAAATACCCCCAGCCTGCTTACAACAGACTACGTATTAGTTGGCAATTAGCATAACAATTAAATGGACCTATTCAGTTGGAATAGGCGTAAATGAAGTGTATGAATTTACATCCTTGGTTTGGATGCTTATTTTCAGTCAATAAAAAGGAAGGATATCTATGGACACAAGTCATATTCGAGTGTATGTAATACATATTTCAAGGAAAGGTCATACACATGGCCAGTTTGATCTAGCTATATGTTTGACTGATAAAGGCTATTCTATTGATCATGAAAGTCGGTGAATGATGAACTATCAGAAGATAAGATATATATACGTGATTGCAGAAATCGTGAAAGCTATGTCGCAGTAAGAAATCTGAAAACCGTATCAGTCGGAAAGTGGTTTCACTTTGCTGAATATGTATGCTTAAAATAATTAGAATTGACAAATTACACATCAAACTTCAACACAGAGAAACTACTTTAATGGAGATGCTGATTTTCTGAAAATACTTTTTTCTATTACTATTTCCAATGTAGTGCTTTTTTTCCCCGCCTCCTTCTCTTTCCACCGAATGATATCCTTAGGCCTCAATGTGTTCAAGACATAATAAATAAACAATAAATATTAACGATAATCTGACAAAGCAAAATAATCAAGCTCATTGGTTCCAAAATTATATTAAAATTGTATGCACAAAGAAAATTCAGTGAACTGGAATGAGGAGTTTTAAATACTCTGGTACGTAAAGTGGTTTTATTTATTTTTTTCTTTCTATTATTTTGTCTCCTCATAGGAATGCCTTTGACGTAATTTGAATTTTACGGAAAATGGCACGACAAATACAAGCTATGATGCAATTTGACAGCTAACAAAATAGAACAATTTCTATAAGAGTAAGATTTACAGATCCATGCAATGTGTACAAGTCTTTTTCACAACCGCCATCACAGTAGCTGAGCCGAAGAAAGCTACTAGTATGGCCTTCCAGCCGATACCGGCCATTGCCACAGACTGCAGAACAGAGATTACACTTCCTGCTGCCACAGTGCCCCCATAAAGGGCCATGATCTTGGCCGCCAAAGATCCTGCTACAATTCCAACCGCTCCGAATCCGATTACTGGAAGCCCGTATGTGACAAGTCCAATTAGGGCCAATATACCGCCTATACCAACAGCAGAGATACCACCAAGACATTTAAATATACACCAAAATTGCTTCTCGCTCATTTCATTTTCTGGTTTGTCCTCAATTAGCTCTTTTATAAGCTGTCTGAGTAATGCCTTCTGACCTACAGTTAGACCTAAATCATTTATATCATATTCGGATAAACGTTTAAGTGCTTCAATGTTTACTATTTTCTGCTCCTCCAGAATTTGGATAGTCTCGTCATCCAGATGATGATCTCTCAATATCCTCTCAAATGTGGGGTCGAGGGACACTAAAATACAAAAAGAAAGATGGTATTTAAATGTCACAATTTTGTCTTTTTCTTAATATTTTGAATAATAAACAAGAATTAGACGGTTAGATTAAAACATTCGCAAGACCATTCAGAGGCAAAGATCTGAAGATTAAAGAGATATCAAAGGTGATTTGACGTTATATTATTTTTCACAAATAAAATTATCCAAGAAACTATAACATTTAAGCTTTCCAGTCTGTTAAATGCTAAGCAGATTGTTAAAAGAAAGCATGGGCGCTACGAACCACTAATGAATAGCCACTGTTATAGCCCTGGTTACTGCAATTTGTCCAAAGACTGTTTAATTAAAATTCAGCCTTCCTTTTATGCATACTTTCCAATGATCAATAAATTTCACTTTAACTCATTTCTTTTTATAATAAAATAATTTCATATATATGGATCATAAAATAAATATTTGCATTTTAACTTTTGAAGCATAGATTATCCGTCGTTTTTGTTTCCCATTTGTGTATTGCCAGTATTCATGTGACTAACGTACACCCCACATGTAAGTCACATGATCTAGTCATGACCTTATTGTAGTTCATATACTCAGCATGTTTATTGTAATAGAAATACTGGATTTTACATCTTGATGCCTCTGTGTAGAACTATATTTGTTTTCGGAATGACAATTCCATCAAACTGAATTCTCGGTTTAAACCTTCGGTAAAATGTTTACTAAGGCCAAGTCAATGGAGAAATATTTATAGTGATGTCATGCATTTTGCAATTTTTTAAAATAAGTTATTGATCCATACTAATCCTGTAATTAACACAGAATTTCGTACGTTAAGTGGGACATGCCCGAATATTACCAACATCGACTAGGTCTCAATATTGCCAACATCAGCCAGGTCTCAACATTACCAGCATTAGCCAGGTCCCAATATTACCAACATCAACCAGGCCTAAACATTACCAGCATTAGCCAGATCCCAATATTATCAACATCAACCAGGCCGCAATATTACCAACATCAGCCACGTTCCAAAATTACCAGCATCAACCAGGCCTCAATATTACCTACATCATCCAGGTCCCAACATTACCAATATCAGCCAGATCCTAATGTTCCTACATCAACCAGGCCTCAATATTACCAACATTAGCCAGGTGCCAGTATTACCAACATCAAGCAGGCCTCAATATAACCAGCATCAGCCAGGTCCCAATATTACCAACATCAGGCAGGTCCCAATACTGCCAACATCAACCAGGCCTAAATATCACCAACATCAGCCAGGTCCCAATATTAACAACATCAATCAGCCAGATCCTAATATTACCAACATCAACCAGGTCCCAATATTCCCAACATCAACCAGGCCCGAATATTATCAGCATCAGCCAGATTCCAATATTACCAACATTAACCAGACGCATATATTACCAACATCAGCCAGGTCTCAATATTACAAAAATATGCCTTAAAGTTTAATGAAGACTAACACTCAGGGGTTCGACTTTCAGGACTATTGATTGGTTAATTTTACCATAACTATGGATCTAATCTATCCAATACCGCTCTTCTACTAAAAATCAACTAAGTATCCCAATATACACTGTATTAATCTGATCAAGAGGGACTAGACCTTCTTTTATTGGGGAATAAATTTCGAAATTTCAAACATTGACTTTGGCCTGTTTGATATTTAGCATGGATTTAGATAATTCACTTCCAATCCGTTTGGATTCGTCAAAAAGCTGCTAGGAGACAAAAGATCAGGGAGACCTGAATGTCCGAAGGAGGAGGTAGAAGAACACTTCAGAAAAACCAACAGTGATCCAGATAGAGAGAAAGACATCGGAGATCGGCCCACACTTATAAACCCAGAAGAACGAGCAGTTCCAATTGATGGTCCAGAAGCAAGACTGGAAGAAGTGAAGGACATCATAAAAGATGCAAGGGCAGCATCAGCTTCTACACCAAATGGTACTCCGTAGAAGGTCTATAAATACTGTCCAAGACTAACCAGAAGACATTGGAAGCTAATAAAAGTAATATGAAGAAGTGACAAGTTGACTGAGAGTTGGCTGCTTGCAGAGGGCTGCTTTATTCCGAAGGAAGAGAATTCGTCAGGAATCAAGCAATTCAGGAAAATATCACTTCTACACGTGGAAGGGAAGATATGCCTAGCCATCTTTGACCAGCGTCTGACGAAGTACTTGCATGAGAACAATTACGTCGATACTTGAGTTCAGAGAGGTGGAGTTTTACGAGTACCTGGTTGGCTTGGGCACACAAGTGTCTTAACTAAGATCATCCAGGATGCCAAGGAAAACGAAGGCAATCTGACGGTGTTGTGGTTGGACCTCGCCAAGCATATGGCAGCATTACACACAAATTTGTGAACCTGACTATAGAGAAGTATCATGTACAAGAGAAGTTCAGGGACATGCTTCAACACTACCTCGATAACTTCAAAATGCACTTCACCGTGTCAGACTACACAACAGTTGGCATCATAACTGGATGTACCTTTTCGGTAGTACTATTTTCAGCTTCAATGAATCTCCTTGTGAAGTCAGCAGAGAAGATGAACCGAGAACCAAGTATGTCATCTGGAGTTCGGCAGCCTCATACAAGGGCCTTCACGGATGATATGAAAATTAAATCCAAGTCAGTACCAGAAGGTAGGTGGATGTTAGAAGATCTTGGAAACCTGATCAACTGGTCTAGGATGAAGTTTATGTCATCTAAGTCAAGAAGTCTGGTCCTGAAGAAAGGGATGATGCAAGATAAATACAGGTTCAAAATAGGAGAGGACTTGATATCAACAGTAAGTGAGCAACTAGTTAAGAGCCTCGGCAAGTGGTTTAAGGACTGTATGAATGACAGTGAGAGTGTGGGCGACATGAAACCAAAGACTGGATGGAATCCATAGACAAGAGTTTGCTACCTGGGAAGTACAAGGCCTGGTGTTACCAGCATGGTATTCTACCAAGAATCCGTTTGTCACTTCTAGTATACCAAGTTCAATTGACGGCCGTAGAAGCAGTTAAGAGAATGTTCAATACATATCTGCGACGATGGATGTGAGAGCCAATGAGCTTCAGTAGTATTGGCTTGTACAGTACTGGCAGCAAGCTTCAGTTACCACGATATCATCAGTGACAGAGGAGTTCAAGGTGAGGAAGGCCAGGCAGGTGATGATGTTGAAAGACAGTGCAGATGAGAAGGTGAGAGAAGCAGCAGTGGAGATACAGACAGGTAAAATGTGGGTAGCAGTAAACGCAGTTGAAGAGGCAGAATCCAGACTGCGACACAGTGACATGGTAGGCACAGTAGCAACAGGAAGGTTGGGGCTGGGAAGTCTGAATAGACCGACATGGCAAGCAGCAAGCACCAAAGAGAAGCGTGCCATGGTCCAGCAGGAAGTACAGGCAAGTTAAAGCTGTCGGCATGAAGAATCAGGGAGATTGGCTACTCTGGGAAGCTGCGAGGATCAGGAAACTGTCTTGGAGCGACATCTGGAGAGTTGATGCCCAGAAAATCAGCTTCCTCTTACGCTCAGTGTATGATGTTCTCCCTACACCAACAAACCTCAAGAGATGGGGACTTACTGATGACCCAGACTGTCAACTTTGTGGGAGACTCGCAAATTTACAGCACGTGCTGTCATCCTGCAATGCAGCTCTAACAGATGGTTGTTATCTTTGGCGCCATGACTAAGTACTTGTTGAGATTGCTGCCAGTATGGGTATAGCCAGGAAAAAGAAACCATGAGAAAAGCGGTCCCAGCTTCATCAGCTTTATGAGAAGCGGTGAGACACAAAGGCAAAAGACTGGATCAAGAGGCATCTTGACAACAGCGCAGGATGGGAAGATGCAGGCATATGTAAAAAGAGAGCTGAAGTTCATAATAGAAATCTGTAACACCAACTTCTGACCCGATATTGTACTGTGGCCAGAAGGCACCAAGCAGGTGATTTTGTTGGAACTGACAGTGCCATGGGAAGCTGGAATGGAGGAGGTCCATGTGAGAAAATTGGCCAAGTATCTGCCACTCATCCATGAGTGCCAGCAGAATAGATGGAAGGCCTGGAATCAACCGGTGGAAATAGGATGCCGTGGCTTTGCAGCACATACCTTTTGGCGTGCATTGGGAGTCATCGGGATTACAGGACCTAGCCGCAGGAATTTAGTCACCAAGGTTGGCAAACAGGACGAGGAAGCCTCACATTATATTTGTCGGAAGATAGAGGAGCGATGAAAAAGCTAATCGGTTCCGGCTGAGTCTGATCAACTCAGTCGGCGCACCCCTGGAGAGTGTTGTGGGTCAGCGACGAAACGTTCTAGGAACGTGGATGCCCATCTGATGATGGAACCGGTTCCAGTGCAGAACTGTGTTCATATATATATATATATATATATATATATATATATATATATATATATATATATATATATATATCTATATATAGGTGTGGAGTAATTTACTGCTGGATTCGGAAATGCTGCGAATATCCAGTCTACTCAGGCAAATTAATATAAGTTTAGAAAAGACAGTATTTTGTTTCTTGTTCATGCTTGAATTCAAAAATAATCTCGAGAAAATGGTTTCTTGCCATTGGCTAAATATTCTTTTTTTTTTGACAAAACAGATAAGTTTATGGACCATTAACCACCACCAAAACTGCAGCCCCTTGTCTTTATCATTGCGTATTCACACACACACACACGCATTCTTGCAAAATGTACGAAACGGGGACATAAGATTTTTACCATCAAAATGGGGACATCCATATCTCAACAAATTTAGAGGTATGAACGTCGGTTTTACTATGCTTTGGATATATGCATGTCTTATGCAATCGAGTAGTCGATTTTCAAAAATAAATGTGTTTGAATTTTTACCATCAGAATGGGGACACACAAATATACACAGTATCGGGAATTATACAATCAAATTGAGGACATTCCATAATTATGTATTATCATTCTAAATAACTAGCAGATTGATCCAAATTTTGCAGTAATCTCAACTCATGTCAATAGTTGCCTTCCATATCAACAAACTAAATTGAAATTTATATTGAATTTTTGTATTACGTTTAATTTATAAATATGCAAATTGTATGTACCCGATTTTGAAAGAAACTTATTCGTCAGAAGCGTGCGAAAATAGAAAACATATTTCTATTAAAAGAAAATAATCAAAGATCTGCATGCCAGATGTTCAGTTAAAATAATTATACTGACACGTATACATTTATGAAGTTAAAATGTGAAGAAAATAAAAAACATTTTGAAGTTTGTGTGTTCAAATTTGGCTTTTAAATGGAATCCACTTAATTAATAGCATTATAATGTCTCTTAAATACGTAACACGCCAAGAATATGTTGATAAAATGGATCATTTCAGCAGAAAACCGTTTTTCTTTATTTTTGTTGTTGTTGTATATTCATATAAAACTGTCCCCGTTTTGTGAGTACGATATCATGGTTGTGTGTATGAAAACATCCCCATTTTATAAGTACTATATCATAGTTGTGTGTATGAAAATGCCCACGTTTTGAAAGTACCATGTAATGTTGTAATGTTTGTGTATATGAAAATGTCCCCGTTTCACATGTGCCTTGCCACGATTGTATTGTAACACGCGAGAGTGCTCAGTACTGAGCGAATCAAACAACCTCTGCGTGAAACTAGCTTGAGGTCGATGTTTCCCCTATATCCAAGGACCTTAAAGCAACGGTCGTTGTCAACTGAAGGGTTCTTAAACGCGCAAATTCCAAAAGTATTTCTTCTAATCACCTAATGACCACACATCACGAAACCCTAATTTCACATTTTCTTGCTTTACACTTGTATAACCCATCAGTAAGCCTTTCCAAGCCGAACTTTGGTACTTTACGCCACGCACCAAAAAAAAAAAACACGACCCAAACACCTAATACATAGAATTAGTCCTATCCCAAATTGCTAAACATTTATACATTAGAATATCACTGAAAATGTCGGGGGTGGGGGGCGGGCAATTTTTTGAAACTAATCCATGTTACCATAAAGTGTCGTGAATACTGTGCATTATGACGTCTGCTTCTAGAAATTGGCTACTTACTCGGTTTGAGATATATCTTCGTAAAACCGACTCTCGTAATCAACAAATAATCGCTAAAATCTAACAAAGCTATAAACGGAGTTGTAAATACAAATAACACATACCCTAGGTGTATTACAGTATGTATGAAAATGTCCTTGTTTTGTATGTACTATGTCATGGTTGTGTATGAATTTGGTCACGGTTGTTTGTATGAAAATGCCCTCGTTTCGTATTTACTTTGCCAAGATTGTATACATGAAAATCTCCTTGTTATGTATGGTTGTGTGTAAGTTTAATGTCATAGTTGCATGTATGAAAATGTCCAAGATTTGTATGTTCCACGGCAAGGTTGGGTTTATGAAAATGCTCCCTTATGTACCGCCTTAAGGGTGTGTGTACAAAAATATTATCATTTAGTACACAATACGCTGATGGTATGAAAATGTCCATATATTATAGTTATCACGTCAAGACTGTGCTCATGAAAATGATCCCGTTTGGTATGAGGAACTTTAAATGTTGTGTATGAAAAGTCCCCGATTGGTATTAAAAGGTAATGGCTGTGTGCATAAAAATGGCTGTGTTTTGTATGTACCACCTCGAGTTGGTGTGTATCAAAATATCTCTCGGTTTCGCATGTACCACGCTAAGGTTGCGTGCATGGAAATGTTCCCAATTTGTACATGTATACGTCACCTTTTGTGTATGAAATTATCCCTGTGTGTGTGCATCACGCAACGCTGTTTGTATGAAAATGACATGTTATGTATCCAAAACCCATAGAATGCATATATGACACTGTATGTTTGAATATATTACTTATGTGTATTAAAATGTTGTCAAAAAGTATGAAATAAATCAAAACTTTGTATTGGAAAGTTCTCCGTTTTGTAATAAAACTAGAACTTGTGTGTAAGTTGACGTCCCTGTTCAGAATGGTGAAAACCAAAGTTCTCGGTATTAAAATGTTCTCATTTAGTATGACCCGTTGAAGGTTGTGTGTATGCAATAAACCAAACCCACAACCGTACCCTACACTTTCGTATGAACCAGTTTGTACAACAATGTCCGCTCTCTGAATAAATGGTTCCAGAATATATGTTAGAGAAGACTCCAGTTGAGTCTCATAAAGGCAAAATATATGTGTGCATGGCTTAAAATTGTGTTTCATCATAAAAAATCATGTCATGCAATGAACGCGTATGTATAGAATAGTTTTTGGATGGTCACTGTTTTCTGATTGCGGGCAATCCTGATTTAACAACGAAACACGTCATGCTTATGTTACATCTCTAGGTCTTAAAAATATGTAACAGAAAGAAAGTGAAACCAACAATGTAAGTAAAATCAACAAGCAATTTATTTCTAGACATATAAAGTGAAAATGCAAAAGACACTTACAATATTGTGAATTAAAATCCAAATAGTCCAACAATCCTGTGCCCTAATCACAAGTCCAAAATATAGAATGTTCCGAATTAATTCCAATAGCCTTGAATGTCCTGAGGTGCCAGTAGTCTTGCACGTCCTGATATACCTGAATGATGTAATCCAGAATATCTTTGAATGAATTCACAAAAATTCCAAGTCATGTATCAATCCAAAATGAGAATGAGCACTTTAGTAATTCCAATGAATAATTTAAATTAAATAATTCCTCTCTCTGAATTTGCTTTGATTTTCTCAACACAACTATAAGCATCTGATTATTAAACCAAATTCCTTAAAGAATGATAGTTAGCATAGGAATGAAATACTGCTTACCAAACGTCCTATATATAGACACAGGTTACCTGAGAGAATTTTCTAGAAAATCATTTGGCTTACCTGACAAATATCAGTAATTCTAGTGAACAAACCAGTATAATTGTAAACAAAAGCAACCCTGACCTCTAATTCTAAGTAAACAACTTGTTTACATCCTATAACCAAGGACAAAGTTTAATATGTAGGACAAAAGTTAAATATGTAAACATTATACATAACACTTAGTTGAATCATACACTATTTGGAACGTGTCATTCCACCCAGATTCAAAATAAATCGTATTGAAACCTAATAACAAACTTCATTCTTTATGTCGCTTAAATGGTATCCATTACGAATACTGTTCGAAGTGGTCAAGCTATATAAAATCAACACACATACCACCTACCTGGCAACTTATGATATCATTTGTTGAAAATTCAATTTGTGAGGAAATGCAGCTCCAACATTGTTGTATAGTCATGAAAGTTTGTGAATTGTACTAAAGGGAAAAGATGTTTCAGTATTCGACTTTAATTAAATTTTCTGATTCAAGAAGTAATTTGATCACTTCTTTGCATTTTTACTTTTTGTGAGAGCATTTATTATATTTCTGTACAAGCGTTTTATATTTTTCCAATTTCTGCCACTCACTAATGGCTCTTTTGCAATATAGTTCTCAATATTCCCTTGTTCAGGAACTATCTTAATTAGAATGAATTTATTGTGATGGTTTAGTACAGTACTTTGCTTTTCCTCCGCCCAAGGTCATTTGATATCCTTTTGGGGGTAGTTATTGAACTTCATCCTATTTCCTGTGTTTTCTCCTGCTCCTTCCAACATCCTCTTTGTACCTGTCATCTTAAAATAAGTACTAATCATACTTATGGCAAAAGTGTACAAATCAGCCCTTTATCATCACGCATTATTTGTAAAAAATCAATGTTTAATAATTTTCTAAAAATGACTTTATAATATTGAGTCAAAGTAAAAATGCGCTGTCTACTAGTCACTAAACTAATATGGTAAAGCAGGTATCTTCGTCTATAATTATCATTAAAAAAACTACATACATGGTCGTTCGATTGACAATAACATGTATTTGATTGTAACATGGCAATTTTCTTTTCGTTTTATCCCACAGAGTCATAATACACCTTCATGATAAATACAATGAGAAAACTATGGAAAAAAGAATATACATGCAAACATATATAGTTATGTAATGTAAAGTCCATCGTGAAAGTTTAATGTCCGATTCGCTAAAATTCATTAATTTCAATTTACTCTAATTCTATTTTTCTCTGCAGTATCACGTGCTTATTTAAATTATTGTTACAAACATAGGATTTGGAAGGTATTGTTAACTTCAGCGAAATAAAATATAAATTAAATAATAAGAAATAATACATAAATTTGAAACAAATATGACATTCTTGTGCAAATGCTTTCCGAAAGAGCAAAATATACATACTATACATTTAAATGTGTGTGTTGTGTCGTGTTGGGGGCTGAGGGCTCTGGGCATGTGCATCATACGCTTGGTTAAGAAATGCCGTCATTTTAGAAGTCATATAAACATATAGTTATCCAGTCCAATGACAACGGTAGTTCATTCAGCTCGCATTGAGCAGGCTTGCTTCGGGTTCTGTTAAATCACCTTGTCAAATAGATTACACAGTTCTGCTGATCTAAACACATTTCTCCATCAGCATTTTAACCAGATACATCCAACGTCCAAACTGAAGAATAGAACGTCTGTGCTTGTTAACAATTTTCAGGCACAAAAAAAACACACACAAAAAAAAAACAGAGAGAGAGAGAGAGAAAGAGAGGGAATTTATTATGCCTATGGTATTATCATCCTGATAATAATCATTACAAAATTATTATTGATGGTAAATTGATTTGATTGCCTAATAATTTTATCATAAGCATAGAGGATAACAAGATCCTTAACGAGTACCTTAAATTTTAAAGTATGTATTAGCCCTTATGCTGACGATACTGTTATTCTTGCAGATAACGAAAAAGATCTTCGGAGGGTTTTGAATGACTTATGTAAATACTGCAGAGAATGGAAATTAAAAGTCAATTTTGAAAAACAATATTCGCTATCAAGGCAATAATATGCCTTTCTCTTTTTATTTGGAAACACATCACTGGGAAATAGTTGATTAGATTTAATATTTAGGGCTATTTTTAAGCACAATAGTTGATTTCATTCGGTAAAAAAGAGAATCACTGTAGATGCTAAAAAACAATAAATTTGCTTTTATCGTTGGATTTACAATTCAAACTTTTTGAAAATATTGCTTTGCCGTTATTGTTACATTGATATGAGATCTGGAGTTTTAGTGATAATTATGTCATCGAATATGTACACACAGAATTCTTACGAAACGTTGTATTTTTGAGAAAAAAAATCCAGCTATGTATGTTGTGTGAAGATACTGGTAGGTTTTATTACGAGCATTTTTATCAAAATTAGTGCTGATATATTTTGGACCCAATATGTTAATGGAAAAAGGAGTAATAGTTAAAAAATATTATATGGTGATATGTTACACTCTGTTGCTGTCGATTATGCAGTTTTGAATGGCTTTCCTTTATCAAACAAATTTTGCGTGAATTAGGACTGAATATTTTATGGTTATCTCAGCAATTCCCACGTATTGGTAGGCTGACAGAGAAATAGACACAAACTTGGCATTTTAGTGTTTTTGATTCGTCTAAAAGTTGAGCTTATCGGATATTTGAAAAATCTTTTAAGTTTGAACATGTATGCCACATATTAGATAATAATGTTAACAAAGTTCCGTACGACGGATCCGAAGTTTCCAAATGAAACTGGAAGGTGGCAAAATTTGGATATATCTGAAAGAAAATGTGAATTATGTGCCTCAAAAGATATAAGTGATGAATATAACTATCGTTTTCAATGTCAATATTTTGCTGAAATAAGAAAATAATATATAGGTAAGACTTATCTCAAAATTATTAGTACATACAAATTTAGTGATTTGCAAAATAATAAAAATCTTAACATACAGAAAAGAGCAAGTACATTTATGGAACTGATATTTAAATCAATTCGTACCCATATAAACTCATAACAGGTATGTCTATCACCGTCTCATCGCATTTTGTCATGTATGTCCAAATTATTGATGAAAATATCCCCTTCTACCCTTTGCTTCTCCAACCGCCATACCGCTACCATTAATAATTGTTATTTATACTTAATCTCATATGCCGATTGTTAGACCTAACGTAGCAATACTGTTTAGTTCTGTTCTATTTTGTTCTGTCATAAGTGTTCTATTGGTTCGGTATTTTAACTATGTAACTGATTCGAGGGTTTGTAAAGGATACTATATTAGTAAGAATTCATTGTTTAATATATGAGAGAGAGAGGGGAAGGGGAGGCGGGCAAAAAGATAGAAACCCTCATCCAGAGTCCATGAACGCTACTTGTATGCCCATTCTTCTGTGTGTATTTTCACCAAATATATTTTTGATAGTCTGATATTCTGATTAATTGGCCTGAGTAGTAAATGTGCTTGTTTTATTTTCTCAATATATATCCCTTCTCCACAACACGAACTTTTGAATTTTCAAAATGGTTTTTGTCTCTGACATTTCACAACTTTATATGCATAAAAACTATAAGAAATGATCGGTTATGGTTGCATATTAAACATCTGTATTTTCTAAGGCCGAAACGTTTACATGTGTAAACGGCTTTGTTTAGTTTTACTGCCTGTAAATGTTCACAAAATCAGTAACCGTGTACATGATCATACATGTGGTACATGGAGTGTTAGCCGATGCCTATGTCCAGGTAGTTTTTCCGGCTGCATTATCAATATATTCTTTATGCACCTATATGTAGCAGTATGAACGATGTCACAACAATCCTAAAGTTGTTTTACCTAAATTGTCATATATATTCAACCACGAACTTTCTTACAAACTGAATTATGTCATAATATTTCAAAATATATTTTGTTTTGTCTTGTTTTTGATGGCTTTAACAGTACTTTAAACACCCTATTGGCTATATCATGCAGCAGAAATGGGAGTTAAGTGCATTTTTCAATGACACACGGAGGCAGACAACCCGGCCTGGCCTGGGTAGGTATAAAACCTGCGATTTTATAATATACGAATCCGACGCTTTACCAGCTGAGCTGAGACGTTTCAATATTCGTGCAATGACGATTGAATTCACTTGTATCCAGGCCGTAAACCTGCATAATTTGTCAATTAAATATATGAGAGGAATCCTGGAGACCAACGTAGCTTTCTTTATTCAAATATTGTAAAGACGAGAATCTAAATCGATAAAGTGCTTTTCCCAGTCTCAATTTATTCAGCACACTATTTCTTGTTAGTATTTCAGTCCATATCACGTTTTTAAATTATCAATGCAACTTTCACTGTTCCCTTGTTAAAATAAGTTGAAGGTAAATTCAATGCTTTTTGTAAGGATATTTGCACAGATATCGCAATTGATCCTATTTGGTGACCTGTGCCGTCAGCTCGAACTGCTTTCACACCTAAATGCAAATACATTTTTAAATAAATCCAGGCCTCCTTGGAGGTGGGACAAAGGATTAATTATTATCCGTGGAGGAAAATGTGCTCATTGAACTCATACCACTTGTGAACATATTGTAAGTGAAATATAAAGTGTGTCATCGTCTCCTTTCAAGCAAACTTACAATATATATCGACACATTGAAGGGTGAACAAAAAATATATTAATTTGTTATTCAGCCCTTCAAAGGTGTATGCATCTGTTCTCTGAGTTTGCGAAGTCGTTTATGCCACACCGTTATATAAACAAATCACTGAATTGAGAATTTCCTGCGACTAGACTGTTGTTCAAATACGAATTTGTTTTATCTCATGTACATTACCATATAAGTTTTGCAATCGTACCTCACTATAACGGTATAATAGATCAAGGCGATTCGTCTTAAATACGTTAACCAGATTTAGAATTTGTGATAAGAAAAAAAGGACTTTTCGATTAAGCTATAAACAAAACATTTCCTATTATCATGGAAGATAAGATACATTTTTTAAAGAAACGAAAGCTGACTGTTTCAGTGTTGTGAAAATTATCTTTGATGTATTATGAGTGTATGATGAATTACTAATAGAGCCATAGTGATTAACAAGTGAAAGAACAAATATTTAAGTTGTGCTTAAATCTTTCAAAAACTTGTGATGTTTCTCTGCATTTCTTACAAAGAATAAAAACAAGTAAAGCAGAAAAAGAAAGAAAGAAGAAAATTAGGAAGAATGTTAATAATATTAAAAGTACCGACTAAACAGAGTAAAGAAAGAAAGAAAGAGAGAAATGAAGAAAGATAGAAAGAAAGAAAAAAAAAGAAAAGAAGTATTCCCTGACACTATATCTTTGAGTCAGCAAGAACCATATAAATATTTTTCTTTATATTATTTGTACTGATGCATGCTTGCCCATTTAAGATACATACAGAAAGACTGAATATAATTATGAAAACTGTTTTATGTTTTATGTCGTGACTGGTACCATGTACAAGTTTTTACAAAAAGCTATTTTTTCCAATTAGCTTAAGATCGATTTGTCAGATTTAACTATAACGCTGTAAAGTGTAAGAATGGAACGGTTAACATTGCTATTTACTTGATTACTATGTTGACAATTCATTTTTATGCTCCTTTACAACAATGATGATGATGGTGGTGGTGGTGGTGGTGGTGGTGATGATGATGATGATGATGATTTATAATAGCAGTAGCAGTAGTAGTAGTAGTAGTAAACTTAATGGATGCAGATATTTAGACTGAATGCAAAAATACCAAGTTACTGTTGTTGCAATATCATAATGAAAACTCAATTCATAGCACATATACTTTCAAACAGACAACAAGAATCTTTGATATAACAAACTACATTTCACGCGTTCATATTTTACGATGTATTTCTTTTCGAAACGCAAATGGCTGGTATTTAAATAAAAGATAAACTGCACAAGCAGAGCTGAGTGGCTAGAGTCTCTTGCCTATCGTAATTTTTCTGAACAATACCTGCACAAATCTTATCAATTTATCTGAAAAAGTGGTGTGTACTACATTTGCAAAACCGTGTATTCAGTTTTCATTTGTTCCCTATCTTTCTAATTTGGCGACAATGTGTTATGAACGGTGGGCTATTCATTAATAAACATATAATCGATCTTCCTCTCTGTGTTACAATGAAAATATGTAATACATGTTTGTCTATGCTTTCACATCTGATCTGAATCCTGTTTAGATCTTGATGTCAGCTTCAGTAAACGGGGACTCAGTTTTCGGACTGATACACACGAAATTTTAAGTCTAGTGTAACGTGTGTATTTTTGTGTATGGTATGATGTGAAAAAATACCGACCAACGGAGACATGCTCAGCTACGATTAGTTCAAGGATTTTATAACTAAGTAAGGTCGTGGCAGTCCATTTTTGCCGCTATTACAAAACGGGGACGTCCCTGTTTCGAGGTGTGTCCCCGGTATGTTGGTGTGTATTCTCACCGATGTCCCCGTTTAACACCTTTTACAAACACACACACACACACACACACACACGTCTTTTCTAGACTATTGTCACTAAATTACTGTAAATCGCTGTGCAGCGAATCTTTCCTTTTTTAATATTAGTGACATACAATTTTAGCGAATTATCAATGGGGAAAATGTAAAAAGAAATACTGGTAGTTTTATTCCATCTAAACAAAGCCCCTTGTGTGCATGCATGCTGTTCCCTGTAAATACAGATGAAATGAAGCGCCGGCGACTTTTATTTGAATACAAGGAGTTCTCAACCCGCATATATCATAAGTAGCTGCTGATAGTGATGGATTTTGAAGCATAGGTTTTGACAAACTCTTGTAAATCGTCTTCGTTTCTATTACACACGTCTTATCATCATAAAACCTTATCTAACATAACATTTAGTGAACTGTATTGTGTACTCGATGAATTAAATTACATCTTATACTTACTAACATGTTGTGATGTTCAGTATTATGTTAGTCTGCCTCTGAAGAAGATGAGGTTTATTTTCTAATAATCTAAACAATATTTGTTTTAGGTGTATAATGTTTTGCATTGGAAAACATTGAATCATTATTTAGCAGTCTTTTTTAAATTCACGGATTTGCATGACGAGGGAGTTTCCGATTTCAATCGTTCTAAATTTACAAGACGAGATATTTGTCTGATTACTCCCAACTTTAAATGCACAAAATACGATGACTTACTGCTCATTGATATGGATGCCAGACTAAACCCTTAACAAAAAAATCAATTTCAGTGAATGTTTTCGTTTTATTAAAGTTTGTATTCTGCATGTATATCTACCTTTAAAATACAACCATTTGCACTGTATTGACCTCAGCTTTTATAATCTCTGGTAAAACTGTCACGTGTCGCCTGGGAAGTTAAACCATACTTTTATATGATATACTTCTTGAATACCTCCTGATTATTGGAAGATACAAATATCAAAGGAGCATTATCATAACCACAATAACCTTAGTACTTAGGTGCAGATATCTCAGATTGATACCATTTAGAGAAAAAGGCATTCTCCACCTCTACAACCCCCGACCTGCGTTTGTGTTGAAGTAGATGAAGCAGTGGCGTCACTAGGGGGGTGCGGGCCGCACCGGGTGACACCATCACGGGGATGGGGGGGGGGGGTGTGACACCAAAATGGAAAAATGCAAATTCGACAGATGCAAAATGCAAATTCCCATGGGGGAAGTCTGGAGGGGGTGACACCATGAGTTTACCGCACTGGGTGACGCCAACCCTAGTGACGCCACTGCATGAAGTTGACAGTGGATTACACTGTTCCACCCCCACCCCCATTTATGCTGCTGGGTGCAGTAAATATCACAACTTAAGAATAAGGATCTTAATATTTGCTTTAAATATGTATACTTACCTACAGACATGAAGCACAATATATGTATCGTCATTAGGAAATACATCTTCATTTTGGAAGAAAATTGCTTTATAATAGCCGCTTCCTCCGCTCTGAGTAGCTGGTAATAAGGCCATGGAATTCCCGGATAATATGGGAAATAACTCTTTCAGGTCTTAGCAACGTATATGGCGAGCCACGAGGGCCATAACTTGCAAACTTTCACGATCTGGAGGATCGATTTCGCGAACTGGAAAGAGTCCTTTTTATAGAATTCCGTTTCATCACATGATCTATAAAACTGGTTTAAACGAGCTCTACATTTTACGGAATCGAGTTCTCCATTATGCGAAATCAAGATCTCGACGACAAGTAATCAAATGTTCTAGCCAGCCAACACGGCAATAACGTGAAACATTGAGATTTTGAGACGCGGTACGTATTAAGTACTGTTAGGGCCATCCAACAAAAGCATCACCTCATAGCTTCATCGCGGCGAGTCGATGTGGCGCAGTTAAGATGACCAAGATACAAAGTTAAGATGAGAAGATACGAAGTTGCGAGGACGCAAAGTTACGATGCGAGGTTGCTAAGCAGCGAAGACGCGAACCTGCGAATCAAAGAGTCTAAGTTGCGAAGATGCGACATGCGACATTACAATGTTGAAAACTTATCATCATAGTTCTTTCATCTGGAAATGGACTAATATTTGCACATTCGCAAATAGAACGTAGCGTTATTTTGGATGGAAAAAGATAAATCATTTTTTGCTTTTAGAAGGAATATGCACCTAAATATGCACAACAAATTGAACGAATTATTTAATATTGAGACTCGTGATTAATGTTTATATAACTAACAATACATTTCTGAAAATAAGGAACAGGATAAAGAACCTTATAGCGTATAACCAGACAATCTTACTTTGATTTTGAAACATCTTTCTTTTTCGAATAGAGCATTATCTAATACATGCTTATCTTGCTAATCATTTGATAATTGCACTTTAACAAAGATGTCATTGAAAAGTCTTCATGCTTATGATTTAATTTTTCGAAAATTGTCAGAACAAACTACAAAATTGAGATAGAACGCAAAACAAGGTACTCGATGAATCGAAAGAGTAATACTCAAAGTCCAATTTGTGTAACTACCTTATCAAATTAAAAGACGCTGATTCCATTAGTTTGTACGATAATGACGGCAATACCTATGTATAAATGTTGGAGTTACTCAAGTTGGAACGCAAGATTAACATAATGTTTGTTTATATTTATATTTTATACCATGCTTTCAACAGTAGGTTCATAAATGTGGTTTGAAAGATTTTAATAGACTTAAAAGACTTACTTATTTTGGTATGACTGACTTATGTATAAAATATATGGAAATAATCTACAAGACAAATATCATGTGGAAAAATATACCATTATCTCAAAAAATACAGAAGATGAAATATACTTGTGTTGTTCGTACTCACATCTCTATAAATAATCAGTCAATTAAATAATTAATCACTTTATTTATTGTTATGATATGCAACGTTCTTAGAGACAGAGAAGAGAGTTTTCTCAAACACTAACTTGTATCGAGTAGCATTTAGCCCTAACACAATGCCCCGGTATATGCATACAATTTCAGATCGAACTTGGGAATATGACGTAACTGTGACTAACCGGATGGCATTACTTTAAACATTAAATTCCATGTATTGTTCAATCCGTTCTTGTAAAAGGAGAGTCAAGAAAGATATGATTGTACACTTTTTGTTCCTCCGTTCATGTCAAAAAGAGGTGTGATAAATGCTTTCCTACCCTTAGAGAGGCTTATTCCAGATTATATGACGTAATGTGACGCTTTGTATATTTGCAACATGGTCTTGAAATTTGTATTCTGTCTCTTTGTGTAGAAGCAAACCCTTGAGATACTAATCTAGATTTTTTCGATAAGTCTATCATGTGACCATTTAGACAGTACTTTATCAATATACTGTATATGTTCCGCACATTTTGAGAATTGGTACCACATTATAGGATTAAAGGCCTGCATAATGTAAATATATAAAGGGTTAGCTGACACAAATGGCCGTTCATTCCATTAAATTCCATTCCATTCCATTGTTAGCATTCGAAGTGAGAAGATCGATACCGGAGCCGATGTGGGTCTTTGCCGTTGTCTTTGTTTAAACAGCTCGTGCGGACCATGCAGTGACGATTACTCTACTACATAGGAAGTAAAACCAGCACAGCGCAGAATAACAAGTATTTTGCTCAGAATAACAATTATTCTATGCAGCTACAACATACAGGGAACAGCATGGGGGAGTTGTGACCAGGCCAGCGAGGCGATTATCGTGGAGAAGCTTGGGGAGAGGGAGCCACCCAGCTACCAGAAATCGATACCAGCGGGTGTATTCCGGTCACTCCATTCACATGCTGTTAGACCCAAAGAGGGTAGGGGGTTTTGCAGTGCAGCCACCTAACCCCCCATTGAGAACAACAACAATAACAACAACAAAAAAGGCAGAGGCATATTTCACCTGAAGTCCAAGGCTGGGAGTGAAAGGCAAGGTGCAGAGGGAAAGGAGTGGGGAGCTGGTTGTATTTTCCGCAGAAAAACATGGACTACAGTCTTCCTGCCACCTACCACCACCACCGGGGACCAACACTTTCCAGCAGGCACAGCGCTTGGAGGTATACAGCAGACGCTGCTGTATGAAGAATGCTGACAATAGTCCTTTTAAGGGCTAAAATAATTGCCTGAATCAATGGGGTTTTCAATTTGGTATTTTCGAAAACCCCTTTTGATTATACTCTTTTAAACACAAATTTGATCAATTTCGAACCACCGTCTAAAAATTATTACTCAAAATTGAAGTGTGCGTGATACGAAAATGAGATGAGTAATTCTTACTCAAAGATTGGTATTGTTTTTGGAAAATAACATGTACACTTTGTACACAAAATTTCCACAAAACTGGAATAAGCGCGTTAAATAAAAAAATTCTTTGTAACTTGAAGCATTGTCATAATTGAACAAGTGGCTAACACTTTATTGGTATTAGGGACAGCCCGACTTAGTTAACTGGGCAGAATTTGACCTTGTACGATCCTGGCGTTTCAGTACTTCCGTTCCGCTTCGTGTCTCTCTTGCCGAGCCCAAGCCGCCTGCCACGCTCCTGACACTGAATAATAGCATGCTGTGCATGCATTGCATTGAAACCTGAAAACATTGAGGGTCTAATCCTATGTACAGGTGAAAGTGCATTTACACACCCTCCCATATCGCGCCTACAATGATCCTCCATAGTAGGGCAACCATGCAGCGATGGAGTGGTGTGTAATAATTAATGCGCAGGTGAATTTGCAATTGCAAATCACCTGACGAACCCCAGGCTGGTGCTTCACTGCACTAGTTTGGGGGAAATTAAATAGTGCTCCGTGCGCATACGTTAACTACTCGTACATGGCCGTTGGGCCGCACACGAGGATAATCAAAAATCATCATCATCGAATGGCCGTTCATAACAGTAGCTGATCTGTGTTGATGGATGTAGAGGAGCCGTTAAGCTCACTTTTCTCCAAATAAAAAGATAAATAAAAATTGTCATTATTGTGTGTGAGAGTTTATATCAAATAACTGTACCCAATAAGACCCTGATTTATTTTTAAAGATCAAAATTCTCCATAGACTGTTTTAGCAGATCACAAGTTTGACCTTTACAAAGTCGGACTGTGCTCAGTATTATTGTTATTTTTTAAAAATATTTAAGTTTAAAAAATTACAATAATATTTTACGATTTTAACAGAATGATAATTTAAGAAAAGTTAATAATTAATAGTTTTGAGTAGGAAAAATTTGTCAAATTGACAGGCCAAATTCCATTTTACGAATTTTCTTGGACAGGATTGTGATAATATTTAGATCGGGATTTTAGTCATGCTGTATAGTATGGAAACAAATAAATCAGACTATAGGCAATTACATTCAGCGTTAAAAGTAAAAAAAAAAGGAATTTATTTTTTCTTTGTTTAATGACGAGACTGAGCAAGCGTGCCGTGAATATGTTGGTCACTGACTTAGTTTATCTAAAAGTAAATAATGTGCAAAAATTGTTATCTGATCAGCAAGTAAGTTTATTTCCTATTAAAACTTGAATTATTTTCAAGAAGATCATCCTGACGCCATATTATCTAAATACTTTTACTCCTGTATCTAAATTTCATAGTCGAATTACGCGCCGTTCTAGTAAAAAGCAGCTAAGTATCGCAAAACACACTGTGCTGATCGGATCGAGAGTGTCTAGACCTTCTTTTATTGGGAGATCAATTTGAAAATTACAAACATTGACTTCGGCCTGCTTGATTTTAGCATGGATTTAGATAATGGTGTAGAGTTATTTATTTCTGGACCCGAAAATGCCGCGAATATTCAATCTACTCAGGTAAATTATTATAAGTTTCTAAAAGGCATTCTTTTGTTTCTTTTTCGTGGTTGCATTTAAAATTAAGGTCTAGAAAATGATTAGTTACCAGTGGCTAAGTATTCGAGGTCTTTTCTTTGACAAATCATATACGTTTATAGGCCATTAACCACCACCAACAATACAACGGGTTGTCTATATCATTGCGTATTTACGTATTGCGTATTTACACACACACACACACACACACACACACACACACACACACACACACACACACACACACACATTGGAACTGGGGATCCGGAATTCATTGATCATATCATCATATCACACCTGAAATTAGGGTCCGGAAACACACACTTGAAACTGGGGTCATGAAAGCAAATCATCGTAGAACGCAACAGAATAATGCAATAAGTATCATTTAATGGCGTGTAATGAGGCGAAAGATGATTGAATTTGTTAGTTTGTACATGTATACCACGTTGACAAGGGTTGTGCTGAAACGCTGACCAGTGTGCTGACGGTTGTAAAGGTCCGTTATTTGCATATTTTCATGCAGTACAAAAGCCACCAATTCTATAAGGAATTAACCCGAATACCTCAATCAAAATCTTACAAGCATGCTTTCTACAAAAGTCATTGGTGAGTTTTTATTTGTGTCTTTAATGTCAAATTATTCTCATTTTTCTGCAATATGTCATTGTCGGATGAAAATTCACCAAAACAACTGTCCAGTGAAACCTTAAGAACTGATGTCATTTTTTCAGTCTTGTCGAATGTCATTCGCTGTGCCAAAAATCATTTCCTTATTACCTCCATGTCTTGAATCTGACATAGTAAGGTATTCTAAACACACACTTCCTATAGATTTGATAATACTAAATCATAGTAGAAGAAGGGAGTTAACTCAGCACTGTCAGAGTTAGCAGGTATTTACTTCTGATCCATTCTGCTAATGAACAACATAAACGTTATAAGTTTCATACAAGGTGGTTTAATTGAAGTATCCCTTTTTAAATTGTGTTTTTCTCCTCCCCTTATTTCTTTTGCATGATTTTCTATTTGCTTTTGATTTGATTGTAGGCATGTTACAATCACTGGCAAACAAACTTCTCTAAATAGCAGCAGCTTCAGCAACACTATGAGCTGACCCGTGTAAACATGATCCAAATGTGACATTCTTAGTGTTCTTAAAACACACATTTTCAGTAAATATTTTCTTGTCAGCAGATGGGGTGAGTCTGGTTATAGAATGTTATTGTTTAAGTTTCCCTAATGATGTGGTTCAGTGCACAAACATTGGTCCATATATTCTGTGTTACATGAGGAGTTGCCTCCCTTAAACTCTACCTCAGATTTATCTGTTGTAGCATAGATTTGACCTTTTTGAACTTAGTGAAAGAGTGTTGGTCAGTATGCCGTGAATCTATCATACGTTTTAAGCACTTAGCATGCACATTTCGCAGTTAATTTACAAGAGAATCAGCTTCACTTCTTTTACATCTTTTATTCACTACATTTTGAGATTTCATAAAGAGTTGTACAACTTGTGCTGTGAAATATCACTGATATCACCAGGCACTACACTAATGCTACAGGGTATATTAACGATGAAAAATGATGAAACTGACATTGTATAAGGAAATGTTAGGTCTAAGTGGAGTAAGTAAAAGATGAAGTATGACGGTGTCTCATAGCTCTTGCTCTATATGATGGCTTCTCGGTCATTGACAAATGCAATAAGTCATAGGAAACAAACCATTTTGAAGTTTACTCATGTTAAGGTTGCGTTTGAATTGAATGTGAATTCTTAAGGTCTCACTGGATAGTTTCGTATTATGACACACCCTAATTTTTAAGGTAGAAGTAATGCGCCTAATTAGCATAAGCCTAGTGTTTATAAATTCACACATAAGCCAAATCTGTAATTTTGGTTTACATTTACTTTGAGTTAGGCTTGAAAACGGGTTGGCTTGTTTGGTGACTGTTTGTCACAGTTAGACTAGCATTGGAGATAAAATGCGTAATTTGGGCTGCAAATGAACAGCCGACATGGCTTACGTATTTACGTACGTCTGCTACAGAGGTAACTATCTAAAACTTGAGATGTTTGAGGAGTGATGAGAAGTATGCTAATTTGTTATAATACCATTGAACTTTAATTATGCATAAGGCCCATACTGATTCTTTTAGCCGCCTTGTCACAGGAAAATATTCAAAATAGCGCTTTGCTGTCAAAAAATGAAGGAAAACAACAGGGATTTGGAGTTCAGTATAAAAGCTACCATTGTATAAAGAATTAACCTGAATACCTCAATCAAAATCTTACAATCATACTTTCTACAAAAATCACTGGTTAGTTTCTATTTGTTTCTTTAATGTAAAATTATTCTCATATTTCTGCAATATGTCATTGTCGGATGAAAATTCACCAAAACAACTGTCCAGTGAGTTCGGTTCATCCGATGCTGCACGAGCAAAGTGACGGCAGTGAGAAAACCAATTACCTCGAGTTATCTGGCTGCGCATTTTCACCACAGCCAGGATACTTATAGAATGAATTTTCGATGTATAATCACAAGACAACGAGTTTTGTCAGGAACGGTCAACTTTACGGGAGCAATCTTCAGCTGTAGAGGTATGTAAAATATAAAATGGTATTCTTTCTTGCTATCCGTTTTATGTGATAGAATTGTTCATATATTGGATGTATCAGAAATAATTCTAAATTTTACGAAGAGCCAAACCTATGTCACATAACAACATGCTATCAGATAGACAGACAAATTAAATTGAACTATATGTTGCATGCATTAAATGTTGAGTAATGATATGTGTTGTTATATTAGTTTATAGTGATGAAACAAAACAAAAATTTCAGTGCAGAAGAGCCATTCGTTAATTGTGCTGTTTGGAATCGACATGAGTTCACAGATCAGATAGGTGTAGATGTATGCTGACCGAAAAATACAGAAATATGGTTTCATTTTATGTTTCTTCAATGGCAAGTCCGTCTAAAATAATATAGGATATCGAGCTGTCAAATATTTTTCCAACATTGCAGATTCACTAATAAACTGTTTTATATTAAAGGATATATACGGGCTTTTTAATTATCATCTCTTTCTCTCTCCTTCAACCAGCTAATCTATGAGTCACATGACTTTATCGTTACTTCATGATTTGCGAACAGAACGAGAAGCAGATTGTCCCATAGCTCTGTAGCAGGTTTTAAAATGTCAACTATATTTCCGGTTATATTACCTTGATCTTTAGCCGGATGGGATGTACATACCCCAGATATTTCACGATTATTATGATGGAAGTCAAGAGAGTTTGCTTGTTAATACAGACAGGGTATCTAGGAAGGGGGGGGGGGGCGCAGGGGGATGTACCAGCAAGTAACAGGAGGCCATTTTAGGGTATCGTGATTCCAAGTCAGAGTGGCTCTAATTGATGCCAGATTGCAGTACCCAAAATATTTACTTATTTTCATAATATTTGTTGTGTATCCTTAAATGTCATATTACCTGAGTTGTTCATGGATATCATGAACAGGTCCCAATCATTTATAGTATGCAAGAACACTGCAGAGTCAAAAGATAACATTGTAAAATAATTTAAACGTTCGATCTCGTTATTTAGGTTTTGTGCTTCGCTTCCGAAAAGAAATGATATATTGTTCTGTATAAAGGCCCGAAAAACATGCCTATCATCTATTATAAAATATTCCTGCATTATATCTACATGATCCTTTCGACCAGAAATCATTTTGAAATGATTTGGACAGAACTAGTAGAACTGTTGATAACCAGATTACTAATAATAGCATCTTTGACAAAACAAGAGTGCAGAACCCGCCATTCTAACAGATGTAGTTTTTAGAACAAGTTGTGTACAACACGTTTTCTCGGGAAATACACCAACCCTGACCGAACATTGTAGATTTTTAAAAAAAATACAACAAAATAAAACAAAAAATCATTGATTTAGAAATCAGCTTGGGCATGCCTTGTTAAAAATGTAAACTTATTTCATTTGTCTACGTGAGCAAATGGTGTCTGTCTGCAAGATCTTAGACAGTAAAAGGAGAAAATACCTACAAAGTAGACAATAAAACACATCAAACGAGGAAGGCAGAAAACATTTATACATTAATAATTGTTTAGATTAATACAAAAAGCTAATGAAAAGAAAGGAAACACATGCAGATCCTTTTGGATTTTAATTATTCTCTCTCTCTCTGTCTCTCTACTGTGAATCATCCAATCTTTGATGCACCTGACTTCTTGCTCCTAGTGCAGTTTGTAGGTAGAATGGACCACAGGTTATCCCATAGGTTGGTCGTACGTGTTGGAATGTCATCTACCTTCCCGGATATATCGTCTTGAACCACTTCAAAATGATCTTTAGCCGGGTGGGATGTACATAACTTCATATATTTGCTGATTAACATGATCAAAGTCAACATAATTAACTGGTTAATACGCACAGAGATACCCAGGAACCGGAGGAATGTACCAGCTCTTGGGTGTAGGTCATATTAGGGTATCGTAAATCCAGATCAAATTTGTCCTGAGTGATACAGCTTTGCTTATTACCCGAAATATTGACTTTTTTTCTTAATCAGTTGTTGCTAAGTTTTTAAAATTATAATATAGCTTATTCAACACGCTCTGGTGTACTCGCTCATCAGAATTGCTTACATGAATATAAAATAATATCGATAGGTTATTTGAAAGTATTGGGGTACTCTATAGAACCATGGTGAAATACTAAGGTGCTTAACTTGAACTGTTTTTCAGCTTTATCATGAATTATGAAAATTTAAAGTAGAAAAAATGAAGAGTTAAGCTTAATTCATTCACCTTATTAACTCACTTATCCCTAAAATTAATCGCAAGGTTTTGACAGATGTTAGAAAATCAATTGAATTAAATCATGCAATTGTTTCCCTGTTTACGTTATTTTACCACAAAATTAGCATGGTCAGTTAACGAGTGTTTTCCAATCAAAGAAAACTAAGATATATGCGTCCTTAACAGGTGCCCGTATACTCCCTCATTGGAGCTTATGGATTACCGATATGTCATGTGAGGGTATCGAAGATCAAACTCTCCATCAGCCCTGTTGTGTTGTTTGGATCTATGGATACTTATTCTGTGGATCTGACATTAAATTTAACCGAAGTCTGAGCGTTACATATCTTACTCTGCTAGATTAGATCGCCCCTCCACCACTACCACCTCCCACCCCCCACCCCCCATTTTTCTTGAGGAAGCAGCTGATTCATAATCTTTTTTAAAATGAAGTTTGAACTGTATAGTGTATTTATTCAGTGTCAAATGTACAGTTCTGACATTTTATGCAACGTACTACAGACGGCTCATCTGTTAACGAGAGGTGGTCATTAATATGAAGGAAACCTGAGAACATGGATGAAACTATTCATGTTTGATTTCGACCTCTGATCCCTGAAGAAGTTATAAACTAGGGTTAAACTATGGATGGCACACATGTAAAGCCCTATAATGCCCTCTCCACCTGTTTGTTAAGCACTAGATACGTTTCACAATGTTTTTGTCCTTTTTATTTTGTTGATAGGGAAAATATTTCATATTAAATGCTTAAGTGATCTTCAATTGGCATTGAATTATCTGATGAAACCGACTAACGGTAGACACGTTTAATCCATGTTTAAAGTTACAAAGACGCGCTGCAGTATCCATGTATATGGTTTTATTCCATTCTAATTGTCAGGAGAATCTGTACGAATTCTCCATAATATACTATTTAATAATAAATACTGAAGGTCGTCTAACAAATATGTTTTGGCTGGATACTTCTGAAAAAGAAATGCTTGACTAAAAAATATAGGATTTATTCTGATCGTGGTTTCAAAACAAGGCTTTCGTGGACTCAGAGAAAGCGTTAAGGACAAACGTTTTATGAACGGTTAATAATTTACAAATTACATTTGTAGCATAAATAATACAGTCATTGCACCAAACAAGCACTTTGAGTTTACGTTTAGGACATCGAGAGGCGCGAAATGTCTTAAAATGTATTTCCTTTCGACTACCAATCCTATGCCTAATCATTATTAATTAAACTTTTCAGGCAAGTAGACTTGATTCGATGGCTACTAAGACACTGGCAATGAAGTAAGATGGCATTCCACAATGAAGACAGGAAAAGTGTACAAATGAGAAATGTGTGTTACTACTCTGGTTTATTTAAATTAATAGACAGAAGAAAAGAAGACAGAGAAGATCGTAGGTCCTTCCAGTAATTTCAGTGTTTTGATTATTTTTGGCTCTTAGAAACTAGTTTCAGAAGAGAAAAGAACATAACTTTAAACAAAGAAATCAGGAAACATACGGGTACAGTTTAGACATGTACAGTAATTTTACTTGGCTCAGTGACAAGATGTGTTGGAAAGCATTCACGGTACATATTAATTATTGTATCCTAGGTCACGGGAGTTACAAAGAAGTCAAAGATGATTAAAATATAAATCTGAAGGAAGAGAGAACAAAATAGGAACAAAATGAACTTTTCGGCTTAAAAAGAGACCAAACAACCAAACCGCTACCCACCGGAGAGTTTACCGATCAATATGGATTCACGTATCCAGGAGCTGGAGGGATGTAGTAGCACGTCACATATTAGAGTAATGGCAAAAGCTCATTCGAGAATATCGTGCACATGTGGAAACTGCGGCACCTAATATATTTACATATTTGTATGACCTGTTATCAGGACCTTATTGATCAGAATTTAGGTATTGGAAATACCCCATGGTTTCCTGGTTCATCAGAAATGTGACAAATAAGTATGAATAAATGCAAGCATGCGTAAAATAATTGCACAGATCACAGTATTACAACATAAGTATCAATAGCTGGTCATTAAGAGTATGCAGATTAAATTAAACTAGGATACATGTACCATAAACGGATGCCCGTATACCCGTTGATAGAAGTTTATGGATTTATCTGAGGGTATGTAGCATGCATCTAGCTATATGGTTTGATTCATATTCGTTCTAATTGTCAAGAGAGCAAAGCTTTAATAAATTAAAACAAAGATTTATATAGTGATTGAAGGATGGACAAACATACAGATAAAAGAATGAATGAATGGATAGATAGATAGATCGATAGATAAATATAGATGGATGCATGGGTGGGTGGATGCATTTTCCAGAAAACATATTAAAGTGCTAGTCCACAACATGTGATGCAGCTACCATTGAAGGTTTGATATATAAGCTATTTTCCAAACCTTTTTATAGAGCATTGTAACCATGTAATGAAAGACACAGCCATCATTTAAACTGCATATATGTAACATTTACATCTTGCAGTGTTTTTCACACGAAAAGGAGAAGATTTAAAAGAAAATTTGGGAGCCGCCATTCCCACCCACACCAACCTACACCCCTTCCCCCAGGCCCCAAACTCCTCTTTTAACGTTTTATCCTGGGCCAGTCGACACTCAAGATGTGGGTTATTTGTTTAAAGAAATATGGGCAGAGGTGTATAACACTTCGAGCAGGACGCCAATCATGATGTCTCTGTAAGAGTAGGAGCTGAAGTTGGAGCTGGTGGCGATGAAAGCGTGGATGAGGGATAGGGATGCAGAGCTGAAGAAGCAGCGGGAGAAGCTGAAGCTGGAGCGGAAGGAGGGATTAGTGATGTAGGGTGAGTCGCTGACAGCGCAGGCGAGGAGTGGGGAGGACAAGCTGAAGGACATAAGAGAGCAGCTGATGCTGGAGATGTGGTGTTGAGCGGGGAGCTGAAGGCGTAGGTGAGGAATGGGGAGAAATAACCAACTCCAGCGCCTGCATCAGCACCTCTGCCAGCGCCTGCAACAGCGCCAGAAACGAAGGCGTCTTTGGCACCCTATGTTTTTGTTCGTCTAAACCGCATAGTAGTATGCTGATGGCGCACTGTAAACAAGCCGCGTGGCAGAAGGCTGACGTTCCAGGGGTTCTGACGTTTCTATCGTTTCGACTGATGCAACGCAGATTAAGCTGAATTCGCAGCCCCGGCAAGAATCTTCCTGGTCTCCTAGTGAGCTTCGGCTCTTTCGCGGACTATTAATTCGTCTTTTTTGTCACTTCGTCGATTACAGCCGAAGTGTATGCTATGTGCGATGCAGCCGTATTTAATTTCTCATGGTTGTGTATTTGTCGACTTCATCGAGGGTGAGCTTGCACTCTTCGTCTCAGATGGCGTTATCGCGTAGCTCCTTAAATATATAGTCCGAAATTGTGTTAAGCTTTGTTTCAAGAGGCGGATTTCATCGTGCTTTTTGGCTATCATGGTGAGGCGGCGTCTACTAAAATGTTCGGCCACATAAATCAGCCCGAAGCCCAGAGCTGTGATCTCAAGGGCAATAGCGATCGGAGTGGCAATAGTCCAGTCTCCGACACACTGGTGCCTACAGATACAGCCGTCATTTTCGTGTCAACGCCATCCACAGCATTTAGTGCACGCCGGTACTTTTGTAGAAGGTACGCCGCTGTTCAGCCTCTGCAAGCAGGGCATTTTCAGCCTCTGAGATATTTCGAGTAAAAGTCTTGGGGATCGTCGAGCATTGGGTACAGTACAATTTCTCCAAGCGGAGCGTGATGTGGAAACCTAGTTGGTCTGGAGCCGTGGTGGTGATGGTTAGCTCCCATGCGGACACGTACCTCTAACCACTCGCCAAGTCACAATGGCGAGAGGACGGTGCTGTCAAAGAAGATGTCAGTTTCCGTAATATCACTAGACCTGTAAATAATATAGCCTTCTTCACTCCCACGCTCGCAAAGAACCACAAATACCATGTCATTTGTCCGGAGTCAAATCGACCGATTGTTCTACTGACCGATTACTTTGATGCGGCAGAGCTGGGTTTATGTTCGAGTATAACTCTGATTGTTACATTCTGCAGACATCTGAACGAGGGCCATGCATACCCAGATGAAAATGTTATCGGCGTATATTCATTTTTGTTAAATATCACGTTGTTATTGTAGAAACTACTGTGCACAAGTTGCTCCAGGGACGGTTTTTTGGGTTGATATTCCTGCGGCAGCGAAAGGGCGATTACCCTTAGCTGACCGCACGTTGGTTTATGGTTATCTGGGTTGCCCCAGTGCTGGATCCCTATCTGCTTTGCCTTTACAATGTAAACCAGTGCGTGTCAACTCCAAGTGGGTGCAGAGACTCATGCACCAGTGGTTTGTATTCACTGGCGATTTCAACTTCTTTTGCGAGCTGCGCAAATTCTCCGCCTGCTGGTACAGAGGGATTGGCCGGTGGTACCATTGATTTGTGTTCCTTGTCTATGTCTCGTTGCTCCCCCATAGTTTTGTTCGCTCTTGAGCTACTACGCGAGTTCTAATTGCTGCTCAAGAGCAGGCCAAAGATGGTTAGAGTAGCTGAGAATCCAGTCGGTGTGCGTTGACGTTGAGACCCTCGCACCGAATAGCGGCAAACATGTCGCAAAGTTAGTTGTAATGCTTTCGTGTGAGGCGTTATCCAAAACGGCAGTATTGCCATTATGTGCTATTAACACCCCGTTTACACGGATTGAAAGTCATGTCCACGGTCCGTCACCGCGACTCCCGTAGAGGTGGATGAAATTAAAACCGGGTTATGTGACTGAGATAATGTGGTTGTCGTTGCTGAGTGTAAAATCACTACAGTTTTGAAAGTCTTGCGTTGAACCCCAGCGATACAAACCGGACGCATTTAATGACGTAACCCCACCAACTGCCGTGATTCTGTTGGCCGTTATGTATACTACTGTTGTATCTGGTACCGACTGATGAGTGTCACCCCGGTACACATAACGGTGGTTACCGATCAACCCAAATGTATGGACAACGGGGAGCCAGCATTTTTGATTGGATTGCTGCCCATCACCAGTGCGCCTCTCATCGCATCGCCGGCCTTTGAGGTCCTCGAGGTGGCACTGCTGTCAACGTAGTTTTTGATAAGTTCCAGGGACACGCCACTGCCTCTTAGTGTGCCATCAGCGTCAAAGACCGCAATGTTGGCGGCAGCTATATTGGATGGCTTGGTAAGGAGCGCAGAGACGTCCACGCCCGAGTTTTTAAGGTCCTCAGCCGCGTCGTAGGACACGACCAGGTATTCTGGGTCTGCGGTAATGGCGCGATTGCTGGAAGCTGCAAGGTCCGCCTTGGATGCGTATTGGGAGATATCGCCGAAGTCGTCGACGACTGGAACATCAGAGAATCAAAGATATCTACAAGGATGCTTTTTCCAAGTGCGTGTGCGTGTTTGTGTGTGGTGTCGTATAATGTAGCAGCTGGAGTAGGGAAGTGAACGATATCGTCTAATGAATAGAGTTGCCAGTGTGAAAGACCATTCAACCCTTTCACGCGCATAATAAATATGCGGTACGTAACGTAGGTCCTGGCAGGCAGAAGGTTGATCTCAAAGTACTTACCCCTAGAACCAACGGTGACTTTGTATGTAGCAAGAGTTTCCCACACCTCAGCACGCGTCAACGTCCCCGATGCGTCCAACACGTAATCCTCCCCACCATGCACAACAGATCCTTCCAGTCGAAATCTGGTTGCTATGTTAATGTCGTCTCAGATTTGTCGACGGGCGTCCTGGCTGAATCCCCATATCCTATGTGGGGTAGACATATTTACAGATATCCAAGTATTGATTGAATCTCGTGTAGCCACCCGTTCAGTATGTCGATCAGAGGTAAATGCATTAAATGAGGGACCTCTGTACTCAAAACTTGAATTAACACTAAAGCCAGTGTAATGTATGTGGCTGGTGAGCTTTGGGACAAAGCCAACGCTGTTTTGAGCCCAGAGGCTTTTTTTGCGGCCACACATGTGTCTACATAATCTTTTGTTGCCGCGTCCTGGGGCTTGGTTGGGTCTGCCAAAGACACGATCTTGTGGGCTGTCATGTCAAGAATACCGGCCATGATGTCTCAGACCCTAATAACCCTGATCTCGTGGCGTCTATCAACGTATCTTTTTGCGATGGTATTTGTGGCTGAGTGGGACCAGTCACGTTACGAACAGAAGCCCAAACAATCTAAAGAGCCTGAAACTGGCCACAGAACTCACCACCATGGCGTAGTGTGCCATCAACGTTAAAGACCCCGATGTGACCGGCAGCAACATTAGCTGGTTTAGAATGGAGCGTGGAAACGTCCACGCCTTTTTTAAGACCCCTCCGCCATCTCCCTCCACCGTCCACTGAAATCAGAGAACACGACCAATTCATCTAGGTCTGTGTTAATGGCGCGGTTGCTAAAAGCTGCAATGTCGGCTTTGATATCATAGTTGGCTAGGTCAGGCATTGCTTCTGCGATACTTGAATGTCACCGTCCACGTGTGAACGCCTAAATATATCCACAGGCATTGCTTGCCAAATGATAATAAAACACTATGCCAAAGGGGGCTGCTTCTAAAACTTAACCCCGTCGGTTGCGCAAGCGCAACGCCGCCGCTAAGAAAGTTTGAGACGTTGGATGGAGCTCCATTGCTTTTAGCATTGCGATGGACAGGTGGCCGCTAACCTGCCCATCATTCTTTTTTGAATCAGAATCAGAAGCGTGTAGTAGACCCATCGGCGACAGAGATACGAAATTAGTTCAAGTCGCCGTACGAGGCAAAGTAGAGAAGGTGGGAGGGCGTCTCCCTGAACGCTACCCAGTGCGTCCTGCAGTTTTCAGAAGTATCAAGGTCGATGATACATGATTCGTGGCCGCTACGCTCTGATAGGACGCATGTGGACGCCAGAAAAGTGCCGATGGTCCGCCAGGGACATCATGATCAGTGGTAGTCGCAGGAAATCAAAGTTAGGGAGAGCCTTTATCATGTTCCCGCCAGGTACAAATCCCGTCATGGGGTCCCCGGCTGTTACAAGCGGAGTCCTGTGGGCTAATCTTTTTTCGTTCCTAGGCCCAGACCAAGGGATTTTTTGAGGACGATGCCATTGTCTGCTCCAGTCGCGCCGAGCGCTTCTTCCTTGCTGGCTGCTACAAGAGCCGGAACAGCAAGGGCGAGCAGGGACAAGATATTGTGCATGCTTGAATGGCTGAGACCGAAAGGTCAAGGTCGGAGTCGCGTTTTGCCTTAAAGGTGGCTTTGACGTGGTTGGCCTGGGTGGTTGTTAGCATGCTGGGAGCACGTCCGAAAAGGTCGCCAACGCAGAGTCTTAAGGAAACCCCTCGACCGACCTTCATAGCAGCAGCAACATTTTGAGTTGACAGTTGGATAGGGTCGCTAGTTGTTTCTGATATGGTATGTGTGCAAGCACTTGTGTAAGCACTACAGGGTTTGACTGTGCGTTTAAATAGTCGGCGTTTACGCCTCTAGGTGCGAGTAGCAAGGTTTTGTATGAGAGGATAACGCCAATAACCCTGTTGTTGGCAATTGCGCCCCTTGCGACACGGACTTTAAAGTACACGTCCACAACAGACTACTTGACCAAGTCGAGGTGTTGCAGGTTGAAGTAGTAGATCTGGAAGAGGCCAATAAAGTCCTTTTGGTTTATCTGAATGCCCGAGTCCACATTTTGGTCTCGCTCAATGAAGCTCAGAATTTGGCGATAAGTGTGGACCACGTTGTTGGTGCGATGGTCTAGAAGGATTTCTTCGGCCGGATGCTGTAGGCCATTGAGGTACAGGTTCACCTCAGTAACGCCGTGCTTGCCAATATGTTCTGGGGCGCAGTGACGCCCTGCTGGGCGTTTTCTGTCAGGAAAAATGGTCGTTTACAACGTTCCGCTGGGAGTATGTAGTCATTGCTGAAAGGATAGGGTGATCATGCTCCCTCCCCGGGCGCCTGCATAAGTTAAGCAGCTTAGTCTCCGCCACCAACGATGGTTTTACAGCCTTCATCCACAGGTGAACTTTGAGATCATGACATTGTCTTCGACCGCAGCATTGTCGCAACAGATGGCCTCATCGTGGGTGCTATTACAGGACGGCACGACGGTGTGTTTGGCGCCAAAGATGACCTTGCGCACATTCCGACAGAAGCAGAAAATGTATGTTAATGGTATACCGCAGGAGCAGTTACCATGCCTGTCCACCTGCGCCTTAGGTTAAAGTTGGGGTTTTGGTGATCAAGACAACGGCATTGGCAGCAGGTGCGCGTTCGAAGGAAGCCTTTAAAATTACACGCTTGCTGTACTCATCATCTTTGGCATGGTCTATTACATCCTTCACGAAGAACATCGACGGGCAGGCGCTGCATGAGTAGTCGTCGCTATAGCGAGCAAGGCCATCAATGGTCGTGGCGATTTCGATGTTCTCAAGGCAAGCCTCAAGTTGTTTGTTATTGATGAGATAGTTGGTAATGTTAAACAGCACCATCTCGTCGCTATTGACAAATGCCACCTTGTCGCTGGGGTGAAATCTGTATCATCTGCATTTGTGAGTCGGCCAACGAACGCGATAAAAACTTTGGAGAGGAGAAAGTAGCGCAAGGTGTCCTGCACCGGTAACTCCAAGCGATTCTTTTGACTCGGATTACGGGCTTCGTATGGGTTGTACTGCAGGTCGGAAAGCACAGAGGCCCACATATCGAGGGCGGGTTCGGGCACTTCATGGAAGGACGCCATTTCTTGCTGCTCAAGAGAAAGCTAGGTGCGAAGTCATCTTCTAATAAGGCAGCCCAGATGGGTGCGGGGCTTGCTCCACTAACATGGTGAGAAGCGTAGGCCTGACTCCATGCCCAAGCTTGCAACGACAGCATTGTGTGTGCCGGGCGCTTCTACCAAGTTTGCAGCGGCGGGTTTAACCATGGCTGCAACTTTTTGGTGGGCTACTCCATTAACGGCTGCACGCAGGTTGGCATAGCAATGGCCGCGAGTAGTGCCAACTTGCTGAGGCGATCACGTAACTCTTCCATAGTCTTTTTGCAGCTGGCGGCAGCGATGGATGTCGGCGCTTCATTTGCTTGACTTAGACAGCCATCTAGATAGCATCGACAATACGCGAGGCAACGGCCCTGGGGTCCGGGACGGAATCTCTGGCCAATGCTGTTGCGGCCGCAATTGCCGCCCTACCTATGGCTTGAAAGATATCACCCAGCCACTACGGTAGTGTAAACGAAATAATCGGCAGTGGACGCCGACGGCACGTACTCGTATAATGCGTTGTTTGCTTTTCATTGCTGTTTCTGTCGTTTTGACGGCAGGGGTTATGGGTGCGACTTCATACCTTCTAGTAAAGCGCCAGCCATGCGCTGAACACCAGAGGCGCTTGTATAACCGCAATATATATATATATATATATATATATATATATATATATATATATATATATATATATATATATATATATGTATGTATATACATTGAACAAATTATTATCAAAAGTACAATGTGACTTCAAAACTAATTTACTCAAGTAAACATAAACACACACACACACATCCCTAATATTTATTTCCAATGTAGAGAAGAAAACAAATCACAATAAAAATTGAATGCATATCAATATACCTTGAGAACATGATTATTAAACAGTAAAACTGTGACTTAAAAACAAATGTACTTAAATATAAACAACTTGAAGACACAAACACACAAATACACACATATATCTAATTTTGATTTCAATGTAAATAAAAATAAAACAATCAAAATTATATGCATATTAGTATACCCTGAATATATGATCACAAAATGTAAAACTTTAGTTTAAAATTGATCTAATTATATAAAATAAAAATACACGCACAGACAAATGCACACACATTCCTATTTTTTAATTTAAAGAAAAAAGATCATTATAAAAATTATATGCATATTATTACAACCTAAAAAAAATATCAAAAGGAAAATCTGACTTGAAAACTAACCTACTTAAATATATACACGCAGACACTCAAATATACACACATCCCTAGTTTTTATTTCAATGTATAGAATGATGACCACAATCAAAACTATATACATATTATTCACTGGGTATGAGATCATAAAAGTAAAATGTGACTTTACAACTAATCAACTTAAGCAAATATACACATGTCCCTAATTTTGAGTACAATCCAAAGAAAAACATCACGATCAAAATTAAATACCGAATTGTAACCTCTTTACGTTTTATATTTTATCTTGTTATACTTCATGTTTACATTTATCTGGAAGGGTTTATATTTCTAAACTTGTGTGCATTTTATTTTGCATTTTTCGAACTTTACCATCAGTTCGCCCTATATAGCCACAATCGTGCTGAGGTGTCGTAAAATGCTTCTACATACATGCATACCCCAAGTTTAGGATCATAAACCGTACAAATGTTACTTTAAAACAAATCTACTTAAAACAAACACAAACAAATACACATACGACGCTAACGGTGAATTAACTGTAAAGAAAACAAATATCACAATAAAAAATATATACATATTATTATATCATGAGTATGATCATAAAATTCACAATATCACTCCAAAATTAATCTACTTACATAAAACACACACGCACGCACGCACAGACACACACACAGACACACACACACATCCCAATCTTGATATCAATGTAAAAACAAATGGAAAGATCAGAATCAAAATTATACAGATATATTATTTTATCCTGAGTATATGATCCGAAAGAGTAAAACGTGATTTTAAAACGAATCTACTTAAAAACCACACACACAGAAATACATAGACACGTACTAATTAATCTCAATAAAAAGTAATTTGTGCACGCACATTCTCCTAAGATTTTTGTATAATGATAAAACTAAATCACAGAAAATCACTAGCATATGAATATCATTGCACTTTTTCTGAGTTTATAAGTTGGTACAAAATAAACCTTCAACGACTAATCTGCTTAAAAAAAAAATGCACGCTCACACACGCACAATTTGGTTCATCATGTGATTATTTATATGGAAAGCATTTGTGTATATGTATGCATAGCATATTCTCTGTACAGGCTAAATGAAAATTAGAAATTTAAGATATATATTAGATATATATTCGCGCTATATATATATATATATATATATATATATATATATATATATATATATATATATATATCAAGGAATGAAAAAGAGTAGCACCACATTGCCTGATTGTTACAATTTAGAGGTACATCTAAATTAAAACTAATGCCACTTTTATAAGCAACTTTCTAAAACAAAATTACTAAATAGCTAGCATAATGTTTACCCAGATACAATACATAGTCTACAAATATAGCTGTATAAGCAGAAAAACACTTACTATAGATCACATACAAGGCATTAAAATAAAATATGTATAACTGTATACACATTTTTATGTATTAGATTAAAATCACAGGTGAATCAATGAGCGGACGAATCGATAGCAGTAAATGAAGCAAATTTATGGAGAAAAAAAATATTATTTTACTGAGTCTTTCTCTTTTTCACGTGATATAGAAAAGCCATGATTAAAAAGAAAGCAAAGATACTGTTTTTGTTACATACAGTGACACGTTAGGTAGACTGATAAGCTCGATTCAAAGTTGACATACTGCATAATCATCATCATCATCATCATAAAAGCTAATACTTGAAAGACGGGTCCGGGGTAATCTGTAGTTGAAAAAAATTAAAGTGTACAGATTTGTGACAACTAAATAATGTGAGACATTAATAATCATAACACCGCGTCATTGTTCTTCAATTACATTTAAAGCACCAGTTAACAAAGACATTTGCACACACATTTACAGATATGGAATTTTACTACACTGAAAAAAATTATTTCACATACAAAGCATTAAACATTTCTTATAACTACATTTGAAGATTTTGCAATGATGACTCTGCATACAGATAAAGAGCACAATTTGACAAAGTGTTTTGGAAGAATTAAACTAACCAGGCAGTGTAGTTGACAACAGCTGGAATTGAGTTAGCAAAATGCCTGTATATATTTTGCATCTACTTTCAAATACGAAAACTTGTATCTGAAAGTAAAATACCTTTACCTGATTATAATTCATTTTTTTCAAAACAACAGCAAATTCTTTTAATTCAAACAACAGCATGCTAGATTTTGACGCAGTGCAACCTAATAAGTAATCACTATACCACTCCAAAGAATCATGATTGGAGATAAGTCTAAGCAAAGAAGAATCAAATTGAAAACAATAATAATAAGAACAACAACATCATCAACAACAACAACAACAACAACAACAATAATAATAATAATAATATAAATAATAATAATAATAATAATTAACAAAGGAAAAAGATCAAGCCGATGTAACTAATAAGAGCACGAAAGATGTAATTAGTGACGAAAGTCATAATTGGAGATTTTAATATATTAAAATGAATGCTAATTGCAATTAGTATAATAATAATGTTGATCCGTTCGATTCTATTGGCCGCTGTTACTTTCCCTTCAAGAAAGTAACGGATTGACAAATGAAAGTATTGCAACGTTGAATCAGAGCATCAGATAATACGTTATTTGTATATTAGGTGGTCAAATTCAGAACAGAACATCTATTATTCTGTTTGTTACAACTGTTCAAGATTCAAAACTATTTTGAGATATTAATTTTAGGCTATGAAGATTATGACTCAGATGAAGAAAAAAATCAAAGGAAAATATTTGAGCCATGCATTTCAGTTATTGGTGTTGATTGTTTATTGTATTATCTGTAGATATTGTTATAAAGTTTGATAGCATTGGTGGATGCAGCAATACATTGTTTCAAAGATCTTCTTTTTCAGCTAAGATTGAACCATGCTATAGCTGCATATGTTGTAAAAAAAAGATGATTCCTATAGCTGATAAACAGTCTCCATCAATGCAGAAAAACGGTGTGATAGTCATGTAATTGCACCAGCACATAAACTAAAAGACAAAAAACATGAAACAAACAAACAGGCATTTATATTTGTGTTGATGGTTTCTAATAATTGGCATAATTTATTTTTAAAATAGGTTATGAATAATGACGCAGCTGCACCTCTGATCACATATGCAAACCAAAGCCAGCTAGTGCAAAGACAACTCAAACTAAATTACCAGATAATAAAGAATCAACTTTTACAGCTGTATTCATAAACTGTCTTGTTACACCGCCAATAATTCCAAGCAATGCCGCTGCTGCTTTTTTCAGCTAACTCAAATAAAACATTGGCAATAGTTTTCAAGCCTGTTAACTGCTTGGAATGGAAGGACCAGGATTATGTGGAATAGGTGTAGGAATAGATGTAGTAGCTGGAGGAGCAAGTGTATCATGGTGCAGCAGGAGTAGGAAATATAGACAGAGCAGATTCTTGGCAATCATACCTATTACTGTAATGATAGTAGGAATGTATACACACTCCCTTTGAACAATAGTTTTAATTCTTCACCTAATGATAATATTTTACTAACATTAAAACTGATATTTTTAAGTTGTTGTCTCTATGACTAAGCTCTATGTCTGCAACGGTCGAAATAATTGTGCTCTTTTATATTCAACTCTTTCCAACAGTTTTTTGCTATTTAACTGTTTTGGTGACATATGCTTCTTTGCCGATATTGTTTTTGACGTTTTCTATTACTAAATCTGATTTTACAGAGAATATTTTAGACTTTACAGCTGCTATAGCATTTATATGCCCTCTAGAGTTCAGAGAAAATGCATTGAACGTTTTCTTTAGAGTTTAGAAATCTGCATAAATAACAAACAAAACTCATAATTGTCTTTTTGAGCTTTTAAATTAAAAAATAATCCTGTTTAAATAGGATTTTGTTTAAATTTAAAGGCTCAAAAAGACAATTATGAGTTCCCTTTATTATTTATGCAGCTTTCTAAAAACCAAAATGAAAAAGTTTGATGCATGTCCTCTAAACTAGTGGTGAGAGATATTACCGGTATATCGATCTACCGCGGTATTCTTTTCCGGTGGTACGTACCACAGTACTTTTTCACTGTACCGGTAGTTCGGTATTTTCCCTCATAAAGGAACGTACGGAAATTCCCGAGCAAGCTTGTTACGAATTTAATGATATTAAAAGCATGTTTTCATTTTTCTTGACAAAATAATTTAAAATTATTAATGTTTTTAAAAGAGTTGTATTTGTCACAAATTATTATTTAATATTACAAATATAATTATATTTATGAACCATTAATCACATGTTTGACACCTGATACGTAAACCATAATATCGGCCGAACGGGATGTTGCAAAATATATTCGGGCCAAATCCAACTTTTGGAAAAATTTCGAATTAAAACAAAATGTCACATTTTACTTATTTACGAGCTTATGATAATGTGTTAAGTACATGTATTCCTTTGTAAGACTTGGAATCATCCAAAGATTTTCAAACGAGCATCATTTTTTTCTGTTTTACTTTTACGTAATTGCTCTTGTCCACTAAATATCTTCTCGTTGCTTGAGTCAGTGTGTTTTATATTTACTAGCCCTTTCCGACAATTATCTTGCCTGAGTGTTGGCATCCCACTCAAGATATTTTTTCAGCTATCTGAGAGCCTGAAATTTTAAAAAATCCTGGGTCCCTGCCCCTGAAAGTTAAATTGTTGTTCCCTCATATAATTGCGGTATATGTAGTACGTATCGCGGTATGTTCAGAAATTTTACGTGATACCCAACCCTACTCTGAATCCTGAAGCTCATATAAATGCTATAGGGCTGTAAAGTCAATAAATATTTATATGAAATCTCATTTCGTAATGGAGGGCCTCAAAACGATATCAGCAAAGAAGCAGATGTCACCAAAACAGTTAAATCGCAATAACTATTGGAAAGTGTTGAATGAAGAACAGCACAGTTAAATCGACATTAAAAGATCTAAAGCTTAGCCACAGAGACAACATTTTAAAAACATCTGTTTCATGTTAGTAAAATATAACCATTAGGTGAAGAATTAAAACTATTGTTCAAAGGAAGTGTGTGTAAATTCCTACAATTATTACAGTAATAGGTATGATTGCCAAGAATCTGCTCTGTCTATATGTCTTACTCCTCCAGTTACTACATCTATTCCTACACCTATTCCGCATACTCCTGGTACTTTCATTCCAACCAATTAAGTGTTTTCTTACTTTTTAAAACAGGCTTGAAAACTACTGCCAATGTTTCATTTGGGTTAACTAAATAATTGCCTGAAATAATTGGTTGTGTAGCAAGACACTTTTTAGTACAGCTGGAAAAGTTGATTCTTTATTACCTGAAACAAATTGGTATAATTGATGTTCTGTTTTGAATTTGACCACCTAATATACTAATGACTTATTATCTGATGCACTTATTTAGCCCTGCAATACTTTCATTTCTATCCGTTACTTTCTTGGAGAAGAAAGTAAGTCCAGCCAATTGAATCGAACTGATCAACATTATCATTGTACAGATTGTAATTTTCATTCATTTTAATATACCAAATTCGTCAATTATGAATTTCGTTATCAATTACATAATTCTTGTTTTCGTTATTTACATCTATTGATTTTTTCATTGTTAACTATTATTATTGTCGTTGTTGTTATTATTATTATTATTATTATTATTATTATTGCTGTTGTTGTTGTTGTTGTTTTTAACTATTTGATTCTTCTTTTCTTTGACGTATGTCTATTCGTGATTCTTTAGAATAGTATAGTACAACTAAACAGTAAGTTAATGTTCCAGTCCTTAGTAGCTCTTAAAGTTAAATAGTTCTGCCAAGAGTGCCAGCGCAAAAAAAGTTATATGGCGACTCTATGTCATTTACCAATCATTTGATGCAAAAACGGTTATGATGATACCTTTTCGACACAGTGTTTCGATTTTACTATCAATGTTTGCGGGCCTGCTTTGATCATGGATAGATCCAAGCTACTCCCCTTAAATTTAATTTAGAGTTTCCCAAATGTTGTGTTGTCTACTGAAAATGAACATAGCTTTAAAATTATAACTTAATTTAACAAAAACATTAAATTAAATAATGATTGTGTATTTGACAGAGGATCCCCTGGTCGACTTAGCAGATCACTGTCATTTTACCTCTGTCCGCGTGTGTTCGAACCTCGGCTCGGCCAACGTGGGTATGTGAGAAAGCTTGCCAGTAGCTTCCCGTGGGTCGGTGATTCTTCCCAGGATTTTCCCGGGTTCTTCCTCCACCAGATATACTGACCAACATGTATAGCCTATGATGTGCTGAAAAATGGCGTTAAACTCAGAAAACCAAACCAAACCGTATTTGACAGATGCGACCCAAAGCCAGTTCAAATTAAATCAGTGGTAACATTTTTGCTCAAATATAGACAATATTCCGCTCTCAAATTTAAAATTCGAGTTTCATATCTTATGCAGCCCAAAGAAAGTTTATTGAACTTTGAAACGATACACCAAATAAGACCTAACTGTAAAATTGTATCAGTGGTAACATATTTGCTCAAATATAGACAATAAATTCTGCTCTCAAATTTAAAATTCGAGTTTCACATCTTATGCAGCCCAAAGAAAATTTATTGAACTTTGAAACGATACACCAAATAAGACATAACTGTAAACAAAAATGGCAAAATACATTTAAATCAGCCAGTGCGAGTCGGTAGGCAAGTTGAACAGAATGCATTCAAATCAGCCAGCACGAGTCGGTAGACAAGTTGTACAAAATGCATTCACATCTGCCAGAACGAGTCGGTAGACAAGTTGTACAGATACACGTTTTTAAGAACCTACGTCTAAAATTGTATTTCATTTAAACTGTAGTCTTTGGTAACTGCTTTTTCTTTTAAAGTAAATTGCTTGAAAAACTGTGCAGTTTATAGGAAATACAACTTACTTTTAAATAATTAAATATATAATCAGCTTTCTTCAAGCATTGATAATTGTATACGTAAACATATTTACCCCAATTTAACTATCGATGTCACACTCACCTCTTAGACTCCATCTCTCGGATAATCAAATCCGTTTCTCAAATGTTTCTAAAAGAAAAAAGAATTAAAATGAAATTACCATTTTTATTTCCGCGTTATATAGCTCTGTTATGTTTGAGAGAGATCACAAAATAATAATACCAAATCGAATTTCGGAGTGCGCTATGAAAACGCGTGTTCTCGTAATGCAGCTGCGCCCGTTGTATTTCCGCTTTATTGCGCATTTCAACGAAATATAAACGAGCTATCGATATATGTTATCCAGTTGCCAGTCTCTGTACTAGACATATCTCTCGTCAAGCAATTGACATCCACAAAGGTATGGCTAGATAATAACTGTATATGTATATTAAAATCTGTAAATAAAGTGAAATATTCTATAAATTAAAATAATGAAATGGTCAAACGCCAGGAATATTTGGTGCTTATTTGCACGTCTTAACGATAACATTCGATAGTTTTATACACCACCATTGCTGCGTCATTTTCAAAGAACAATATTACAATTCTCTCTCTCTCTCTCTCTCTCTCTCTCTCTCTCTCTCTCTCTCTCTCTCTCTCTCTCTCTCGCAAACAGACCATTTTTCTTTCTTTATATACTTTTGACAATATATTTCTAAGAAAAGTGAATCTCAGAGCGATAAGTCATCACATTCTGCGGAAAATCATAATATCATAAATAAGAGATAAATCATAAAATATGAAGAACTAACATTACTAATCCACAATTTACAAACGCAGAGAAATAGATTGTGAATTGTAGCAACGTTAACCGTAGTACATAATAATAATTTTCTATGAAATTAGTATCTGCCGTTTTGTTTGTTTTGTTTTGTTTTTTGGGGGGAGGGGTATTAAACGTGTCAACGATGTAAATGTTGCTATTATTGCGAACTATGTAACATAACTTTGCAACAGATTATTAATGTCAGTTTCAAAAGATACATGTATAACCTAGATATTTCTCCGATTTGTAGCGGGAAAGAGTACCAAGAAAACGAACCACATGTATTTTGTAAGTAATGTGAAAAAAATGAGAAAAATAACTTATTAAATCAAAATAAACAAGCAAAAAGCGCTTAAAATATTTCCTGAAAACCTATACATGAATGTTCTACTCATCATTCTGACATGAAAAGTTTAGACAATTATCTAAAATAAGAATATTTATACAATGTTTTTATTATCGAAACTAGAATATAGTTGAAAAGAGAGCGTTTCACATAATTCTAAAATATTCGTAGCGTGCAGAGTTTAACTGGGCAAACGTTTGCCCCGCTTCCATTTGTCTGATCAAATTGCATATTTTTGAGAAAAAGAAGATTAAAAACTCATCTAACAATAAGTTGTCTTATTACATGTAAAATGAGGGCAAATCAAGCATTGTTGTGCATGGCCTTACCTATCGTGTAACAATATACAGAACTTAAGTTTAACAGGCAGAAGTTTTGTTCACAATGCCTTCCTTGCCACCGACTTGAAAATTAAAAGAGCAGATAAAGAGTTTCTTTACTCACGGTCCCACACCAACCCTCATGATTTCAGCCTCAGATGTACAATGAGATGGGGATAGCTGCAATTGTGTGGAGATTTCTTCCCGTGCAGGTCAGAGTAATCGCAGAAGTATCGCTCACATCTGCAATTCTATTCCAACAACGGTAGGATTCCAATTTCATGCAGATGAGATTTTAAGAGAAAGGACACTGCAGTAAACGGTGTTTCCTAGTATGCACCAGTGAGGTGCAATAAAGTTAACAAGACATCAATTTCACTCACAATTGCATATGTCACTATGCAGTAGTAAAGATTATTCGAGGGTTTTTTGCAAGTATGTTACCTTTTTGTGTAAATAAGCATAATGGGGAATTGTAGATGCACTACACTAGAGTTGTAGTTGCTTTATTGGACTGTGTTTGACCAAAATGTAAACATATACGGTATTCCAAGTGGATTATTGCTCTCATTTGCATCTTTGGAATTCCAAAAGATTTAAACCTGTGTTACACAATTAGCCAGTTGGAAATCTGTGATAAGTTGCTAATACCTTGATAATGAAAGATACACCTATAATGAAGTCAATATCTTGCCTTCATATAAACACAGAGATATTGTGTGGGTTAATTGACAGATTGATTGATGATCTTTAAAACATGAAAATAAAATAAATCGAAATTAAAGTTATTATTTGATATCAAATTATTTGCTATGTTTATTGTCGTTTAGATTTAACACAAGGACATGAGTTATAATATTTGACAATGTTCTAGAGATTAGCAGATTTTTTTATAAAGAAAACAGACGTACACAATACAATCAATTCAACAAAGTTATTATAACCGTTCACCTGTAAGCACTAGTAAACAAGGGACCTATTTAAACACAGCTAAGTATAAAGAATTGAAGGAAGGGAACTTCTTTACATCAAAAATTGAGAAATCATTAAACGCTATGTCGAGATGTTTTCTTGTATTAAGATTAAAATTGCTTGCCTAAATGCTACTTTCAAACAAATACAGCAGATGTACAGTCTACAAGTTACATTTTAGTTTGTCATAACATACACATTGTCGGCAATAATTCAAATCCTCGTGTCCATGGTTGATTATCTGCTCGGGGAATTATCAAAGGCTCGTGGTCAGAGGTATTTTTCAGTCGACACATAAATTAGAACCGAAAGGGGAAGAAATTTATCTTGATATTTCGGGAAGAAATGCTTTATTAATCAAATTATTTGTTGCTTTCTCCTTAACACTGCATTATTTGCACCACACTATTTCTGTATTAACCACACTTTTAAATGTATATTGTAACGATTCGACAATATTCAAATAATATTGTATCACTTCATTCATATCTTGTTTGAATTATTAGCGGACCTTGCATACATTTCATAATGCTATTCCACACAAAACAAGGTTGCCACAGGAAAGTGTAGTAAATTTTGTTTCACATTAACCACGCTCTATCATGTAATGAATCAGCGCGCATACCCGAAAAATTCTTTTTTACATTGCCGGGTCCGGGTACGTGAGTGTGTTTCTACCGTCTTAATCTAAATTTAGATATCGTTTATCTGCTGACGACCTGAATAACAGTGAAACGGATGCAGCTTATCAAACCTATGATTGTTCATACAAATGAATGTTTTGCACTGTCTAATGACAACCAACGAACTAGAAAACCTCTTGACCCATCATGTAATAAAACTTTACCTGGTAAAATCTGGCAATGCAGCACTCTGGATAGAACCTTATCTGCCAATATAAATGACAATGTTTGATCTGCTTGTTGAACGTATTTTATCCGATAGACGTGCATTTTTCTTTTACATGAACGTATAAAGAACGCTGTATATTCCATAAATTACTATAATTCGTACTCGCTCCATTCTGATACTGAACGTTGCATAATCATTAACAAGTACAGATATTTTCAAAACAGTGATGATTCAAACTGATACTTATAAATTAATTGTAGGCCGCTAATTAATTACACACGACTTTGTACTTGCACATGATTAATGGCAGATTAGCTATTTGCCTTACTTAAATTATAATATTTATAAGCTTTGGTATTGTCTTGCTACCACATCGTGGAAAAACCTTTCTCTCGAAACAAAGACTGCATTCCATAAATCCACTGGATATAGGTGATTTCAGATTGCAGCAATGCAAAATATGGAGCCTCATTGAATGAAAGGATTGAAAAACAGCGACTTAACAATGACCAACCTAAAAGACGACAGTAAAATCACGGTGGATACCTGCTGACTCTTCACACCTATAAGAGTCATGTCCACTAGTTTAGAAAATGTTTAGCACGATTGCTATTTCTTAGCCTTTTGTTGTCGCCTCCATGAAGATAATAGTAACTATTACGTAATTGTTTATGATGATTTACATAAAAATACCGGTCATACATTCTGTTGAAATGACTGTTATATTTTAGAATGCTTATTTGCTTCTTTAATGAGTGTTACGTACTTTTGAAAGTATAAGACATGCTTTGTCGAAGCTTGTTGACCACACTTTAACAGAAATAAATTCCACAAACATATATGTTATTCTTTGGTAAGAAAATGACTTCTCGGCACAAATATTTCCTGCTGTTTCTTACTTAATATATATGTTTTTTCAAATATTTCTTTAGTGAGGAAGCCATTAAAGAGTATATTCGAATGAATTAAATCTAACAGACAATATTTATGCAAGACTTGATTGTTTGTTTAGTTTTATGTTCAATTTTGTCAAAATGCTTTCTTATAAATATTTAAATAGTATCATTCTACTGGATACTCATTCACTCTGTGAAATTATTGGGTTCTACGCATGATTCCGTTTCTAGTGCTTAGTAATGTAAATTTGTGAGCTTATATTTTTACAAACGGGAGTTTCATTGAAAATTGAAAACATCTAATGGATTTGATCACTTATTTCTTTTGACGGCCATTTGCATTTGTTACTCAGTAATCTGAGAGGAAAATAGGAAAATAACGATATGAAAAAAAGGTACCAGTCACATGAGTTTACTTTTTGCTTTCATTTTGGCCAACAGCAAGCAAGGAAAAAAAAACCTAAGAAAAGCAAAATGTGACAAGACACATCAACAATTTCGCTGCTTTATTTATACTTTCTATGCTTATTACTGTTTCCATTTATTTTTTTAGATAAATTATTTGTTTGAAAAAAAATATACATTAATTGGCATACAGTGAACAGGTAAGGGCAACTGTTCATAATATATACATGCTTATTTGAAAGCCCGTGTACACAGTATCCTAGTTTGAATGAACGTTACGTCTTTATATTGTCGTACAGCTCATTTAAAACTATCAAGATATTTCATTTAGGATGACTCCACTCCCTTTTACTGTCTCAGGTAATAAATACCTAACTCCACATTAGAACGTATATAAAACGTGATGTATCTGTGAAAAAAAAAAAAATTAAAATAAAAAATACAGGCTGTATTATCTCAGGGTTCCCTGCACTGAGATGTATTTATTGAAGTTTTATAACTTCTTAGTACATTACCGCTGAACCATGTGGTACAAAATTAAATAATGTGTGTTAATCCAACACTGATAAATGGACGAATTATCTATTTCCGAATAACGAATAGTTTAGTTTGGCTTGGCTTATAAATATATATATATATATATATATATATATATATATATATATATATATATATATATATATATATATATATATATATATATATACGGGGGGTGGGGTGTGTGACATATACCCAATATATATCCAATATAATCGATATATTGCTCCTTAGAAATGAAATTAGGAGGTAAATAGTTTGTGGTGGTGGTAGTGGTAGTGGTGGATGGCAAATTCTGCAGTCAGTAAAACTAACCAAAGGTTGTTTTTTTCCATAGCCAGTGTAACCGAAGTACGCCATTTCGAACGAGCATGGCAGCAAAGCTGCGCAAGCGCCGCAAAAAAAAAAAATATAAAAAAAATTACATGCCGGCATTGTGGCCAGTTTTCCACGCTTCAGCTGACTCTCTAGTGGCACACACGTCACATGTGTAAACTCGGGAACGCAGCGGTCTCGTCTCTGCGGTTTCAGGTGCTGCCGGGCTAAGGAACAGGGAAAACAGCGCAGAGCTGACAGCAAAGGTTGACGCCCTCCAAGCACAAAATGCAGAATGGCGGTGACGGCCGACGCAATCCAAGTCCAGAACGCGAATGGAAGAACAAATGGCAGAGCTGACAGCACTGGTCAAGGACCAGCATGGCATTGTTGTTCCCGCGGTTTTCGCAGAGATGAACCCGCTGGCGCAAGTAACAGCGAAGGCGGCGGCAGCACACTTCTCCAAGCGAACAAGCCGCCAGTCGTGGGGCTGGTTAGCGCGTCTTACATAAAACGCCTCGCCAAGAAATGCAAAGTGGGCGGGGGGGGGGGGGGGGGCGGGCCACGAAACTTCTCTGGAAGGCAGCTAAGAGTCGCCGGCCGATGATGAGGCGACGGCGCGCACGATATGCTGAGTACACTACGAAGACCCGAAAGCGTACAACTAGGGCCAGCCGCCCTAGCCCGTGCGGCGGCACTGTGGCACACTCTAGAGCGGAGGACGGTCACCAGCACGAGGGTAAAATGCGGATGGCGAGGGCGGTATCCAAAACGTAGCTAAAGTTTGGCTGACCCCGTCTACTTGAGCTACTCCATACGGTTGGCACCGCCATTGCGTTCTGAAACTGGGCGTGGATTTTCATATATCTCGGGCCATAGTTGCTGGTCAGATCAGTAGGGGTCTTCGGTCAGGTCGATATATCGCTCCATTCTTCCTCTGAGGTATTTTGGAAGATTTTGAGCAACGTTTCCTGGAGGGCGCCGGGTGCGGATAGTCCCATCGGGTTAGATGTGCTTGCCCTCCTCGGTTCGACCTCCCGCACCGGTCAAAGTTTGTCTTCCCCTGGGACCGGAGATACAGTTGGACAGCGAATATAAAGAGGTATTCAAATTCACACGTGTCGAACATCTCAAGCCTAATGCGAGTATTTTGCTGACTCAGTAGGGCTGCAGTATCCAACAAAGGTCAACGGTTAGTGTCTCGTCGCGGAGGTCGAACAGGTTGCCATCTTGGTTGGTCAGTGTAAGTCAAGTTAAATGATGAGGGAGTTTTGGCAGAGCAAAAAGACGGGCCGGAGTGGGGCAAATGACATGGGATGGCCGAGACTCTGGTCCGGGGTAAAACTATAGAGAACGTAGCCTGGACTAATCTTATTGCTGGTGCTCGAGTCCACGTAGTAGCTACATTTGGCGTCGCATGTAAGATACACAGAGATCGACTGATAACGTCTGACGAAGGCTCGAGTTTGCGATGGCGACGCGGTAGGCGACTGAACTTTTTTTTCCCCTTATTAATGACGTCTATTTCGGTGGCGCCATTGTCGGAGGAAATCACAAAGGTATTGTTAGCTGGAAGTCTTTGCAAGATATTGCAGAACTTCAACTGACCCAAGCTTTATCAAGGCCCGCTCGAAACTTGACTAGACCTGTGCTGGTAAGATCTATGGTAGTATATAAGGGGGTATGGGTGTATAGTGTGTTTGTATATTACTACCTTTTTCATTGGTTAGTAGGCGAGGGTGCTGGTCACTCAAACGGCGTGTTGGTTATTAAATGTGAGTGCTGGTTAGTAGATGACTGAGTGTTGGTTAGTAGATGACTGAATATACTGTTCTACAATTTTTGAGAAGTCGTCTACTTCAGAGATAAAATGTGCTATTTATTAGGGATTTTGATGTGCTGAATTCAAATATAACACTTAAAACAACTGATTGGCTACTGTTTCCAAGATAATTAGGATTTTACATTTTACGTCTATGTATATTGTGCACATAGTAGACTTATAAACATAAATTGTAAACCTAGGTCTTTTAATGTGTTTATGGTTGCTTTACATGATAATATTTCACCTGTCCTGTTTATGTAACACTTTACAAAACAGCAAAAGGGTTATATAAATAAAAAATATATTGAAACAAAAGTAAAAAAACTATTATATACTATGTATATATAAGTACATAGTTTAGTCCTTATTCAGTGTCTAATCGGCGCTTCTTGACTTGTCTCTTGTATTCATTAAATGGAGCATCTCTTGTCACTGTCCAGCAACAGTCTGCAAGCATTGATGGGTTGCATTTGCCCTGATAGCGTTTTTCCATTGTTGCAATGTCCCGGTGAAATCGCTCGCCGTGCTCCATTGTTGCAATGTCCCGGTGAAATTGCTCGCCGTGCTCGTCGCTCACTGCTCCGCAGTTCGGTGGAACAAAATCTAGATGAGAGTGCAAAAAATTTTATCTTTTGTGACGTGTTGCAACCAAGGCTTTTGTATGCCTTGAGGAGGTTTTCCACCAACTCCCTGTAGTTGTCTGCCTTGCTGTTTCCGAGAAAATTTGTTGCCACTAACTGGAAGGCTTTCCATGACGTCTTTTCCTTGCCACGCAGTGCACGATGAAATGTATCATCTCGAAGAAGTTCACGAATCTGAGGACCAACAAAGACACCTTCCTTTATCTTAGCTTCACTTAACCTCGGACATTTTCCACGGAGGTACTTGAAAGCTCCTTGTGTTTTGTCTATGGCCTTAACAAAGTTCTTCATCAGACCCAGCTTGAAGGGTGGTAACAAAATCTTCCTTGATTAACATTACATTTTCTCCAAACCCATCATGTTCATCCTATCGACATGTTATAACATTATATTTCCCCTTAACCGCATGCAGACCCATCATGTTCAGTTCCCATTGACCCCCATGTAACACTCAGATGTTAATCCTATGGACATTTTAACATTAAATTCCCATGGACCCCATAGCGAGCCATTGCAAAATGGCGGTCGTAATATTAATTCCCACTGAGCCCATACCATCCATTCTACCCTACGGTAACCCTTATACTACTTGTTGAAGAAAATGTCAAAACTTTCCCGACGAAATGAGGAAGAGTTGAAGTATTCTTGCCGCCACAAAGACTAACTGGGAACGCAGCGTAACAGTTACATTTACGTTTTCCTTCTTTAATATCGTCATTTTTCCCCAGTAAACTGAAACCCCTAATGAAACAAATATCGATCCCAAATTTCAATTTTATGCTTAAAAAATTTCATAAAACCGAAACTCAATTCAAACTTGGAAATATATTTTAGCTGCTACATTCCTGACACGAGCTGGAACAGATTAATTACGGTTAGAAAGTTCTGTAGTGGACTGATCTGTGAGACAAAGACCCGGAAAATGTCCCAAGGACACGCGATGTTAAACCAATACTTGACAAGCGCACCGACACAGATTAGGGCTGACAATGGTCTAATTTGGTCTTTGCAACATACAAAAGAGCCGGTTTTTAAAGCTAATTACATGTATTAATAGCTAAGCCATTTAAGAAAGACTATGTTTATATGCTTATTATCTAATTGTGATTGTTGTTATTTATTTGTATACATGATCAAGAGAACATTGTGTGCTTGTTTTTAAAACGAACAACACCGACAAAGCTGTATTCTGAATGTCATACTCACTCAGTTGATTTTCAATGGAGAAAAATCATTACATACATGTATTTAAGTAGCCATGACTGTCGTTTGTCTTCACTCAGATGTCAAGATGTCAGAATTAGCAGCTAAGCGTCGTATGATTTAACTATACTTACAGGATAAAATTAGTCTGATCAGTGAGTATGAATATGTGCCAAAACCTACACTGAAGAAACTAGGGGAACAATTCGGCATAGGGACATGACTGGGAGAATGAACTTGTTTCGCGGTTTCGTGAAAGCAATCAGGCCGTTGATGAAAGCGATCAATATGATGATGAAAATGTATGTTCTGAGCCACCTGGCAGTGATATGACACACCCTGAAGATTTAGATCTTATAAAAAGATTAAAGAATGTCGCGATTGATAAGGATGAAAGTTATTTGTCTACGGCACAAGAAATGGAAAAAACAGTTACAGAAAGATGTAAGAAAAAACAGACAACGCCCCATGCCTTCTCCAAGCCAGGCTCTTGAACTGTGAACATTATGAGTTTTCAAACATTGTGGAGTATCATTCATAATTCCAATTAACTTATAGTAAAGTTATAAAAGTATCTAATTCCTCAAATGTTTCTTGTGACGAGGACGGTATTTCTATGTGGAGCAACTGTGTTTATTCATGTGCCAGGATATGATTTTCGGTAGGAACATTATATTGTTAAGTCAATTCTTCATTAAATACATGTATCTGAAAGAAAAAAAAAACAGCTTTCCTAATTTTGAGTACTGTTACACACGCATACACTGATGCTTTCATAATTACATCCCCCCCTCTCTCTCTCTCTCTCTCTCTCTCTCTCTCTCTCTCTCTCTCGTCACATAAGCGCTTAGAAAAAGACTTTTCACACCTGCAAAAACCTCAGTAAATCAAAAACCTTTCAGAACTGAGACATTTTTGGGGTAACAAGTGTTTTGGGTTTTGAGGGGTTTCACTGTATAATTAATTAAGTTATTACTTTACGCTACAAGTCAAAATAAAATTAGTGTGGATCAAGGAACTATTTTTGGAAATCTGAAAACCGTATCAGTCGGAAAGTGGTTTCACTTTGCTGAATATGTATGCTTAAAATAATTAGAATTGACAAATTATACATGAAACTTGTACATACAGAAAATACTTTAATGGACATGCAGATTTTCTCAAAAATATTTTTTTTTCTATTACTATTTCCTATGTAGTGGTTTTTTTTCCCTGACTCCTTCTCTTTCCACCGAATGATATCCTTAGGCCTCAATGTGTTCAAGACATAATAAATAAACAATAAATATTGACGATAATCTGACAAAGCAAAATAATCAAGCTCATTGGTTCCAAAATTATATTATTACTTTAAGCACAAAGAAAATTCAGTGAACTGGAATGAGGACTTCTAAATACTCTGGTACGTAAAGTGGGTTTTTTTTTCTTTCTATTATTTTGTCTCCTCATAGGAATGCCTTTGACGGAATTTGAATTTTACGGAACATGGCACGACAAATACAAGCTATGATGCACTTTGACAGCTAACAAACTAGAACGGTTTCTATACGATTGAGATTTACAGATCCATGCAATGTGTACAAGTCTTTTTCACAGCCGTCATCACAGCAGCTGAGCCGAAGAAAGCTGCTAGTATGGCCTTCCAGCCGATACCGGCCATTGCCACAGACTGCAGAACAGAGACTACACTTCCTGCTGCCACAGTGCCCCCATAAAGGGCCATGATCTTGGCAGCCAAAGATCCTGCTACAATTCCAACAGCTCCGAATCCGATTACTGGAAGCCCGTATGTGACAAGTCCCATTAGGGCCAATATGCCGCCTATGCCAACAGCAGAGATACCACCAAGACATTTGAATATACACCAAAATTGCTTCTCGCTCATTTCCTTTTCTGCTTTGTCCGCAATTAGTTCTTTTATAAGTTGTCTGAGTAATGCCCTCTGCCCTACAGTTAGTCCTAAATCATTTATATCATATTCGGATAAACGTTTAACTGCTTCAATGTTTACTATTTTCTGCTTCTCCAGAATTTGGATCGTCTCGTCATCCAGATGATGCTCTCTCAACATCCTCTCAAATGTGCGGTCGAGGGACACTAAAGTACAAAAAGAAAGATGGTATTTAAATGTCACAATTTTGTCTTTTTCTTAATATTTTGAATAATAAAGAAGAATTAGACGGTTAGATTAAAACATTCGCAAGGCCATTCAGAGGCATAGATCTGAAGATGAAAGAGATATCAAAGGTGATTTTTGACGTTATATTATTTTTCACAAACAAAATTATCCAAGAAACTATAACATTTAAGCTTTCCAGTCTGTTAAATGCTAAGCAGATTGTTAAAAGAAAGCATGGGCGCTACGAACCACTAATGAATAGCCACTGTTATAGCCCTGGTTACTGCAATTTGTGATATATACAATGGGCCACCAATCTTACGAAATTGCTCTATTCGAGAAAATCTGTGTAATTAGTCTGGAATAATAATAAATTAATATATTGTACAACTTTGGTCACTAATATATCAATCACCCGATTAGTCGGCATTACTCGAATTACTCGCTCAGTTCCAGTTTAGAGCAATATATTGTCTTCTACCCGAAAAACTCGAAAGTACAGACACCTCGAAACTTGATCAGAACTTAGACTTTTCGAAGTTCAACTGTATTTATCTTTATATTGGAAGACTGAAGGACAGCGACCTTCCCCATCTCGTAGATGAAAGAACATTATATGTACTCAGTCTTAAAAACTATTTGTTCATGCACATGGTCCACGAATATCGTAGTGACTAGTTTAATTGTTTATTATTGATTTATTGATTCATTATATATTTATTTTTGTTTTGCTTGCTGTTTTTTTGATATAGATATCAGATCACTCTGCTACATAACTTCAAACGAGATCTTTAATCAAATCTATTTCTAAAAATATTGTTGCTATGTCTGTAAAATATCCATACAAAGGAGAAGACTCTTGATGCTTTGCAATACTTGATCCGATGCAATACTTGATTCGATGCAATACAGCTTAAGTCCTTGATAAATGTCGTTGACTTACAACAGTTTTTTTATGTCTGAGTTGATGTGAGACTATAGTGAAAATAATGGCGACGAAAAGTACTATGCCTGAGCTAACAAATTGAAAATTGAGTTTGTGAAAAAGGAACGTTTGAAAAGGAACATTGGGAACAGAGCCAATAAGTCGGAAACGATGAAGAACAAACCCTCATAGACCCCCCCACCTCTTACCATGAAAGCTTGGAAAGTATGTCCTAATATTTTCGTTGTTGTATTATGTTTAAGAACAACGGGTCACTTCAATATTCTCTGGGTAATTTTGTTGACAAAGCAAGGAAAACATAATTCAAAACCAAACATACCATACAATTGAACTGTTAATATACATTAAACGTTTTGCCAATGATTTTCATTTGCCGAATTCCAGCACTAAAATAATGAAACGCAGAGTATCTGATATTTCCATATAGGAATTAAAGACACAAATATATTCGTACTCTCTTCTGGTACATTTAGTTTCCTTAAAATTACATCAAGAACACGGACAAGAGCTTCATGTATTGACTCGCTTAAGTCAAGATTTATAAGATCTACTATTTGTAAAGCAAGACTCAGTGATCATAAACTAAGTATTGAATAAGTGAGCAATAGTGATACTCAAAGGGAATTACGTCTTGGTATATACTGTAAATCCAAAAGGAGTATTGGGAAGATATTTGACATTTTGTTTTAATGTCCACCATACAACTCACTTCAATTTGATTTCCTTCAGAAACTGACAGACTTCATACCAAATATAAATGGATCGTCACAAGATATAGAAGTTTAAATTTTATTTCATATGATTACTTGCGTAGTTACTTAGATATTGTTTAAACGGATCAAATTTTTCACTCACGAAGCGGTAATAAGGAATACATCAAATACTGTTGTATTACATTGTACTGAAATAAATCAAATACTGTTCTATTACATTGTACTGTAATAAATCAAATACTGTTTTATTACATTGTACTGTAATAAATCAAATACTTTTGTATTACATTGTACTGTAATAAATCAAATACTCTTGTATTACATTGTACTGTAATAAATCAAATGCTGTTTTATTACATTGTACTGTAATAAATCAAATTCTGTTCTATTACATTGTACTGTAATAAATCAAATATTGTTGTATTACATTATACTGTAATAAATCAAATACTGTTGTATTACATTGAAAATATTGTTCATATAAGATAATCTTGGTAGTCAGATCACTGTAGTTATTTTCAACATGAGTCTTTCATAAGGATGTACAGCATCAATGTCACATATTTCAGTATTATATCTGATGCAGGCACCAAGTGTCGTTACATATTTTTTAAAATCGTAATATTTTGATGCTTTGTTTGACGGCAGTCATTTAATCTACATTTATATTGTCCATACATGCTAATTTATTACCCAATCGTATTAAAATAACGAGGAATGTATTCAAGACCATACAGCATTTGCGTCTGTTTCAATATAATAATTAGATTTTCGTAAAGTTTAATTTTACATCTACATGATTGCTAGGCCTTACCTGGATACAACTGTGCTCAAGTGCATATATATATATATATATATATATATATATATATATATATATATATATATATATATATATATATATATACAGACAGATATGTTGCCAGAGAGCCACATCTACAGACAGGCCCATAAAAAAGCCAACATACATATATGTACATACAGAACACACACACACACACACACACACACACACACACACACACACACACACACACACACACACAAATCTATATATATATATATATATATATATATATATATATATATATATATATATATATATATATATATGACATTCGACATTCGTTCTTACCTCTCTCTCTCTTTCTTGGACGAAAAACTACATATATTTGCTGTCTTTAGATTTGATACACACATACACAAACATATATATATATATATATATGTATATATATATATATATATATATATATATATATATATATATATATATATATATATATATATATATATATATTTATTTATACAAGCACACACCATTACACACCGACATTCATTCATGCCTCTCTCGCTCTCACTCTCTCTGACGCAAAGGAATATCATTTGCTGAATTTGGATTTGATACACAAGATAGCCTAAATGAAAATCTGGTTAATAAAGCTATACAATAGAAAATCCAGAGAATATTTCCGGACAAAATCATACAATAGTCTTCGTGATTTTGTTATGGCGTATAATCGTTTTACAAGTTTTCAACACTAAGTGAGGCTGTTAAAAGTTGCTATGTTATTTGTCTTTGATTATAAAACAAATTCTAACACTGATTGTTTCAACAAAAAGTGTTATGGAGAATTTTTTCTTGTTATCACAAGTAACCGAATTTTCTTTTCTGTATGTGTTATACAGACATATTATCATTACCTTTATTGATATTCATCATCTTAAAATACCGGCATTGGATAGATTAGATCCATAGTTACGGTAAAATTAACCAATCATAAGTCCTAAATGTCGAACCTCTGTGTTAGTCTTCATTAAACTTTAAGACATATTTTTGTAATATTGGGACCTGGCTGATGTTTGTAATATATGCGTTTGATTAATGTTCGTAATATTGGAACCTGGCTCATGCTGGTAATATTCGGACCTGGTTGATGTTGGGAATATTGGGACCTGATTGATGTTGGTAATATTGGGATCTGGCTGATGTTGGGAATATTGGGACCTGGCTGATGTTGGTGATATTTAGGCCTGGTTGATGTTGGTAGTATTGGGACCTGGCTGATGTTGGTAATATTGAGACCTGTCTGATGCTGGTAAAATTTGAGCCTGCTTGATGTTGTTAATATTGATACCAGGCTAATGCTGTTCATATTGAGGCCTGCTTGATGTTGGTAATACCGGGACCTGGCTAATGTTGGTAATATTGAGGCCTGGTTGATGCAGGAACTATTAGGACCTGGCTGATATTGGTAATGTTGGGACCTGGATGATGTAGGTAATATTGAGGTCTGGTTGATGCTGATAATTTTGGAACCTCACTGATGTTGGTTATATTGCGGACGGGTTGATATTGGTAGTATTGAGACCTGGCTGATGCTGATAATATTGGGACCAGGTTGATGTTGGTAATATTGGGACCTGGCTAATGCTGGTAATGTTGAGGCCTGGTTGATGTTGGTAATATTGGGGCCTGGCTAATGCTAGTAATGTTGAGACCTGGCTAATGTTGGCAATATTGGAATCTGGCTGATGTTGGCAATATTGAGACCTAGTCGATGTTGGTAATACTGGGGCATGGCCAACTTAACGTACGAAATTCTGTATAAATTACAGGATTAGTAAAGATCAATATCTTATTTTTAAAAAATTTAAAAATGCATACCATTACTATAAATATTTCTCCATTGACTTGGCCTTAGTAAACATTTTACGGAAGGTTTAAACTGAGAATTAAGTTTGACGGAATTGTCATTCCGAAAACAGATATAGGTCTACACAGAGGTATCAATATATAAAATCCAGTATTTCTATTAAAAATATTCATGCTGAGTATATGAACTACAATAAGGTCATGACTAGATCATGTGACTTACATGCGGGGTGTAAGTTAGTCACATGACTACTGGCAATACATAAATGTAAATCAAAAATGACGGATAATCTCTGCTTCTAAGTTAAAATGCAAATATTTAATTTATGATCCATATATAGGAATTATTTTATTATATAAAGAAATTAGTTAAAGTGAAACTTATTTATCATTGAAAATTATGCGCAAAAGGAACGCTGAATTTTAATTAAATAATGCTGATTCATCAGTTTTTGGACGAGGTTTTATTTGGCCAAAGGTAGATGCAACAAGTTGCGTGTTGTTTGTAAACAATCGTCTGCATAATTAACAATGGCAGCTAGAAATTAGTATGCATTAGTATTTTAAAAAGGTTTATGTAACGTTTATGAGGTAATAAATTCATTTTATGTGAGTGTAATGAAGTGCACACAATGTTATGATTGGCTTTAATCCATGCACTCTTCAAGATGGTAATAATATTCCGTACACTCCCAGTAAACTAGACTCTAAGGAATATTATCCATCAGATCTACTAACACATGCAGATACAAGAAGTAGACAGTATAACCTACACTGTTTTAGAATCATTCATAGTTATCAAGACACCTAGCATACACATTTTGGAGTATATATCTGGTGAAACAATTCTTGTGCTTGGAAATTATGCGTTATGGAAAATTGTTTGACCATTAGGGAACATTTCCAAAAGGGAGTACATTGTATTCACAATATATAAAGAAGTAACAATCTCCCCATGCTGCGTCTTGATTTAAGTGATTCCAAATAGGATTTGAAACACGGAAAATCAGCTTTGTTTATTCAGCGCCATTTTGATGCGGGGCCAAGATTCAACCTCTCCAATAATTCTATGGTCATACATTTAGACATACATCGCATGTCATAGTTATTTTTTTTTTTCTTTCAAAGAAGATATAAATAAATTCTATCCATACGTAACGATTATTAAACTATTATTTCGTTGAAAGTATATTGTTTTGATCTTTTATTGTTGTTGTAATTGACACAATATTCGCAGATTTGTCAACTAATTCCTCAAGTAAACTCTGCGATACGAACGTCTTTTTGTTTGGAACAAAAATATTTGTTGTTAAGGCTTTTTATGTTGCCTTTTATTTCTTTGAGTTTTTGCGCGCTTAAGTGGAGAAATAAAAAGGTTCAAAAGTTTCTTTTGGAAAATAATACAATAAATTGTTTTTGCTATTAATAACATAGACTTGCACACGTACGCTTAACACTGTTATTAGTAGGGGCTGCACGCGCATGTTCTCATCTTAGTCAATCAAGCCATGTATTTTGGCCATATGACTTAAAATTGAGCACAGCAAAACTATACATTGTAATTAATTCGAACTACTAGGAGGATCTAGATTACATTACTTAATAACAAATAGGTACAATTATTTAATAACATGCCACTAGAACAAATACTATATTTTTAGTTAGTTTCCAAACCTTCACCGACCGTTGACTATCCAAAACGTTCAGATTCTAATTTGAATTGATTCCTTAAACATGTTGTGGCCACTATGCATTGAATACATGCCCAATGTGGTTTGAATACATGCCCATTTAGGTGTGGATATACTAGTATATGTTCTCTCCTGTACATTTAAGGGGTTGTTTTTATATTGCTTTGAAATGTTTTGGACTTGCTTTGGCAATTACCATAATGCGGTTTAGGTACTCCTATCAGTTAGAATTAATTACCATACATGGTTTCTGCTGTGCTTGAAGTCATATGGCCAAAATACATGGTGTAATGACAAAAATAGGAACATAAACCTTAAACCTGCTTAGTATGCAGTTCGGTGAAAATCAATTTTGTAATGTAACATGTACTCCGTTGCTTGAGAACAATTACGTCGATACTTTAGTTCAGAAAGGTGGAGTATCAGGAGATCCTGGTTTCCTTGAGCACACAAGTGTCTTAACTAAGATCATCGAGGACACCAAGGAAAACGAAAGCAATCTGACAGTGTTGTGGTTAGACCTCGCCAAGCATATGGCAGCATTCCATACAAGTTGGTGAACCTGTCTCTAGAGGAGTATCATGTACAAGAGAAGGTCAGGGACATGCTTCAACATTACCTCGATAACTTTAAAATGCGTTTCACCGTGTCAGACTACATATCAGCATGGCAGAGATTAGAAGTTGGCATCATAACTGGATGTACCATTTTTGGTAGTACTATTTCAGCTTCAATGAATCTTTTTGTGAAGTCAGCAAAGATGAGCAGAGGACCAATTATGTCATCTGGAGTTCGGCAGCTTCCTACAAGGATCTTCATGGATAATATGACCATGGTCCAGTCTTGCAGAAGAGGAAGATAGGCAAGATGAAGCCGTCGGCATGAGGAACCAGGGAGATTGACTACGCTGGGAAGCTGCGAGGTCCAGGAAACTGTCTTGAAGCGACATATTAAGGGCTGATGCCCCAAAAATCAGCTTCCTCTTACGCTCAGTGTATGATGTTCTCCCCACACCAACAAACCTCAAGAGATGGGAACTAACTGATGACCCAAACTGTAAACTTTGTGGGGGACTTGCAAATTTACAGCACGTGATGTCATCCTGCAATGCAGCTCTTTCGGATGGTTGTTATCGTTGGCGCCATGACCAAGTTCTTGCAGAGATTGCTGCCAGTATGGATATAGCCAGGATAAAGAAACACCAAGAGAAAAGCGGTCCCAGCTTCATCAGCTTTGTGGGAAGCAGTGAGACACAAAAGCAAAAGACTGAAGCAAGAGGCATCTTGACAACAGCGCAGGATTGGGAAATGCAGGCAGATGTAAAAGGACAGTTGAAGTTCCCAAGAGACATCTGTAACACCAACTTCAGACCCGATATTGTACTGTGGCCAGGAGGTACCAAGCAGGTGATTTTGTTGGAACTGACAGTGCCATGGGAAGCTGGCATGGAGGAGGCCCATGTGAGAAAATTGGCCAAGTATCTGCCACTCATCCATGAGTGCCAGCAGAATGGATGGAAGGCCTGGAATTTACCGGTGGAAATAGGATGCCTTGGCTTTGCAGCACATACCTTTTGCCGTGCATTGGGAGTCATCGGGATTACAGGACATAGCCGCAGAAATTTAGTCACCAAGGGGTTGGCAAACAGGCCGAGGAAGCCTCACGTTGTACTTGTCGGAAGAGAGAGGAACGATGGAAAAGCTAATCGGTTCCGGACTGAGTCTGATCAACTCAACTCAGTCGGCGTACCCTTGGAGAGCGTTGTGGGTCAGCGACGAAACGCTCTAGGAAAGTGGATGCCAACCTGATGATGGAACCGGTTGCAGTGCAGAACTGTATTCATATATATATATATATATATATATATATATATATATATATATATATATATATATATATATATATATATATTGGTGTGGAGTAATTTACTGCTGGATTAGAAAAGACAGTCTTTTGTTTCTTTTTCATGTTTGAACTTAAAAATAATATCGAGAAAATATTCTTTATTTTTCTATGACAAAACAGATAAGTTTATAGACCATTAACCACCACCAACACTACAATCCGTTGTCTTTATCATTGCGTATTCACACACACACACTCACACACGCGCGCGTCTTTTCTAGACTACTGTCACTAAATTACTGTAAATCGCTACGTAGCGAATCTTTACTTTCTTTAATACTAGTGACATACAATTTTAGCAAATTATCAATCGGGAAAATGTAAAATGAAATTATGGTAGTTTTATTCCATCTAAACAAAGGCCTTTGTGTGGATGCATGCTGCTTGTAAACTCAAATGAAATGAAGCGCGGGCAAGCTTTATTTAAATACAAGGAGTTCTCAACCGACATATATCATAAATAGCTGCTGATAGTGATGGATTTTGAAGCATAGGTTTTGACAAGCTCTTGGAAATCGTTTCCGTTTCTATTACACACGTCTTATCATCATAAAACCTTATCTAACATAACATTTAGTGAACTTTATTGTGTACTCGAATAATTGGATTACATCTTATACTTACTAACATGTTGTGATGTTCAGTATTATGTTAGTCTGCCTCTGAAGAAGATGAAGTTTATTTTTTAATAATCAAAGCAATATTTTTTCAGGTGCATAATGTTTTGCATTTGAAAACATTGAATCATTTTATTTTAAATTCACCGATTGGTATGACAAGGGAGTTTCCGATTTCATTTGTTCTAAGTGTAAAAGACGACATATTTGTCTGATTACTCCCTAGTTTAGACAGAAAATACCTTGACTTACTGCTCATTGATAAGGATGCCAGAATAAACCGTTAGCAACAAAAGTAACTTCAGTGTATGTTTTCATTTTATTTACGTTTATATTCTGTCTGTATGTCTACCTTTTAAAATACAAATATTTGCACCGTATTGACCATAGCTTTCATGATCTCTGGTATAACTGCCACGTGTCGCCTGGAAATTTACACCATACGTTTTTATTATATACTTCCTGATTATTGGCATATAAAGTTAGCTACGGAACATTATTATAACCAAAGCAAAATTAGTAGTTAGGTACATTAATCTCAGATTGATATCATTTAGAGAAAGACATTCTCTCCACCATCTATGTTGAAGTCGATCAACGTAACAGTGGATTACCTAGTCCCACCGCCCACCCCCATCTCCACCCCCAGTTCATGTTGATGGGCGCAGTAAATATCTTAATATAAGAATATGGACCTAAATATTTGCATGAAATGTTTATACTTACCTACAGATATGAAGCAGAAGATATGCATTGTCATTAAATAGATCAAACACGACTTCATTTTGGAAGAAAATTGCTTTATGATAGCGCCTTCATCCGCTGGGTATCCAGTCCTATATCAAAGGTAGTTCAGTCGACTCAAACATAACAGGTGGATTCAGGTTCAGTTATCTACGATGGCCGACAGATTACAGTTCAAAGAAGCTAAGAATTGTACATGTACGATTAAACATTGATTACCATGTCGGAAAATGTATACTAGTTTGTGACTTTTATAGGTATAGAAGCGAGTAAACTTAACGTCTTATATGCGTCATTTTAAAGAATGATTCTGATTTATTGCTTTCATTTAACGCCCAATAATATTTCTATAAATGATTAATATTACATGCAATCTTCTGCTTTTAGCAGCGCAATATTCTGTGCTGAATACTTATAGCTTCCGGCAACTTGTATTAATATCTGGTATCCTTCTTTCTTTGTAAGGTCAAAAAGTTGGAAGGCTTCCTAGGAAAAGAAGAAACATGGTTAATTGTAATGTTTGCTTCTTAATTTCCTGAAGAGTATCGGAACAAATTCCAAGTCCCGTCTTTTTATAACCCCAAAATAAACTATTCACCATTTTTGTTTTCCAGTTTTGCAGTCAGGTTACTTATAGAACAACAATGAAAGTTTTAGTTAACAACTTTTGATGAACAATTAGACTATCTATATATATATATATATATATATATATATATATATATAGAGAGAGAGAGAGAGAGAGAGAGAGAGAGAGAGAGAGAGAGAGAGAGAGAGAGAGAGCGATAAACGGCTGACAACATATAGCCGGTACTTAAACTTTTGTCATAAATGTTATTTATGATTTTTCTGGATTCACTTGAACGTTCCCACATGAATAACTTAAATAACAGGGTCATTGGATGTATTATTTATGATACGAAAAGCTATAGAAATATATTCTTTATATTATTTTATCTTCTTTTCAGTGAACTTTGTCCTGAACTACGCTGATAAAAAAAAATCCGCGTACTAGGAAATATCGGCTTTATTAGAGAAAAGTCATGCATAAATCTGAAATTCATAAATCTAGGTATAACATTATATATATATATATATATATATATATATATATATATATATATATATATATATATATATATATATATATATATACAGGGTGCTAAAACCTATTTCGTCGTGAACTAAACGCAAAATTAACCTAAGCTAGTCAAATGTGAAATATATGTCACAGTGACATTATTTTGTGGTAACGATATGATACTAATAGAGATGCATACAGTCATCCAGTGTTATGATTCTATCATAATAAGAGCTTCACAAATAAACTTAAAACATAATTTTTTTTACCAAAGTCAGTGAATGTGTAAAACTCCATAATGACGTAAAGTTGAAATTCCTGACATAAGTCCTGTATTTGTGTTCATGTATATTTAAAAACTGGATGATTGTAAAGCCACAGGACTTTATATGATTAGATCAATGCTACTAAAGGCAGTTGCACCGGCCATAGTAGAGAGTATAGCTTTTATTTGCAATCAAAGTATTAGGTCTAATAAATTTCCACAGAATTGGAAAACTGCCAAGATAATTCTGTTGCATACAGCTGGAACAAAAGATGATGTAAATAACTATAGACCCATCTCTACCCTTTCTCGTGTTGCCAAAATACTTGCAAAACATGTACGTGATTCTTGTATCAACTGTTTGAACACTTATAACATTATTCGTGATAATCAGTATATCTGTCGCAGAATCACTCACGTGAAACTGCAGTCATATATATGGCTGATAAATGGCTGAAAGCATTAGATAAAATCAAAATGGTTGGGGCTATTATGGATGATTTTCGTAAAGCTTTTGATCCTGTAGACCATGAAGAGTTGCTCGAAAAAACTGAAAATATATCAATGTAATGAAAGCTCCCTAAACTGATTTACTTCTTACTTAACTGACAGAGTGCAAAAAGTATCTTTAAATGGTCACCTTTCTGGAAGTACAAATATTAATTGTAGAGTACCATGGGGCCCTATCCTCGGACCTCTGTTATTCATTATATTTATTAACAACGTACCGATTAAGATAGGAAATTCAATTTATTCCACTGAGTACTATGCAGACTACGTTACACTGTCTGGGTCAGGTAAAGCCAAAATTGAACTTGAAAATAATTTACAAGATGCTCTTATGGTGCAAGGAAAACAGCATGATTATCAATACAGAATAAAAAGAGACCCCCCTACTAGTTACAACAAAGCAAAACAGAGCAAGCCTAAATAGCGACAAACTCCAAGTTCTATTTGATAATATGAACCCGCATATGACTTCCCATCATAACATTCTTGGTGTATTTGTAGATAACAATCTAACTTGGTATATTCAAATTAAACCTGTCTCAAAAAGGTTAATTCTTATCTTTGGCTACTTAAGAAAATCAGAGCATTCATTCCTTTTCAGTATAGGGTCATATTTTATAAAAGTTATATTCAGCCATATTTGGACTATTTTAATATAATTTGGGGGTAATGCCTCTAATTCAAACATAACAAAACTTTTAAGACTGTGCTAAAATCCTATTTGGTCATGAGCTAAAAAAACAAACTTAACCCAAACCAGTAAAATGTGAAATGTAGGTCATAATGACATTCTTTTCTGGTATGGGTGTGGTACTAATAGAGATGCATACAATCATATAGTTTGATGATTCTATCATGAACAGAGCTTGTGAAACAAAGGCAGACTACAAATTTCATCAAAATCAGTGAAGCGTGCAATATAGGTCACAGCGACCTAAATTTTTGATGAGGTTGCAGTCATCAAGATGCATCCCCTCGCCAAGTTTCATGATTCCAGGTATAACATTATTTATACAGTGCACAAAAAACTGAGCTAAGCGAAAAAATATAACAAAGAATGTTCAACTAATATACATGTTTGTAACACTCAGCGACCTCCATTTGGGGGCATTGGCGTAACTACCGCCCCTGCAGCTCCCACAATGCGGGGGGGGGGGGGGCTGCGCAAGGAGGGGGCCACAATTTATTTGGGGCCAACTCTAAATGTTTGCGTGGGGTGGGGCACTATTTGAAGTTACGCCACTGACTGGGGGAAAGTGCTATGAAGGTGTACATATGTATATGCTTTTATCTGTGAGGACGCCGACGCCGGGGGCAGGGGGGGAAGGTAGTACAATAACTTACCACTACCATTAATAATTTGTGTGTGTACTTAATCTCATATGTCTATTGTTAGATCGGAGTTGGAAATAAAGTTCAGTTGTATTCTGTTATAAGTGCTCTATTGTTTCCGTATTTTAACAATGCAACTGATTTAGCTTTTTTAAAGGGTACTATATTAGTAAAACTTCATTGTATATTGTGTGTGTGTGTGTGTGTGTGTGTGTGAGAGAGAGAGAGAGAGAGAGAGAGAGAGAGAGAGAGAGAGAGAGAGAGAGAGAGAGAGATCCTATTCCAGTGTATATGATTTTTTTTATTGGTTTTAACGTCACCTTTGACACATTACTTTCTATATCATGCCGATGATATCTGAGCTAAATACCTTTCCCCAGGAAGCACTGAAGCAGCCACCCAGGGCTGGCCTGGGCGGGTTTCCAACCTTCGACCCTAGGATTACGAGTCTGGCGTTCTACCAACTGAGTTACTGTCGCTCTCCAGGGTACACGAACACTAATTATGTGTTCATTCTTCTGTATATATTTTCACCGAAAATATATTTGTATATCACCATTGTATTTTGATATTATGATTCAGTGGGCAGAATAGTAAAAGTGCTTGTTTTATTTCTCAATATGTATCTGGAGTCTAAACAAGAATTGTTGAGTTTTCCACACAAACATACAATTCTGTGAAAAGGTTTTCAATGTTATATATATTAAAACTCACAAGAAATGATTAGTTATGTTTAACATCTATGAATTTTCTCCATCCATCGATGAGTTCCAATTAATTAGTAATGTGTGTAAACTTCTCACTGGACCTAGGATTATTAGGCAGTCAAATCAATTAATCATTAATAGTACATGTTGTCATGACTATTGTGAGGACGAAAATACCATGGTCATATCAAATTCTCTGTTTCTCTCTGTGTTTGAATCCCTGAAAAATTTTAACAAGCAAAGACTTTCTATCTTCATGTGTGGAGGTATCTGGTTACACTACTGATGGATGTAAATGTTTAGATTAGCACAACCGTGTAATCTTTTTCACAAGGTGATGATAAAAGAACATGAAGCAGCTTGCTCAGTTTGAGTCGACTGGATTACCTTTGTCATAGGACTGTATCTGGGTAATAAGGTCGTGAGATTCCCTGAAAATAAGGGAAGCAACTCTTTTAGGGCTAAAGTGTAACGTAAGAAACGCATATGGCAAGCCATGAGGGCAATTAAGTTCAAACTGTTCGCTATCTAGAGAGAGTCTTTTGTAGGATTCTTTTTCATCACATGATCTCTGTAATTCGCATAATCGATCTCTGCATTTTTGCGGAATTGAGTTCTCCATGACAAGTAATCGAATTCTCTAGCCAGCCAACAGGGCAATAACGTGAAACATTGCGATATCGAGACTCGGTTGAATATGGTGTGCCGTTAATGCCATCCTGCAATACATCGCCCAATAGCTTCATCGCGACGAGGCTATATGGCGAAGTTATGATGACCAAGATACAAAGTTATGATGCGAAGATGCGAAGACGCGAAGTTACGATGAGAGGTTGCTAAGCATGACGACACGAACCTTCATTATATATCTTTCGTCTGGAAACGGACTTATACTTGCACATACGCAAATATAACGTATCTTAATTCTGGATGGAAAAATATCATTCATCCTTTACTTTAAAAGGAATGTGTACCTGCATCGTTGGAAAATAGATTAAAGCGGTAAATATATACAACAACTTGGAAATAATATATTTTTCACTTAGATTAAAATAAACGATTTTTTTTAATATTGAGACTCATGATTAATGTTTATATAACTAAAAAACACATTTTTAAGTAAGGAACAGGAGAAAGAACCGGATGGCGTATAAACAGTTAGTCCTGTTTTGATTTTGAAACATCTTTCTTTTTCGAGTAGAGCATTATCAAGATCTTATCTTGTTAATCATTTGGTATTTGCACTTTAACTTTGGTGTAAATGGAAACTCTTCATATTTATGGTTTTATTTGTTCAGAAAATACAAGAAGAAAGTATAAAATTGGTATAGAACACAAAACAATGTACTTGATGAATCGAAAGCGTAATACTCAAGGTCCAATTTGTGTAACTACCTTAACAAATGAAAAGACGATGATTACATTAGTTTGTACGATAATGCCGGCAATATCTATGTATAAATGTTGGAGTTACTCAAGTTGAACCAAAACTTTAACATAAAGTTTGTTTAGATTTATATTGTATCCCCTGCTTTCAAGAGTAGGTTCATAAAAAGATGTTAATAGACTTAAAAGACTTATTTATTTTGCCATGAGAGAATTACATAATAAAGATGTCGAAATAATCATTATGACAAATATCACGTTGAAAAATATACCTTTATCTCATAAAAATAAGAAGATTAAATCTTATATACTAGTGTAGTTCATAATCACATCTTAATATTTATGTAATTCATTGATTAATCAATCACTTTATTTATTTTTACACAATTTTATAAGAGACAGAAAAAGATTTTTCTCAAACACTAACTAGTTTCGAAATATTTGATAGCACTGTTGAATAAGTATTTAGCCTGACCATGATGCCGTGGTATATGTATACAGTTCTTATATCTATACAATTTTGAATCCCGAAATTTGAGATATAACAGTGACTAACCGGACGGCATTAACTTAAGCATTACATTCCGCGTATTTTTCAATCCGTTCTCGTAAAAGGAAAGTCAGGGAAGATATTATAGTGTTTTTTTTTGTTTTTTGCTTCTCCGTTCATGTCTGGACGAGGTGGAATAATTGCTTTCCCATCCTTAGATAGGGTTATTCCAAATTATATGACATAATTTTCCGCTTTTCAGCTTTGCGACATAGTCTTGTAATATTTGTTCTGTCTCTTTGTGTGGCAGCAAACCCTCAGGATTCGAAACTTTATTGTTTTCGATATGTCTATCATACGACCATTTAGACAGCTTTTATGAAGATGCTATACATGTTCCGCACATTAAAGAAGGAGATAATTTAAATATAAAGGGTTAGCTGACACAAAAGGCAGTTCATAACATTTGCTGGTCTGCTTTGGTGGATGTAGAGGAGCCGTGATGCTCATTGTTATGTATGATGTTTATATAATATTATAAATATTTTAGGAAATTATAAATGTTTCTTCACTTTAATATTTGCTTAAATCTTAATGTTATCAGGAAAAACATGTTTAACTAGTGTCCTTGAATTAGGTTGTTTTGATCAATATGTTTTCTCAATTTGAAGGTCAAGGTTGATTTTGTTTACAGTTAGAATTCCATTAAGATGACTCATATTCTAGAACATTCTGTCATGTGACCAATCTTTATATATATCATGTTTGGTAGACATTTTGTTCAGTTCAACATTACCATCAGTCTTGAAAAGAGCTATTACAGTTGTGAAAATTCATTCCAAATTCTAAGAGAGGAATTATTTTAAATATTCATTGGATTATAACAGTGCTCATAAACTTTTGGATTTTGATTGACAATTTTGGAATTTATGTGAACTTATTCAGAGATTTTGGAATACTTCATTTTGACATCAGCACATCAAAGATTTCTAGTACATCAGGACTTTGGAGACCATTAGCACATCTTAACATTCAAGGACACAGCCGTGAATTCGGAACATTCTATATTTAGGACTTGTGATTAGAACAATCATTCTTATTGGATTATTAGGATACATAAACATATTACTGTAAGTGACTTTTTGATTTTTCATTTTAATTATCTAGTAATAAATTGCTTGTTGATTTTTACTTGATTTGTTGGTTTCACTTTCTTTCTGTTACATTTTTCTTAGACCATAGAGTCGTAACATCATATTTATCCAAATAAATAAACAAATAAATAAATAATTAAAAAATCGGCATTAATGTATAAGAGAGTTTAGACCATCTTTTTTATTTTTAATTTATTTTTTTTAACCAAAATTCGCCAGACACTGTTTTACTAAGTCGGACTGTGATCAGTATTCTTGGTACGTTTTCAGTGTTTACCTTAAAAATTTACAATAAAATTTTGAGATTTTAGTAGAATGATTATTTAAGAATAGTCCAAAGTGGAGAGTTTTGAGTGCAAAAAGTATGCTTCATCAAAAACACTCCAAACAGACAGGTCAAATTCCATTTTACGAATTGTTTTGGGCAGAATCACGATAATATTTAGGTCTAGGTTTTCTTTACTCATGTTGTATAGTATCGAAACAAATAAATCAGACCATAGGCAATTAAATTCAGCTTTAAAACTCAAGAAAAATATTTTTCTTTCGTTGAATCTATTGGTCACTGACTTAGTTTATTCGACAAAAAAATAAATTTGTGCAAAATTCTTAACTGATCAGCGAGTAAGTTTATTTTCTATTAATACTGAATTAGCTTTTAAGAAGTTTGTGGTAGTCATCGTGAACAAAATTTATTACTGGTACTTTTTGATGCTAATTAAAAAACTCTTTTGGCGGAAAAAAATAAACGTGTACAGGCCTATTTTTAAACAGTTTTAGTACCCTCAATGCAATGCAAATCGCATTGAATAATTTTCATAATGATTACAATGAAAATTAGAGCGACCTTGGTCAGAATAACCTTACACACACACACACACACACACACACACTCACACACACACACACACACACATATATATATATATATATATATATATATATATATATATATATATATATATATATATATATATATATATATATAGCAAAACATAAACTTAAGACGAAAAACGAACAATACAAACTTTTCGCGTAACAAAATAGTTCCATACTTTAATCTGATTAAAATCAAAATCTGCTTAGCAATAGGTAGGTCTGGCAGGCATGGATAAAAGTTCCTGTTTTGGTGACCTTTGGGATTCATCTTACTTTTAGTAGCCTTTGGAATTTCCTGTCCAGTTATTTGTAGTGGTATATCGGATAAAACATTGCCTTTCTTGTTATGGACAGTTATCGTTAGCAACGATATGTTCTGAATGACGTTTTCCACTTTACACCTTTCAGCAGTATAAAAGCTGTAATTTGATTGGTGAATTAAAAGGTCAGGACAACATTACCTCATATCAATGCCTGTCAAATTTACTTAATTGATAGGTAGATATTGAATTTAATCAGATTCTGCCATGTTTACGATCTGTTGCCTGAACATATATAGACTACATAAAAGGTCAAATAAAACATATTCAAGCTAACAAAGATATCGTAACCTTTCGGTAGCTTTCAATCTTTGGTTTTTACTTTAGTTTTCATGTACACAGTAAAGCCATATTTCGATACGTGATACTTACACGTGATAGGTTCGTCCTCATCAAATAAATTCATAATAGCCGCCTCTTAGACACATCCAGAGACTTTTCATGGTAAAAAAAATATCCTGGGATTGGCTTACATGGTGACGTCATAGGGATTCAGATATCAAACAACAGAGTGCGACTCAGGAATTGTCCGTGCACGATTTTGTTTATTCTTCATGGTGAAACTGACTTTGGCCTTGGACATTTCGACTAAATTCTCTTGGGGTTCCAAAAGCAATCCACATACCAATATGGTGAAAAGGTGTTTGTAAACTATAAATATGGCGCAAATAGTGTTTTCTTACATTTCAGATGATAGCTACTTTGATTGCCGATCCCTTCCCCCTAAATTCAATAAATGTATTTCTTCCCACTAAAACAATCTTATCAGTGAAGATTAATGAAGATATGCAATGTACAATTGGTATATACTTGGACACAACTTTTCTTTTTAAGATGTCAGTATCAATTACCTTTTACCTTTTAAGCCACACACAAGATAAGATATTTATTAGCTGTATCGACCTCAACCTTTAATAATTTGACCACGTTTCTTTCTTGTACCAAGAGTAATCCACCTGTGAAATTTGAAGAAGATATGCAACGCTCGGTCAATAAATTGACAGACGGACGAACATATTGTTCAGTTCACACACATGATAACGAGAACTTCTCTGTCCCCTATACTACATTGCCCATTTATGGGACTGTTGTAGCTGTGCGTATAGGTTGTTATATTAATGGATTTAAGAATACGTATGTAAAGAACATATTGTTAAAGAAAAGTGGTGTTATCAGAGATAATTATAGTAAAAGAAATGGTTGGATATATGGTGAGAAAGTAAATACATAATTAGGAAACTAAATACAGTATGAGTGGTATTATAGTTTGGCATAATGGATCTGGCTAACTGCCATATTGAATTTACCCACATCTGGCAAGTTATCTTTGTCAGCAGGAAGAAAGTTCAAGTGAAGGATGTTGTTAGGCAAGAATGAGTGTTTACAGTAATCTGTAAAAATCTAGATCTGTCTCTTGGCAAGATTATGGTTATAGTGAGATTGTACCTTTTAGTTAGATAGTTTTTGTTTTCGTTATTAACAATAAGATCACTGGCGATTGTATAGACGAGGCTTAGTCTAATGTGCATTCTTCGTTGGTCAAGAAGTCTCAAAATTTTGTGACTGTAGCAGCATAATTGTAACACTGGATGTTCGTCCGTAGTCTTGATTCACCCGTCTGACCTCACTTCTGGATTCACGTTGATAGACAAGGTTTTCTGAGTGAGGGGACCAGACTGCAGACGCATATTCCAGATGTATGTGTACCAAACATCTTCTTGGATTTCATGATGGATTTTGGTGTTTCTTTTAATGAATCCTAACGTTTGCTGTGCTTTTTTGGTTATATATGATACGTGTGTGTGTGTGTGTGTGTTCCATGCAATGTTGTTTGCGATGTGAACGCCAAAGTATTTGGCAGAGTTTACATTGTCTGTTTGAATACTATTGAGGAAGTGCTGCTTTTGGATAGGTTCGCGAGAGCTGGTAATGTGTAAAATGTAACATTTGAAAGTGTTGAATTCCATATCCCATTTTTGCTACCTGTTGTCAAAATTGGCCATGTCATTTTATAAAGTTTGGGATTGATTTAATGGAAGTTATTGTCAGATACATGGCTGTGTCATCTGCAAACAACTTTACATTATACTGTACGTATTCGTGCAGATCATTGATGTAGGCTAGAAGTAGTACAGGTGCTAGAACACAGCCCTGATGAATGCCTGATGCTACTGGTATACTATCTGAGTTTTCCATTAACTCCATGCTTTCTATGGCTCAAAACTACACTATGTATCATGATATTCTCTAAATACTTATCTATCTGAACTGTAGTGTTACTTTGACAAAAGTTTATTTCGCTAAAAGGTTTTAAAGCCTTATCAGTTGAAAAGTATTTCAGCTTTAGCTAAGTTTACAAAATTATGCATAAGATCAATACACGTATAAGAGATTTAAATGAGATACAAATTTCTTGTTCGTTTCTTTCTTTCGTCAAAAAGTTTGGGCGTGCAAGTGTCTTAGTATTTGAAGATACTTCCAAATCAATTGTGAATATCAATGCCAATTTAACTAATTAAAAGTAATTTAGCTCATAGGTTAAAAAATAAAATTACACTGAAATTTATCCACAAAATAAAATATATGAGCAAGATTCATAACTTCCGAATACTTTGGTACGTAATACATGGATTTTTATTTTTTGTTTTGTCTCTTCATGATATGCATTTGCTCGAATTTGCATTTTACGGAAATTACCAAGATCAGAGATTAGGTGCAGCAGGAAAATCGTTTGAAACTCAATGACCATGTTTTGTCTTTCTCGTATGTTGCTGGTGAATACATTATCGTTTTGTCTCTCCTTGTATCAAAGGGAAAAGAAAAACAAAACCTCATGTAGTCTTTGACATAATGTATGCATTTTGGATCTGCTTTTTCTTAGAATGCTTGTTATACCATCTTACATAGGCTAGTTTTACACAAGCGAAAATCACCAATGTCGTTTGATCGCCGTAGGAGGCGATTGTTTAGATCGGATAGCCTGCGTTTGGCGAGTGGAAAATCTTTAAGTATTTTTTTTGTATTAAATCACCCATTGTTCAAATAAAAATTCAAAGATTTAGTTATAGATGACACTGATTCTATCATAGTCATCAGAACATGATATAAATATATAGCTATCTGCAGTGCTTAAGTACCTTTACCGCAGTCGTCATGTGCAGGTGACCAACTAATCCAATCATCAATTGGTCAAACCAGGGTATTCGGGAGAATGGCATACAAGGGTAAATAATTGAATAAAGTAGATTACAAGTTACCGTTGGTGCTTTGTTGTGTTATTACGTATTACCAGAGGAAAAGACCGAGGCATGCCTTGTTAACAATCAACATTTAGAGTCTCATACACGGTTAACAATTAGGTCAGTGATATTTGGTATTGAAATCTTAGACCACAGGCAGGCGTCATATACGAGCAACGCAATTCCTATATATATCTTAGGTGTGTGTGCGTGTGTGTGTCTGTGTGTGTGTGCGCGCGCACATGTGTGTGTAGTTATTAAACGTCTTAGGGTACAAACAGATATATGACTGAATGGGGTGTGTATTACTATCGTGTGATGTAAAACACAATATAAACAGTACATTATGAAAAAACACTTTGTAATGCATTATACATGCATACATACATGTATACCTACCCATAATACACATAAACATATATATGTTTACGTACATCCAAGTACATACATATATCTATACACGTGCATATCCAGTGGGCGATGCAGTTTGTATGTTGCTGGTAGTTGCATAATTTGTTTCATAATTATGTCAACAAATTTAGGAAGACTTATTAATGTTGAGCGATTTCTGGAGGAAAAAAGTTTATAAAACTTTATTACATTAAGATTAGAAGAACAAAAAGATGGTAACAATTTACATCATTCTCTTGAGAAAAAAAAAGGACAGACACACAAATAGTGAAATTCATCATCTATGTCATCTCTATCGCACACGGTGCATTTTCTGTCTTGTCTTGGTATGTTTTCCTAACGCCCTGACTCAACTGGAAGTTTGTGGTTGCTAGCTGTTAATTTTAGCAAAGGCAAATAAACATTTCTTTCTAAGGATATAAAGTACTTCTCAGAGCTTAAGTCTCGTTTGATTAATTGGTAGTCATTCCTTATGATGTAACTTCTAATCTTGCACTCCATTCAAGTGGAAATAAATCATTTAACAATTGTGCAACGCCTGTTATCAAAGCTTGAGGGTTACGTATTGATGTTTGGTAGAGCAGATCAATTCTTTCAACTGAAATCAAAATGTTTCTAATATGTTCAAACCATTTGTAAAAAAAGCCGGAATGTATATCGCTGAAAATGATATTGTGTATTTATTTGGAAATTTGGGAGTATTTTGCATTTATTAGTGACATCCAACATTCATGTTCTGAATACAAGAAAGTTACTGGTGTGCTCTTTCTAAGTTTTGTTATATATCTTAGGAATTCAAGGTGAGCATTTTCAATCAGCTGGTTATTTTAGAACCCCCAAACTTCACATTCGTACAGCAAAATAGGTAAAATTGTGGGATCGAACAGTTGTAACAGTAAATCGATTGGAATGTGCAGATTGTTATTCTTCTACAGAGAAGATGCATGGCTTATTTTGCTTGTTCAACCTTCTGTTTTATAGCTTTGAAAAATCGCCGATTTTCGGAAAAAATAATACCTAGGTATTTAAATTCCTCACAAATATAAATGATATTTCCAGCCAGTTTAAATTTAAACTGAGGGCAAGTACACTATCCAAAAATTAATATTTTTGTTTTTGTTAAATTGACATTTAGTTTCCAAATTTTAGTGTACCCAAAGAAAACATCAAAGTTTTCTTGAAAAGAGTCTGCATCAGTTCCGAATATTACAGTGTCTTCTGCATATAGTAAAATCAAGGGTTTCAAGTACATTTCGTTGTCAGAACTTTCTGTTTCTATTGCAATACCTGTACAATCATTCTCTTGCCGAAAACACTCCAGGTCGTTCGCAAACAGTAAAACTAGAATCGGCGAGAGATTTTCATCTTGCCTAACACCACAAATAATTTCAAAAAGATAGGCTGTTGTCCAGCAAATATCACATGGGATTTATTATTTTGATATAAATTGAGAATAATTCTCAAAAAAGGCTTGCAATTTATATTTTTTTGCAATAACTTCCTCCAAAGACCCGCCCGCCAAACTGAATCGAGAGATTTGTTAAAACCAATAAAGGAGCAAAATAATTTTTCCGTTTTGTGTTTCAAGATTTCTGATAATACGTGTACAACATTACCTTTCTCATAGTATTATACATTACAGTGAATACTATTATTTATATTGTTTCAATTCAAATATATTTTAAATGATTATTCATAAAAAGACAAAATATTAAAAATGTTGCATTAAAAGGTCCCTTTAATTAGTCAGTGTCTGACAACAAATATTGCTGCAATCATTCTTTATTTAGCATGAGATACAAAAATCTCAAACAAGCATTATTTTCATATATAAATATGTGCTTTTTGTGAAATCGTTCTGCACAAAAAGTGGCCACTATTTTTTTTTAGTGTGAACCTAGCAAAGATAACAGTCTTAACACTTCCCAGCATAATGAACGAATTCGAGGATACATAATCGTGTAATATGTTGGCAAAGAGAAAAAACAAGTAATACTGCAAGTCATGCTGTAATTTAACAAACGTAGTCCGATTTATACAAATATACAAATCGTTTTCTCAGCTTTCACCATAATGCTAATGTCGAAGAAAGCTCCAACTGATACTGGCCTTTGAAAGTTACCGCAGAACGGTGATACACTCCCCAAAAAGGGCCATAAGCCTTTAAGGAACCTACAACAATAACAGCTACCCCGAATCCAATTACTGGGAACTCTTATGAAAACGAGGAAGTACGGAAAACAGAAACTTTTCAGACTATATAAAGTGGGAGTACCGGCTGCTTTGCTATCTTGTACACATAAAAAGGAATGTATCAAATGAAACAAAATGGAGCTTTTAAACAATTGTTTATCCAACTTCAGCTTACGACTTTTTCTTTAATTCAGTCTGAATTTATGATAAAATATTCACATTATACAAGCATTTGAGAAAGCAAACGTTTTATATGACGATTATTCTACAAGTTAAAAACAGCTAAAATAAAACAATATGCAAAAGTCAATTGACGTTACTTTTTATACCTAAAATATTATAATATACATGCAGCAAACAAATGTCACGTGCTGCCTGACAGTCGGACGGGCAGTTTCGTCACTTAAAAAGTTCAAAGAAGACAAACTTTCATGTCAGTTTAATGAGCTGTCACATAAAACATTTAGCCAGACAACATTTCCTGACTGTACGTAGACTAGATCGTTTTGTTTGAATACCCAAGGTACGTAAATCATCACCGTGACATTTTTTTATCAGTTGTCATTTACATTTGTTCACCAATCTCGGAAATCTTCCGTAAACTGTTCATCGTTTCATGAGCATACTTCGTCTATAATTATCACATTTCTTCTCAACAAGCTATTTATACTACATACCGTAGTACAAGTTATTTTAAAAACTGTACTATTCCAACAAATTTTATTACATCGATTTCAGAAGATATTCCAACAAATTGCTTTCATTGGCCTTACTACTTAAAGAATGATATCATTAGGAGCAAACAACATAAAATCAGCGGGCAACCATATACTCTTGCAATTAATATGTTACATTGGTTAGTACTTGAGTCATCTTTAGAGGATATCTGTACCTTGTGTCAGATTTGTTGACGTATATCTGTAGTTATCTTGTCCTAAGTTTAGTTCCACTAGGAACACGTAACAGGAGCCGATAAAACGCAAAATTTGCGATAGTGTAACAAACGATATGTTAGTAAATCCTGAAACATAATACAGTAATTCCAGATCCAACACAGGTTGCACAATTTTGCCCAATATTAGACGAAAATGTAATTTTCCGTAAAGTTACATCATAAAGAAATTCGTGACGTAAAAATGATGTCGGAGATTCTGACTGCATATTATGAAAATATCGAACATCCTCGAGACTTTCCTATGGAAAATTCAACTCTGAAGTACTTAGGCGCAGTGATACAGCATGAAAAGAGGTAAAGCGGCGGTAAACATATCACAGATTGAAATACGCGGTATAAATTAGTGACTCTATAACATAAGCAAAAGGATTATATTATGAAATTATATGTACATGTTAATCGATAAGAGGTTTGGTAACGGGATGAATCATCGAAAGAGGTAGTTATAAAATGTTTCAGTTGGCAAGAATCAACTTTATGTGATGTGTGCATGTTACGAATGCTTTGATGATGCGTGACGTGATATGACATCTTTGTGTAGGCAAATATTGAGTATCTTATATTAGTGCTCATTTCAAAGGAATCTTAAGAAACAAGTTCAACGACTAGAAACAAAATGGTAATTTGAATTAATAAGTTAAGATATAGTAGTAAGACGCTTTTATTGAATATAAAACCACAAACCTTCTTTTAGTTTTAATTCTTGATAACGAAATGGCAGGAATGCATTAGGAATTCAAATAATATTTTTCCATGTCTTTTACGTGAGATGATATGATGATGCTGAGATATAAAAGGAATTACTGCATTCTGCTTGGTATTCACGTCAGGCACTGGCGAAGCTACTCGTTTGTAAATTTTATATTATTTACAGGAAGAAGTTATTGCTAATTAATTACAACATCTTTGCATATCTGATCCCTGCAAAACTTGTTATACCATCTTAATCAGATATCTGTCCTGACACTTGTCAGTATAACAACAGAAATTTTAGAGAATATATATTCATTTACTTTATGTCCACGAGATAGGACAAAACAAATTAACGGCCATGATGCACTTTGAAACCTAACAAAATAAAACGATTTCTAAAAGAGTAAGATTTACATATACATGCATTAGCTATAAGTCTTTTTCACAGCTGTCATCACAGAAGTGGGGTTGAATAAAGCTTCTAATATGTTCTTCCAGCCAATACCGGCTGCTATTACAGACTGCAGAACAAAGACTACACAGTGCCGCCATAAAGGGACATAATCTTGGCCGCCAAGGATCCTGCAACAATTCGAGCCGCTCCGAATTCGATTACTGAGAGCCCATATGTGACAAATCCAATTAGGGACAATATACCACCTGTATCAGCTGCAGAGATACCCCTAATATATTTGAATATACACCAACATACAATTGCTTCTCGTTCATTTCTTTTTCATCATTAGTATCTCCTTTTCTGGTAGATGTATCTTGTCTTTTTGTCCTTTGATCAGTATAATCCACGTCTTTGCCTTCTTATTTTGCTTTACGTCATAAATCTTTGTCACGGAATTTATTTTTCTTTGCTGCACGTCTCCGGATGATGCACGTATTTTTAGTACAAGTTCTCTGAGATATACCCTTTGGCCTACGGGTCGGGCTAAGTCTCGCATGTCATCTCCGGTTAAACCTCGAACTGCTGCAATGTATACTAATTTCTGTTTCACCAGAATTCTGATCATCTCGTCATCCAGATGATGCTTTCTCAGCATCTTCTCAAATGTGGGATCAAGAAACACTGAAATACAAAAGAGCAACATAATATTCAGATGCCATCTTTTTCTTTTTCACATATTTTTCCTTCATTAATATAGGCCAATCAGACACTTAGTGTATCTAATTCGAAAAGTCATTCGAACGCATTCGATCTGAAGATGAACAAGATGCCAAAGGCGTTTTGATGTTATACCATGTGGAAAAAATAAAATTCCCAAAGGTCAGAGAGAAACCTCATAATATCCAGCCTCTTCAAAATGAGTGGACTGCTAAAAACAAATCAAGGGCGCCTTGGAAAACTAATGAATAGCTACTTTTGACATACACGGTGAACCAACAATCTAATGAAAATGCAATTAAATCTGAAGACATATTTAATTATGCTTTAATAAAAACATATTAATACAGTGTTAAACTTTAATAACTCAACCATCACTCGATCAGTCTGCATTACTCGAACTGCTCTCTCATTCCCAGTGTAGAGCATTATAGTTTCTTTGGTACCGAACAATCAGAAAGTACAGAAAACTCGAAATTTGATCCAAGTGTTTATATCATTTTTTATTATTTATTTATTTATTTTGCTTGTTTGTTTGTTTAGATACGTGGTTACTCTGCTACATAACTTTTACACAAGATCTTGAATCAAAGCTAATTTTAGAAAATGCCTTTGCTATAGCTTTCGAATAACCAGAGAGAGTTCATGACCCCAGAGGTCCTTGATGGGTGTCATTAACTTACAGCAGATTTTTATGTCTGAGTCGATTTGATCCTATAATAATGATGATGACGACGAAAAATACTATTCATGCGTTAAAAGGCTGAAAAGTTCGTCCGTGAGAAAAACGAGCTTTTCAAATGGAACAATGGAACAGAGCCAATAAGATCAAACCACCATAGAAACCACCTGGAAAAGATATAAGGAATATCTAAGCTCTAAATTAGACAGCATTTACTAATATTGTAAATGATGATGGAGCCAAATAATTTTGAAAAGTCAGAATTTAGTGTATGAATGTGCTAAAAAAAATAAAAAAAACAAACTGCAAAAGTCAATTCACGTTACTTGTACCTGATATGGTATAATATACATGCAGCAAAAATAAAATAAAATAAAATAAAATAAAATAAAATTAAAATAAAAAGGAAAAAGAAAATAAAAAACAAGGAAAAAAAAGTCACGTGCTGCCTAACAGTCTGAAGGGCAGTTTTGTCACTTAAAATAAATAATAAAGTATATTAGGCTTCACTTTACAAGTATTTTTATAGACAAAGTAAATAAACATAAAGGTTTGAAAGATAAATTAATATTAAGCTGTTTGTTTATTTAACCAGACGGGAAAAGGAAAATGTATGTACTTTTTGCAAATAAGGCACATGTTATATTTACATTAAATGATATTGATGGTAGTATAGATTTTGTATGGGCAGATCGCTAACAGAGAAAGTTGAGAAATTCCAAATCTATGGTGGTGGCTGAATTTATAGAGAAGTTTTGGTTGCAGAATTAAAAATGTAAGTTTGTAACCCAATACAAGGAAATAGTTATATTATGTTTCCACAAGACACTTCCTCCAACAAACCATGTAAAAATATTAAAAATGACGATAGTAAATGTTTTATGTGGTTATGGTCTAGCTTCATTATACCCTCCAAAAATATAATGCAGAACATGTAACAAAATATAAACAAAAATATATGAATAAGGTGAACTTTGGGGATATTCAGTTTCCTATTTTCTTGCATGACATTACACAATTTGAAAACTTAAACCCTGAAAAATATGTGTGTGTATTTGGTTCAGATGATGGATTGTTTACTTTACGAATTTCAAGGGAAGAAAAAAGAAAATATGAAGTTGATATATTATTAATATCTGATGGTGAAAAGAGCCATTATGTTTAAATTAAATCATTATCCAGATTGGTATATAGAAGTAATCATCATCATAACAAATATATTTGTCGAAGATACCTACATACTTTTTGGAAAGAAGACCACCTGAACAAACACAAGCCTGATTATGAAGGTCTTGAATCAAAAGGACAAAAACAGTAATGTCTGAAAAGGAGAAAACATTATATTCTACTATTTTGAAAACTATAAAATCAAATACAAGTTCCATTTATAATATACGTTGATTTTGGAACTTTGAAAGTGAAATGCAAATTAAAAAGGGTGATAATACAACACAAATTACAAAACAACCTCCTTGTGGGTATGCATATGATGTAATACGGCGTGATGGTAAAGCTATAATTTACAAATTATATCGTGGCAAAAATTAGGAGGATACTGTTGTGGCAGTTTTTGGATGATATGAATGACACAAAATTATTGATGTATTTAAAAACCCGACTAAAATAAACATCTCAGAAAATGATACATTTAACTTTGAAAAATCAATTCATTACCGTATATGTGAAAAAGAATTAGACGATGATAAGGTAAGAGATCACTGCCATATTACAGGAAAATTTAGAGGTGCAACGCATAATGAATATATTGTACAACTTAAAATATCACCTTTTAAAACAAAAATACAAGTTGTCCATATTTTACGTGGAAATGCCAGTTATATTATAATAGCCTCTATCTGAAAAAGAAGGAAAAAATGGGCTGTATACCTAATGCAATCACAAATTATATGAGGTTCAATATTGGGCAATTACAGTGCATTGATTCTCTTTAGTTTATGAATGGTAGTTTGAATAGGTTGAAAAAAGAGGATTTCAAAATAACCAGTGAATTATGTGATAACAATACCCTTGATTTGAGAATTAAAAACTTAGTTTACCCCTATGATTATATAGATGGATATATGCCCAATTTTATGAATGTATGTTGCCACCAAAAAAACCCTTTCTATTCAATGCTCACAGAAAGCCATATAACAAATAAAGATAATGAACATGCTAAAAAGGTATGAGAGACTTGTAATATAACAAATATGGGAGATTATCACTATTGATATTTAAAAACAGACGTACATGTATTAGCAGATGTTTTTGAAAATTTTGGGCAAATGATCTTAAAACATTATAATTTAGACGCGGCTCATTATTTTACAAGTCTTGGCATGAGCTGAGATGCCTTATTAGAGAAAATTAAGGTTGAATTATAGTTATTATTAACACTATATGAGTCAGAGTTATTATCTGATATTGATATACATCTATTTATTGAAAAAGGGTTAAGAGGAGGAATACGTATGACGTCATTAAGATATGCTAAAACTAATAATACAATGTGTAGTGGTTATAACTTAAATAACACAACATCTTGGTTTTTATATTTAAATAAAAACAATTTATATGATTGGACTATGTTACAAGTGTTACCAACTGTGGAGTTGATATGGGTTTTTCCAGATAAATTGCTAGCCAAGATCAAAAATATACGACACGATAAGAGAAAATGTCATATCATTGACTGTGATTTAGAATATCCTGAAACATTACATGACAAGCACTATCTACAAGATGTTGCAACAATAAGGGTTGAAAAAATATGGTTAAGAGAGTATCAACATTAATAAGCTGAAACATTAATCTGTAATTTGACCAGTTTAGATAAATTAGTACCGAACATGATGAATAAGAAAAAGATATGTGGTACATTACCGTAATGTAACATTATATTTGCAACATGGTATAAAATTAACAAACATCCATAGATGATTAGAATTTAACTAAAAAGTGTGGACTTCAATACAACTCTCAGAACACAATCTAAAACTGAGTTTGAGAAGGACTTTTTCAAACTAATGAATACTAGTGTGTTTGGAAAGTCAACGAAGAATTTAAGAAAAAGAATAGATGTTGAATTAGTTAGGATAACAGACACCGATACAATTAGATTTATAGTAGCAAAAATATTCAATTCGGACCTAATAGCCATTCATCATACCAAAACTAAATTGTTCCTTAATAGACCCATATATACCGGGATGTGTACAATGGATTTATTAAAATTATTAATTTATAATTTTTATTACAATGAACCAAAACCAAAATACAAAAATAATATTTAACTAATTTATACTTATGCTGATTCATTATTTTAAAAATATAGACGAATGATGTTATGATGTTTATAAAGATATGTCCCAACATCTTGATTGGTATGTAACTTCCGATTACCGAACTACTTATCCATAATATAGTTTTAAAAAATTTAACGATGAATGCAATGAAAAATTGATTAATGAGGTGATTGGATTAAGACCCAAATTATATAGCATTGAGATGGAAGAAAAAAAACTCCAATAAATAAAGTTAGAAATAATACATTAGAAAATATATATAAAAAATAAAGCAAAAGGTGTTTCAAGGCCTATTGTAAAAACAAGACTTAACACATCAACTTTATAAAAACTCTCTATTTGAAAGAAAATAATATCCACCTGAAATGTACGATATAAAAAGTGAAAACTATGAGATGGGGTATATAAAATGAATACAATTCGCTTGAGCCCATTTGATGCAAAAAGATATATCAACAGAGAAGAAAGAACTATATTGGCGTACAGGCATTATACAATTAAATAATACAATTATGTTTATAAACTAACCCTCTATTTCTTATAGCAACCAAACATATAAGGTTTCTTTTAAAGTGCTACGCACAATATTATTTCATTACATTTTTACAATCCATATGATTATAAGCAACCAAACATTATGACAGTTTTAACTATAAATCACTTGTCTTTCATCATTTTTAAACAAACGTCGTTTTAAGTGTTTATTTGCGTTGTTAATTAAAAAAAAGCTTTAATTGGGGAGGCAAAAATACAATTCATGTATTTATTGCAACCAAAAAATAAAAAAATTTGGTACAGAAAATAATGTAAAAAAATTTCATACAAAAATATCAGAAAAATTGCGAATATATATATATATATATATATATATATATATATATATATATATATATATATATATATATATATATATATATATATATATATAAAGTAAAATATACCTGAAAAATTTGATTGAATTATTTGCTTTAATTATTTATTAGAAAAAAAGAATACAGACAAAATTTGGGAAAAAATTATATTTTAAAAATTTGCCAGAAAAAATCTGTATAGAAAAAAATTGTCCATAACAATATATAGAAAAGTTGCCAGAAAAAATATATAGAACAAAGTTGCCAAAAATTATACAGAGAAATTGGCAGATTTTCTTTTAAAAAAATGGCCAAAAAATATTGAAAAATTACCAGAAAAAGATATATAGAATTAATTTATTATATACTTTAGTGTGAAATGTAGAAACTTATTGGCAGAATAAAATCTCTTATTTTTTCATTCCCATATTTTCACATAAGATTTCCCATCATGCCATGCAACGCTGGATTGTATGTGCCTACATAAGTTATACCTGCAGCAACAAAAACGAGCACTTTGTGAGCTAGAACAAATAAATAGAAACTGTAGTACATTTACGTTCGCGTCTCTATGAAGTTACTTCCCCTTATTTCCTTGACAACAATGATAAACCCGATTTGATGCATTGCTGAATCGGCGTTGCTTTGTGGTCAAATATGATCAAATAGTTCACAAAATGTCAAAAATATAAATTACTGCGACAGATTAGGTCAACCCAATCGTATCGCTATCTTAAGTCACTGATATTTATATGACCAGCCTATGAAAGTGAGCTGAATTTATGAAAAGGGGTGTGGGGTGTTGTGCTGAAGAGTGAGGTTAATCTTCTAAGCTTCGATTCTGGAGAAACTTTGGTGTACAATAAAAAAGAAATTTTCTTTTCCTGCGTAAATACCGGATATATTTCATCTTCTGGTACCAAAAACGATGTGACTTTGCCACTCGTTAAAATATCACGTTTTTTGTACCACACGATGAAAAAGAAATACGCAATATATATATATATATATATATATATATATATATATATATATATATATATATATATATATAATTTGTCAAAGAAATTATAAAATATATATATATATGATTTAGCAAAGAATATATATAAGAAGGCGCCACGTCGAACACAATTTTGATTGAACATGTTCTAAAAAACACTCCTACAAAATTTTGATAAAAACTAGGTGAACCTTTGTGTAGTAGAAAATATATTTTTTCCACCCTATCGCTATCGAATGCATACTGATGATATGCGAACCACATCGGACGACATTTTAGTAGAGCATGTCCTAGCAAACATTCCTATCAAGTTTAAGTGAAATGGTCTCAGTTTCCTGGAGAAGCAATTGATAATAGGTGACCAGTTTCTATCGAAGCCACACTTCACTTGGCGATCCACCCCAGTCAAATTAGGCCTCAGTTTCCTGGAGAAGCAATTGATAATAGGTGTCCAGTTTCTATCGAAGCCACACTTCACTTGGCGATCCATCCCAGTCAAATTTTGATGAAGCATGTCCTAGCATAAATTCCAGCCATGCTTGACTGAAGCTGGCCTAGTCATTCTAAACAAGAGGTTAAAAATAGGTTTTGCATATGGGTGCTATGGAAACCAAACTATTTGCTAGGTTAGCTGCGCCGGACATGATTTTGATGAAGCATGTCCTGAGAAACACTCTTACCAAGATTGATTAAAATTGGCTCCAACGTTCTTGAAAAGTTGAAATAGCTATTCCACCCTGTTGTTAAGGACACCAGATTGTTGCTAGGACAGGTACCCATGACGCAATTGTGGTAGAGTTTGTTCTAACAAACAATGCCACCACGTTTGATAGAAACTAGTTCAACTTTACTAAAAAAATAAATTGTACATAATATTAAAGCTGAAAATCAAGTAAATAACCTCATTTCAGATATTAATATTCAGAATTGCAAAATCGCTTTAATAACTATATATGGCCCAATTTTAGTATGTGATCTTACCATGAACCCTACTATAGATACTAATAATTATTTTAATATCAATAATCGCAAGGCAAGAGAAAAAGTCCTGGATATATGTCATGAATTTGATCTGACTAATATTTGAGGAGGGGATTAAATACAGATACTCACACGTATACTTTGAGAAAAACAAACACCTTAGAAAAAGCTAGGCTATATTCTTTTTTATATCAGAACATCTATTAGTGGACGTAAAGGAAATGTTCATCAAACCTGGGTACAGAACAGATCACTCTATAATGATTCTTAAATTTTAATTCCAGAGAGTACTAAAATAAAAAGCTTTTTGGAAGTTTAAAAATTTTTATTTGTAAGATGCAGAATATGTACAGCTAGTTGAACAAACTGTACAGGATGTTGTAGATCAATTTGCTGAAAACCAATGGAGTATTCACATGATGAATGTAAAATACCATTTTTGATAAATGATCAGTTATTTTTTAAAACATTATTATTAGAAGTAAGAGGTAAACTATTTCGTATCCTGCATATATGAAAAAAGAGCACATTATAAAAAGAAGGACAGTTATTAGAAACAAATTAAGGAACTAGACAAGTATTTTGAAACTTTAGAAAATTCACTAGAACTGAGCAGAGCAAAGTGGGTTGATGAAGGAGAAAAAGTTATAAAGTACTTCTGCACCCTTGTGAAAAGATATTATGTTTGTAAATTTATGCCTATATTAATCCAGAATGATGGGTCACCCACATCAACTAAAAATGAAATTTTACAAGAAACTAAGGAATACTTTGAGCATTTGTATAAATAGAGGAATTAGGACTCTATCAACTTAAATAAACATTTTAATAATATAGATATTAATATTCCAAAACTAGATAATCTGCAGAAACTATCTTTAGAAGGTCCTATATCTTTTGAGTTAGCATTAAATAGTTTGAACCAGATGACAGAAAATAAAAGTCCAGGTGCAGCTGGTTTTTCTAATGAGTCGTTTCAGTTTTTTAAGAAAGATTGATGTCATATTCTTCTCAGATCCACACACTATATGGTTACACTATAAGGGAACTTTCGTTAACATAGAATGAAGAAATAATTATTTGTATACCGAAAGGTGTCAAATCAAAGCAGTATCATCAGAATTGGAGATCAATAACATTACAGAATGTTTCATATAAAATAGCCTCCGCCTGTATAGCTAATAGCATGAAAAGCATTATGCCTCACATTATTAGCGAGGATCACACTGGTTTTATTAAAGGTAGGTATATTGGAGACAACATTAGAACCTTATATGACTTAATGTTTTACACTAAAAAACAAAATTCTGGATTTGTTAATATTAATCGACTTTGAGAAGGTTTTTGATTCATTTCCTGGGTCATATATTAAGAACATCCTATCTTTTTGCAATTTTGGAGATTCTATTATAAAATGGATGTCAGCGTTTTATAATAATATCAAATCAGGTGGTACAGTAAATAGCCACATCTCTGCTCGGTTTTACATACAAAGAGGATGTACTGGTAGGCAAGACGATCCCTTGTTCGAATATTTCTTTTCACTTACTTGTTAAAAATTCTTGGCGGCCTAATCGGTTAGCGGGCCTCACTCTTGATCAAGACATTCCAGGTTCGAATCACACTCACTGAAAATGATATTTATCTTTATTAATTGAGGAAATATCTAGCTCAGGTTGGTTGCATACAAAATAAGAAAGTAAAATCTGGCGGTGTACGTTTGATGTCAGTTATTATTAGGAGTTTCGCATAATTCTGTGAGACGTAATCTGGTTTGAAACAACCTCTGAACCGTCTAGTATGTCATTGGACACGCCAGGAGTTGCAAATTCAAACCTTTGTAATTGACACTGACCAAACGCATCAGCTGACTGTAAGAAATTAGTATGCAACAGCTTAAGACCAGCAGCGTGCTTATAATCTCAAAGAAATACTACTCGGACAAACACAGTCCAAGCGAAGTTTGTTTCCTTTTACATGAGAATATATTATATTAGAAAATTACGGAGGTGTATATATATATATATATATATATAATGGCAAAAGCTTCACCGATTGATTCATATAGTATTTTGAGAGAATATCTGAACGTATCTGATGCGGAAATCACATTGCCCGAACAATAGCGTGTTTCTAACGCAACAGAAAAAATTAAATAATTATTTCGCTTAAAATCCGTAAGACCGATTTGTCAAAAAGACTCAGAATATGTTGTAAGATTTTTCATATACTTGATAAATTAATCGAATTAGGATTGTCTTGGAAAAAGATCGACGAAAACTCGGTCAAGCATACAAAAAAGTGGGAAAAATCATTGTATGATATTGTGCAAGAAACGTTTGAGTCGCGAAGACATCAAAGATATTGACAGTGACAACGACAGTGAATGTAGTAATGAGCAAATTAATTCGAAAGATACTTTTGACAATAATAAAGCAATGGCATCCACAGGCGACTTTGATGAGGCATATTATGAACCGATCTACAACGCCGCAGAAGCGGAGCAGAACAAAAACAATGGGAAAAAATCTCCAAAGCAATTTCCAAGTCCATTTAAGCAAACACCATAGCTGAGATATACAGGCACTCCAGGTCGTTGATGTTGTTGGGTATAAACGTGCAAAGTCTGGTTGTATTCGAGTTGGTGCAATACTCAGTGATGTTTCATTTGAGCTCATCTGGGCTGAAACCGACTTGATGGAGATTTTATCCAGCTTTACAAAAGAATTTTATGATGATTCCAAAAAGAACAAGCCTGTTTATTTGCAAAAGCCTGGTTTACAATTTCGAATTACTAAAATACCGTCGCTGGAAGAACTTCGTAAAATTCAAACCTATCTTCCTGTCCTTGTTATTCAGATACCACCGTATCTGCAGAAGGAGATAAAACGGCGGCGACTTGGAAAAGCAACCAATTAAATAACGTTTTCACATATATAAAAAAGTTCAATGGCATTGGGACGCAATCAATGCAACACAAGTTCAGGATGGACTCTTGACAGATGTGTGTGAGTTGAACTTCATATTTCCCCGTACAACCCTATTCGCGGATCGAGTTATGTTAAAAACACCAGCGTATATTCCAATGCGAGCAGTGGCAAACGTGAAAAATGACGACAACCGATTGTTCCAATGGGCGCTTGAATCCGTGCTTCATCCCGCGAGCGACAATACAGATCAGCCATTAAAATAGAAACAATACATGGACGAGCTTAAATTTGGTAACATAAAATTCCCTGTACAAGTCACTGACATCAGTCAAGTTTGAAGGACTTAACCCTCTCATCACTGTTAACGTCTTTGTTTGGAACAAAGGCCTGCATCCTATTCGACTATCCACGGTGCAAAGAGCGCGGTACAACATTGATTTATTATTGTTGAGCGACATGGTGCGGTATCATTATGTGTGGATAGCACAGTAAGTACGAGGGTGGTAAATTTCCACGCAGTCGTTGCATGCACGTATTTAGCACACAACAGTTGCTCGCCGAACGTGAGTTTTAATGTGGTGGCATTAGCGAAAAGTCGCAGCGTACAATCATGCCAGAGCCTGGCGAAAACATTTTGAAATTTACCGCGGTGCAACGAAAAATGAAAGTCCCGTAAGTGATTTAAGCGGACTTCGAATGTTTGAACATTCCAATGGATGACCCCGAGGTTCCGTTGAATACGAAGCTAGTAGCGGGTTTTGAGACACTGTAGTCAGATGCGATGGAGTGACTGAGTCACCAATGTTATATCGTAGCCAGGACTCCGTTGAGGTGTTCCTTAAATCGATGGAGGTTACAGCGAAATGGATTCTGCAACAGCTCTCCTCACCTGAAGACAAGATTATAACCTGCGATGACACAAGCAAATTTTCTGCGGCCACTCATTCCTGGATCTGTGAAGGAGCTTTTGGCTCCGCTGATGCAAAAGTTGTCGATCACTGCCACATCACTGTCGCGTACTAAGGAGCCTCACACAGCTCATGCAATCTACAGTTAAGAATGTATCCAAACAAAACACGAATTCCAGTAGTGCTTCATAACCTGCGCGGGTATGATTATCACTTGATCATGCAAGGGATCACGACAGCGACTAATTTTCCAATATGTGTCATTCCCAGCAACATGGAAAAATATATGAGGTTTATCGACAGACTGGTAAGCAACATTGCGGCGAACACCAACGATCGATTTAAGATGGCTTGCCAATATGGTGGTTCTGATAATGAAACGTTAAGCTGCTTACTCGCAAACGAGTTTATCATTATGAATATATGTCGTCGTAAGAAAAGTTTACTGAAACTCAGTTGCCACCCATCGATGCATTCTATTCATCGCTATCTCGCGAGGGAATTTAAAATTTAATTGTAAACATTTAGGAGACTACCACGATTTATATTGTTACGACTCTAGGTCTTAAAATAATGTTACAAAAAAAAGTGTAACCAACACTGTATGTAAAATCAACAAGCAATTTATTTGTCTGTAATTAAAATGAAAATTCAAAAGACACTTTCAATTTGTGAATTAAATTCCAAATAATCCTAAATGTTCTCAACACAAGTCAGAAATTATAGAATGTTCCGAATGAATAGATGTTCCGAATGAATGAATATTCCGAATGAATGAATGTTCCGAATGAATGAATAGTCTTGAATGTCCTGATATACCACAACGATGTAACCAAGAATATCTTTGAGAATGTCCACAAATATCCAAAAGTCATATATATAAATCCAAAGGTTAATGAGCACTTTATGATAAATCCAATGAATGTTCAAATAAATAATTCCTTTCGAATTATGTCTACAGCACATCTAAAACCTCTGATCATAAACAGATTCCCAAGGACTGATTTTAAAACAGGATTTACAATAGGAATGATTATAATGCATTCATTAAGTCCTTATATACATTTTTCAAATGACCTATTTCATAACAGGACGTGCGTCATTAATGACCCACAATGCAATAGAACATGCGTTGTTCTTGTGGAAAATCCTCAACTTCGATTTTAATAATTGTCCACACGAAAGGCCTTGAACTCATATATCAGTCAACATCCTGTTAACATCTTAACCAAAACTTAAAATGCGACTTACTATATGGACTAAGGTTACGCGCACTAAATAGATTCAATATACATAACAATATTTACAAACCGACGTGCATTACTAGCGGATGTATTTAAAGCATTCCGCGACACAGCCATGCGGGAGAATAAGCGCGAAAAGATACATACATATGTAGACGTGAACAAATACATACAAGAGTAGGACAAAACTAGTGAGCTCGGGCACTTCTTTGAGGTTGATCTAGAATACCCGGATGGGCTTAAAATGAGTATCCACTGGCACCGGAAGCAATTTTAGTGCCCTGCGAGTGACTGTCCCCGTATCAGTATGAAATCGTGGATGATTTCGGACGCAAGTTTACAGAATGCGTCAAGCTTGTCCCAAATCTTCGGACTAAAAACAACTATGTGGTCCACATATGAAACCTTCTGCTGTATGTACGGTTTGAATTTGATACTAGCGAGTATCAGCCAGACCACCCACTGTTCAGCAATGAAAATAAAAAGGTCGTAGGAAATTGCCAGGATGTGTGATCGGGCAAGCCCAAAGAAGAATATGTAGGGCTAGGTAGTAAGATGTATTCTATCGTGGCTGGATTCGGCAAAAACATTAAAATGGTAAAAGGAGTTCCCCGGGTTGTGGTCGCAAAAGATCTCAAGCATAACATGTATGTGGAGTCCTTACACAAGCGGCGCAAATTCGCACACACAACCAATCTCATCCGGTCACATAAACATCGCATGGGTGTGTATCGTTGCACCAAGATGAGTAGGGAAAGAGAAACCAAAGGAAGTAGAAGGCCTTGGTGGACCGTGTGACCCCCATGATCACATGGATTGTTTGTAAACGCTCGTGGGGTCAATTGGCACGGGTAACAACACAACAGAAGTCATCAATGAGGCCACGTCGATTTGTCAGAGGCTGCTCACCAACGACATCATGGATCCGGGGACGTTTCGCTTGTTAATACACAAACTAATTGAAGACATTGATGATGTATATAACACCGATGATGAGTTTCGAAGAAACACTTCGTGTCGAGACGCTCCGTCTCTTACGTGAAATCAATGCTGCGATGCAACGTGTCGTTGTAAATATAACCCAGAACATTACCTCGATGATCACTATCTCGTCAATAAAAACAGAATTATATGTGTTTTCTTTTCTACCAATGACCGTGGGATTATCTCGCACACTCGAGATCGCACTATCATCATTGCTCGTGTATTACTTTTTTTACCGTTTGGGGGTCTGCCCATGAATAACTTGTTTGTGGTTTTGGCAGAGTTTGATCGAGAAGGTACCTGGAATGTTATTGGACTTCCCACGGGCGCGTGCGACATTGCATCAAGCAATGATGAGATTCGACGGGGACGATTTCGTAAGTAACTAGCAGAGACTCTAAAATCTATCTACGCGTACACAAGCCCACAATCAGGTCTGCCGTCTTAATCGAATCTCGACAGTACAAGGTTGACATCGCACAGTCGTCGCTGAAAACGGTTCTATGATAGCCAGAAGATATTAATAAGATTTCCACAGACAAACGAATCTTACGCATCGGATACAATATAGCGCCAGACATTATTAATATCACCAATACAGGTTAATCTAACATGTGACGCTATCAGTAGCAGTTACCAAGCTAACCTTTAAGGTTCATCAAGTATCGTGTCGCAGGGTTATATATTGTTTGGGTTCTCCACAAATGCTCCACCGGGTTTTCTGCTGTCGATTAAATCGACGCATGTGTATCTTCCATGTCACAATCCCCGGTTTACACACCTTCGTTTTACTCTTGTGGACCAGGACTGAGACGCATTGGATCTCCGCGGGGAGACCTTGACAAAACAACTGTACATTATAGATCGACCTGATATTTAATAAAGTGTCAGTCGCACGTGGACATGTGACATCCGTGCGCGTTATCAACGCGAGGAAACCTGTTTACATGGTATATTAAGGATATTGTCTCGGTGATGTTGTCCAGAGATTGTTTACGGGAGCTCCAAAGGTTCTAGCGGTCCTGAGCTCGTGCGCTGCACCAATCGCTAAACAAGTTGCAACTCGAGTCGTTGATAGCATCAACAACGTTGCTGTAGATCGGTTAAAAGATCTGGGATTGCAAGCAGTTCAATCGATTCGAGATCGACTACGACGATTAGAGACTCAGGCACCACCAAATGCAGTTGCGCTTTCACTTCCATCAACAGCAACAATGCCAGTCACGGTTAGTAAAATCATCGATGAAGCCGCTCAACAATGTATAGCTGATTCAATTATTGCAAATGCGTCAATGGGAAGCGGATTACGGTTGATCCCGCGTTTGACATAGACGTGCCTGTGATAATGCCTCTGAGCAAAAAAGATTTTCAGTATTATTCACACCGGGCTTAGGAGCCTAATCAAAGAAACTGAGTAGACTTACAAGTGCATGCCACGTCTCGGTAGTTTCTCCCGTGTGAAATTTTTTTAGAAATCGATGGAAAACTTGTGCAAAACGACGCCCGCGATACCAATTACGACGTCTGTACCAATGTTGGATTTACCAACAATGGCATCATTGTGTTGTTTTCCAGCGTAAGCTATCTCATCGATGGAAAGGAAATTGAAACATGTTTGAGTAACGTTGACAGTGCCACGACGATTATCATACTCGCCAGATACAGCGATGATTACGCTAGATCTGCTGGCCTGTCTATGGTGTTTCACAAGGGCACAAACGAACACACAGATCAATTCAGTATGTCCACATAAACTTACACAGGCTGTTTTTGTGGAACCACAACCCGCTGGTATGCCTAACGGAATTGGTGTTGACGGCGCCGCTATAGGAAGTGCAAGCCTAAATTACAACCTTGGATTTACACAGCGTTGAGCACAGTTTAAAGGACATTTATTATAGTTTTCGTGTGCATTTCCATCTCAGTCATATATTCGGGTTTTTCAGAGATGTTCGCCAGGCTACTTTCGGAGCCAAACAGTCATATTATATCGAAAGCCTGACAGTAATGATGCAATATGGCGTGGTAATGGTGTCGCTGATGGTAAAGTTATGTTGTCGAAATTGATATTGTAGATGCCTGGAATAATCCCTTCGGTGGCTGTAGAAACACGTTTGCTGTTGTTTTATAGGGTCTGGAGGTACAACACGGTTGTTATTTCAAACGCTCACAACAGACTCGTATGAAGGCAACGTACAGCCGTTATCATGGCAAATAACCACCCAACAAGGTGTCCCAAACATTTATCCCTAACATTCCAAACTATGGAACGCGTAAATGGCGCACAGCTCGGTAATAAAATGATATTTGATAATTTAGGAGTGTCTGAAATGGTTATCAGGAACCCGCCAAAGAACTTTTGCTTGACTTTACAATCATGTCGCACGTGCATATCACAAGCTGTTGTCATTCATGGGCCGAGACCAAAACGCTCACACAGTATGCATATTTCCCAGAAATACTTCACTACGTTGTACCCAATTTATTACTTTTCGTTGAAAAACCTGGACCTGGTTAAGCAGTCCTTGGTTGACATTCACTTTCATACACGTGTTACTGGTCCGTCTGCTGCCAACGCCAATTACAGATGCATTGCTGCGATACTCTCTGATAAGATGCTGTTGTTGGAGGGCATAAGTAGTGTTATAGTGGTAATTTTGTATTTATATATATACTTTTAGGTCAAAGCCTTTTATACCGTTATGAATTTTCTCCATTGCGGATTTTGCATACTCGTGTGTATGAAAGTGCAAACGATTTTGTACTATCCTCGCGCACGCGGGGAAGATTTTTGACCCAGATCAGTAACCGTTACTTGTGCGAACACGTCTTTCAGACTGTGACGTGACATTTACTCGACTTTTACTGCCTGCCCCCGGTTGTGCATCTGTGCTTAGAGATGCGGTGATTTTCCATTTTCGTCGATACGGTTTCGAACTCAGACATGCTAATGATTTTATCTTCGATAGGCACCGACTACAGCTTTGCAATCGTATTAAGACTGCTTCATGCTGCCGTGAGAAGTTCTGAATAGATACGTATTCGCAAATGTAATCGTATCGAAATTATTTTCCTAGCACCACCCGAGATACGGGTTACTATCGATATAGCCCCGACAATTAGTTGTTGTGACCGTGATTCCCGCCACACCAAGGCCAACAGTTGCAGCCGCAGCAAGCCTACAAATAGCATCTACAACCACACACACGCGTTTGTATTTCACTCTTAGCGCGGTTCTCTTAACGGCTTCATCTCGGAGTTGCTGTTCCGCTTCGATTATTTTTTCACGCCGGTAACATTGAGGGTCCATTATAGTTCTTCTATTAATAATGTGACCGCGTATTACCATTGCTCGACAATCATGCCGTGTTCGAGTGCAACACGCACACGCACTTCTTATCAATTACCCTTTATTACTGCTACAACTGTCATACAATTATAGAAAATATCTTCCTGGGGAATATTTAATTCTCCGGCAATTGTGCGTTCTTGAACATTACGTTCACTCAGAACCAGATTGATTACGCCCTTTGGTTGGTGTCTGAAACGATTCTACACGTCTTCACCTTAGAACTTTTACACTGACAAGTGCTTTCTTGCTGCATAACAGTTGAGTTTTTTCTCTTCTCGTTTGAGTTAATGTTGGTTTAACATATTCGTTGGGAAATTTAACCGGGGTGGATTCAGCGGTGAATATTACCTCATCGTTGTAGAAACAGTCTTTGGCTGATTTCACTCCGACGGTGGTGCAGGCAACGATCGGGCATTTTCACGTGCTAATGCTATAACGCCAAGCTGACCACGAGTTGGCATTGCGTAGTCCCAACTATTGATTTCCATTTGGCCCTTAACAAGATTATATTTCAGTATACATGAGGGTCTGGTAACACCATTTTCAAGCAGGTATTCGTCTACAAATGGAACGAAATCACTATCAATATTAGCATCACTGGTTAGCCGATCCAACATCCCGTCGGTAGATTCCACAACCTCATAACCGGGGTCAGAATCCATCACTTATATGTAACGATAAATTTAATCTAAACACAAACGCCAAAGACGGTTAAGTAGATGTGGATTCCTTCGAACTGAATTTCATCTCATCTCCGGCGACTAATGATGTTGATACTCTAAATGTGAAAAATTCAGAATGAACACCAGTGCTAGTTTTGTCGAGACGTGATATCTGCAGCAAGCCATGATGCCGCTGATCATTTATTAACATCGCCATTTGACTCCACATACCTTGAGAATTATAGCATGAAACATAAATTAAAACCAAATGAAATTATTTCCTCGTCTTTTAAGCTTATAATTGGATACGAATTTGAAGGTCTGTGCTAAGAATGAACTAACATGGAATTTCGTTGAATGACGTCTTGTCCCCTTCGCCTGTAATCCAAAACTTGGCTTAGTCGGTTTAGCAGGAAAAATAGGTAATTACAACTACCATTTACTTTTCATGGGCGTTAGGACAAGTGATAAATGTGAATACACACATAAAGTTGCATGACCATACGTGCAACAGTGTCTAGGAAACTTAGGTACAAACGGTGAAGAGTGTCTGGAGTACTCTGCCAAAGAAATTATGATCGTTGTATATATATATATATATATATATATATATATATATATATATATATATATATATATATATATATATATATATATATATACCGGTAACTGCAGTAAGAGAGAGACAGACAGAAACAGAGACAGAACGACAGACAGACACAGACATACAGACAGACAGAGAGAGGAGGAAAGGAGAGAGAGAACGCATTAGTGAAAACTTTCACACGGTGACACACTGAATGACCCCTACAATCTCATTACACAAGAAATGAATTGCTTTATCTGTTGCTCTAAGAACTACGGATACAAACAGCTTTACTCCTTGAAGAATACACGGCTGTGCATTAAAACGATTTCATCCTATTGTCGACAGCAGTAAATTGCAATTTATTAACAAAGAAATTAACGCGAAAGCATTTCGAGTGTTCCATTCAGCGCCTGTGATTTTAGCTGCTGACATTAACGACCACCATTTAATTTTAGGGAGGGTGGGTGGGAGGAGTGGGGTCCGGCTGTGATTTTTCTTTTGAGCCGGGATACTTTTTCTGTTACCTCATGATAATTAATTTTCTTAAACTAATATTATGGATAAACAGGTAAAATAGGATTTTATTTCTATAGATCAAAGCAAAGATACTTTTTTCAAGCTATTTTGAGAGCCAGAATATTTTTCACAAGAAATCACTAGCCACCCCCACCCTTCATTAAAGGTAGGTCCCCTAATAATACAAATGTGCACAAATCTATTTTGAGCTGACCCTATAAAGTGTTCTATTTATTTGAGCAGACACTATAGCGTCCAAGTCTTACTGAAGAAGGATATCCATGTAGCAATTAAGATCAATCTATTATTTAAGAAAATTATTGTTAGGAAAACGGCTGCTTTAGACTTTTCCGCTGATTTCCCCTGTCCCCAATGCATGCACAAGAAGCAGAAAGAAGGGGACATGATATCATGGATAAGAATATAAGATTCTTGTCGTGTACACTGTATTTTTGTTAAACTTCGTGAGAGACCGGAACTCTATTCTGCTTTTGTAACACAACTTTGAATTTCACAAAAGTGCGAAAGACAGTCCAATTTTCTGGAGCACACCATTGTATTTACAACGTATATGCCTGGTGCATAATAATGCTATTATGGTTTGCCTTTCTTCATGAAAGTGAGAAAACAGTCCAATAAAGAAGTACTCTTTTACTTTAAGAAATAAAAAAGCCCCCAAATACCCAAATGTATAAAAAAAAACAATCCAATAAAGACGACGCTCTAGTGTCCTCTAATTCAAAATTATACAAATTACTTATACAGTAACTTTATCATCAGTAGTGAGAACGACTGAAACTAATGCTGATGATGAAAGCCCGACACAGCATAGCCAAAACACACTGTCATTTAAAACAGTGTGTGTGTGTTTGTGGGGGGGGTCTCTTTTTTCTTTAAACGAATTTCATTAAACTACGTGGGGTCCCTATTTATAATGATATCTAATGTAAGTCATCTTAAACAATAATCAAGATATTTATTGGTCTTAGGCTGAATATAATTGTCATTTACATCCATCTGTACAGTCGAACCACTGTTGTGAACGGACATTGCTGTCCTCCTACCCCGTCCCAGCTCCCCCATATTTTTACATCGATGACGTCATTATTCAGTAGGGGTAATAGAAAATCAATGAAAGATTTCATTACGTATCTTAGACCTTAAGTAACAAAACAAATAAAACTATGTCATCTTATTGAAATGTTGACGACGGTATGTAATTTCTACCTATTGAGTTTAGTACATTTGGGAACACCATGTATGCGTATTGATGTGTTAGTGCAAATTAACTAGGTTGTTATATATAATTCATCTATCACACACCTTGTGTTTCTAGTATCATAATCTCATCTTCGACCAGACTGCAAAAAACTGCTTTTGATCTTGCTGTGGCCACGTGTCGTGTTAACTGTTAACATACTGTGGACCAAGATATATTGACACTAGATGACGTGAGTTGTCAACCTAACACAGTGCCGATGTTAGGACTTGGTATAGGATTGTGTTGAAGTGTTCTGCCCATTGAAGTACCCTTTCTTTGTCAGTGAACAGTGTGGTGCTGTCAGTACTAAGTATTGGAGATGTTCCTGATGACTATGGCCCGTAGATTGTCTTCAAAGCATCATAGAAGTTATTCATGTCATTCTTGTCTGCCTTATTGCTCAGCCACGAGTCTTGCAACTCTCTGAGTTTGCATCGGACAATCCTCTTAATGTTGTTGAAGGCTGACTTCTGAGATGATGAAATGCTGTCTTGTAAACAGGCCTTCTGTAGCCGATGTTTATCATTCAGAAGTCTCTGTATGGCAGCATCGTCCTCATCAAACCAATCTTGATGTTTACGTGTGGTGAGACCGAGGGTTTTGGATGCAATTGAGTACACAGAGTCTCTGAAGAATGCCCAATTTACCTCGAAAGTCTCAGAGCTTATATCGATTATATCCAGTTAGCTGCACATTTCTTGGACGAATGCCTGCTTCACATTCTCCTGTTTCAATTTGGCGACAGTAAGCTTTTTGGGCACTTTTCTGCCTTGTGGTTGTCTGCTATGCTGAATCTGGATATTGAGTTTGGAGACTATGAGCCTGTGGTCAGTCCAGCATTCTGCATTTTTCATGGCCTCCATCATTCGGACATCCTGCCTATCTCTTCTCCTGACGATAACGTAGTCAATAAGATACCAGTGCTTGAAGCGCGGGTGCATCCAAGATGTCTTGTTGCGGTTTGACAGGTGGAAGACTCTGTTGGTGATTAGGAGGCCGTATTCAGCGCATTTCCTCAGTAGGAGGAGTCCGTTGTTGTTCCATTTGCCAAAGCCATTTTTGCCAATGACACCTGGCCATACCTGGTAATCTGTGCCAACTTTAGCATTGAAGTCACCAAGGATGATGATCTTGTCTGCCTTTTGTACTTCTACAAAAAAAGACCCAGCTCTTCATATAATTTGTCCCTGATCTCATCTGGGCTGGTGATGGTGGGTGCATAGGTGCTGTTGATAGTTGAATGTCTTTTTCCAAACAGTGGGAGTCTCATTTGGATCAGTCTGTCATTCATGTCCTTTGGGAGATTTGTGAGCTTGCTAACTAGCTATGATTTGATGGCAAACCCAACACCAGCCTCACGTAGCTCATCTGTACTGAAGAAGGTGTAAGCCGGCTGCTACTTCGGTAAGTTGTCCTTCCTCAGCTAGGCGAGTTTCACTCAGGGCTGCTATCTGGGTGTTGAATCTGGCCAGTTCTCTACAAACTAGAGCTGTTCTTCTGTCTGGTCTATATGCTGATGTACTCTCCATTAGTGTGCGTACATTGCAGGCACCAATGATGAGTTGCATCATCTTTGTCTTCTTGTCAGGTCTTCGACCGCTAGAGTGACATCCCCGTCAGCCACGGTGTGCTGACCAGGATTAAGTGAAGCAGGCAATGTTTATGGCACCTTTTCTAGCCCCTTCCTCATGCTACGGAGCAGTGTGTTTCTACAAAGGGCTGCTCGGTCACCCAGGGGGCTGCCGAGTTCCACTGCTGCTTCAGTCCTGTGAAAAGCGACCCTATGCCCAGTGCCGCCTGTGTGCAGGTCTGCAGCTACAGCTCCAAGTGTGTCCACGCCTGCTGCTTTGCTGCTTACCATTCGCCACAGGACTTGAAGGTATCTGGTGGGGAGAGGGGAATGGTGTTATGACTTGCGCGTAAGTTGGATTTAACTGAGGGAAAGTTGCGCAGAGTCGCCCTCACTATCTCGTCCAGGCCTGTCTGAATCCAGTGGCATGACAATGTCGAGACGTCTGGAGACAAGGCCGGATGCAGTGGATGGCCATCAGTTCCTACTGCACATGAGCTGATGCCATGTGCTGTCCACACAACTCTTTCCATTTTACTTCACAGCCGGGGAACGAGCATATCTGCTCGGCCGCCTGATCCACAAGTAAAGACTTTCCAGAGGAATCCAGGTGTAACTGTCCACTCTGGATCAACAGTCACATTTAGTACCGTCTACTGTTACTTACGGTAGCAGGTGATGCCTGACCTGACCTACACGTACATACATACATACATACATACATACATACATACATACATACATACATAACATAACATAACATAACATAACATAACATAACATAACATAACATAACATAACATAACATAATATAGCATAATATAACATGGATACATACATATATTGGAGTATATAGTTATGCATCTATTGATGCAAGCATACATTATTTTTCTTGCTTACATTTACATTTAGATAGTTTGATTTTTTCTTAAACTATATTTTATTTTAGCAAGGATGTATGAATGACACGGTACAGTACTGTAGTGGTATTGAAGCAAGCCACTAAGGTCACTATTTTGTTTGCTCATTATTGAGGTAGTGAGACTATAAGTCTTTGAGAAACTTAGCATGAATATAATATGAAAATTAGAGGAAATTAATTTCTGGCTGTGTAATTTCACCAAAGGTCATATTAGAAGGAATTCAACTCAAATCCATTGCATAATACCGAATCGAAATCAAACAACATGATAACGGTTAATATTACATTCACTCATTTTCCTCCACTCAGTATTTGTAATGCTCACCAAATCATACTTATAAAAACATACACACACACATCATCCCCACCCAACCCATCCCCACCCCAGAGGAATACTAATTAATTTATGTTGTCAACGCTAATTGTTTCCTCATCAAAATGGTGTTATGTTCATTGGTGAATTACTTTGTAAAAAAAAGAGAATAGACCAGAATGGAAAAAAAGTAAGTGTCTTTGTGTTTTTTGTTATTTAGAATATGGATGCACGCACGCACGCACTCACTCTTACATAAAACCAAGGAATGGGATTTAAAGTTTTACTTGATTTGGCAATGTAATTTCTTTTCTAGATAAATGGCTGGCCCTGCAAGGGACCGTTGAGGTGGTTTTTTTTGTTTTTTTTGTTAAACAAACTTTATGGGCTCGACATGATGAGCTTCAATTGTCGCAATCCTTTTCCACGACCCACTCCTATTCCTCCTCCTGCTGTTGCTTTGGTGGTAGTAGTAGTAGTAGTAGTAGTGAATGGTGGTGGTGGTGGTAGCATCTCACTAGTAGTAGTCGTTGTGACGGGTTTCGAATGTTTAGCCCGTGATGGTCTTTTTTCTCTTTGGTTGAGTTAAAAAATATTCATATAACTTTCTCAGATGCTTTAACTCAGATAAAATGTCTTCTAACACACTCACCGTTTTATCTTCATCGCTCTCTTCTTTCTGTACTTCACTCTTCTCTTCTTCTAACTGTCTTATTTCTTCTTCTCGCTTTCTCCTTTCCTCTTCTTGTTGAAGAAACACTTCTTCCGCTTCTTTCTGCCGCTTTAAAAAAAATCCGTTTCTTCATGCTGTCTCTTTTTAAAATCCTCGATGACAGGCAAAGAGGTTGGTGTTATAGCAGTCGACAATGTGGAGCCAAAGAAGACGATCAATTGAGACTGGCCATCTATCACGACAGTTTGAAGTCACCTGTCTGGATCGAGTTCAGCACCCCGGCAGAATTAACACCAGCCAAAGTCATAACCAAAATAGAACACGTTCAACAATCCAACGAAAAGTTTGTCATCACGGATGGAAAGGCTACACTTCACATGACTCACGTTTCCCCTCCTCGAGGGAGCGGACGAAGTAGGAAAGTGTTATTGGTGGACGACCTTCGCAGTACCAAACACAGTGTCGTCCAAATCGACAATTCACAAGACCAGATGTGCTTGACTCGGGCTATCGTGGTGGTGCGAACGTATGCCAACAAGAACGAGACCTCAGAATGGAAAAGAGCCTGGAAGAGCATTCGACAATCGGACAGAGCCAAACAACGAAAAGAAGCAGAACTCCTGTTACGACAAGCAGGCATCCCCAAAGACACCGTGTGTGGCTTTTCTCAAATGCAACAACTTCAAGACGTCTTGGCTCCTGGCTACACTTTGAAAGTACACCCTCAAGAAGTGCGCGGAGATATGCTGTTTCGAGGCCCCGATTTCTCCGAAGGAAAATACATTCACGTGTATTACCACCAAGAACATTTCGATGCCAATAAACGTCGGTTTCGCTGTAAGAAAATTCTAGTTTATCTGACGCCGTTGCTGCCAACACAAAATAAGATGGTGAATCTTGGCTTAATCCATGAACCACATGACTACTCATAATTGCACCACCAAGTGGCACATATTGTGTTAAAACTGTTGCAACATGACCAGCGCTAACAGCGTCCGTATCATTACCTGGTGGATAGCTTGTTGGTAATCCTGTTATTTTTCCACCATTAGTAAATTCTAAAACACCTTGCATTATATCACCGCTTTTACTTACCATTAAGCTATTAACCGTGTTCAGTTGACTTAAGCTAACAGCTTGTGACAAATTACCACTTGGCAACGGATATGCTGTTTCCCAATTAATTATTTTTTTACCGGTCATATTAATGTCACCAGTCATTGTGCCACCGCTAATGCTCAACTTGGAAAAGTTTCAGGTTTGAAGTTGACCAAAGCGTTTGCTGGTGGGTAGGACGTTTCCGAATTATTATTTTTTTTGCCTGACATATTAAGATTTCCGGTCATTGTGTCACCAGCTTTGGAAACGTGTTTAGCTAGTTTTTCATTTATTGTAGGTTCTGTTGTAATTATATTTGTGGATTCTCCATCACCAATTAATGTTCCAAATTTTGTGTAGTAAGATATATTTTTTTTATTACTTACTTATATAAATCATGAATATTATTAACTTTGATTCAGAAAATGGAATTGAAAAGAAGCATAATTTTGATTTACCGGATTGTCATTATCTGATTGTAGATCGAACAGGAAGTGGTAAGACCAATCTGATCATGAGTATTCTCGTTAATGGCGGATTTAATTACGATAAGGTTTATCTTTACACAATTAATCCACAGCAGGACAAGTATCAAACGCTGGTTGATTTTAATGGTGCGTTAAAAAATTAATTAGGCTGCAACAAAGACTTTTTTGAAATTAAAACACCATCACGATGTATTTCCTGTGAGCGAGATGGATTGTGATGAAGATAAAATTATTGTGTTTGATGATATCCATTTGTACAACAAAGAAATGCAAAAAAAAATGGAATACTTTTCATTGTCAAGAAACAAACGAAGCAACACAATTGATCTTTCACAATGCTATTATAACGTTCACAAATTTATTAGGCGAAATACATGTTGTTATATTTTATTTCCAGGGATAGACAACACCGATATAAGTCGAATTGTTTATGAGCACTGTGGTGAGGTAAGTAAAGAAAGATTTGTTGAATTGTATCATAAAGCCACAAAGGATTCTAAGCATAATCATCCCGATTTAGCGTTAATGTTCAGGAAGAATATAACAGAGTCTCTCAACTAAAAGTCAATTTAGTATAACATTAAAAATAATAATGTCATTAATCAAAGGAGTCATCTTAGCAAAAAGAAGACATATTGAGAAAACTTACACAACAGCGCAAACTCGTAATGAATGCAATTCAAACAACTAAACTTGGCTAGACGGAGTCAGCAGAGGCTGCACAGAAGTTCTTTGCGCCGCTAACAGAACCAGTAGTTGGTGAAAGAAAGTTAGAGGACCCCAAAATTAGTTTGAAGAGTATTATTGATAAAAAGCAAGATAGGGCGATTGAAGCAATTAGTGAAACACAAACGGCATTAAATAATATTCAGCAAGAACTGGCTCAGGATTTGGATGTTAAAGAAGCGCAAGCACAAGAAATTGCTCTTTCTTATCCTGAAAGATTAGAATGGGAACAGATGAGTTATGATGAACTTATAAATATAAAAGAAGAGGTTAAATAGGTTAACATATCGCAAGGGAAACCGGCAAAAGAAAATCTGTCTTTAAAAACTCTACTTAAAAAGTCAGTTAAATATCGGGAAGATTTAGGAAGCTTTATAGAAAAAGGTAAGAGCGGAAGTGGTATAAAAATCGTTGGTAGCGAAACAGAATTAATTGACAGATCAGTGCTACTTATTTCAAGCAAGCAAGCAAGCAGGTAACACAGGTGCAGAGATTGATAATGAAATTGTTGAAATCCTTGATTATCTAAGATCAGTTTGGAGTCTAACAGATGATGAATACAAAATTTTGCATAATGACTTAATATACAAAATGCAAACGGCAACATTACTTATTGACTCAAATTCATCCAACGAAACAAACAGCAATTTTTCTGTTACTTACACGCCACCAATTACTCCTGATCCAAAATATGTCATATGAAATTGGATTAATATCAGCAGAAATTTGGATGTCAATATTTAACGTGAAGACAGAGGTTAATGACGATTTTACATACAACTCTGGAGCTTATAACAGCGTAACAGCGTAACAATACCAGCTGGCGCTTATAACGTCACATGCATAAATACAACGATCAAGAGCTTGCTTTCAAGCGAAGGAATAAACGCTGACGCTTTTTGCTTGAGCCAAACTATAATACGCTGTGATCAAAGCTAACTTTAAAAAAATAATTTTATTGCAGATTTCTCAACTCCAACAACAATTGGTTCGTTGCTAGGTTTTAATAAGCAACAATATAGCTCCAACCCTGAAGGGTCATCATTAATTCATGAGGGTCAAAAACCTGTTGACATTACAGGAGAGGACAAACAATTTATTCATTTTCACCAAATGTTCCTCCTGGTTCACTGATGCAAATAAATCCCAGAACAATTATTTATTACCCAATAACTTCTGTGTACCAGATTCCTTTTATTCGTATGACATTAACAGATCAATCAGGAAGGGAAATTAATTTGAACGACGAGCGAGTAATTTATTACTTACATCTGCGTAGTGTTAGCTAGGCCGCAGCGACAAAGACTAATGTAAGCAATTTTATAAATATTGTGGAAGATAATTGAAAGAAAATCAATTATTGGAGGTAACATATTTGGTGACATTGCGAGAGGTGTAGGAACATTTTTTGGACGCCATGGGTCAGGAATTGCACAGAAGCTTATCCCAGTGGCAGTTGACGCATCAAAAGCGTTTGCAGCTGGCCCATCATCAGCTGGAACGGCAGTTGAACAAAGCATTGCTGATAAGATAAAAGGCACTCCACAACAAGTGGTCCTGCCACCACCAAGCGCGGCTGAAATTAAACACGTTATTTCATAAATAGCACCTTCCAAGAAGGTAGAAGCGGCAATGGTTAAAACTGCTAAAAAGCTTTTATCTCCAGAGGGGGTAATGATAATACAAAAATTAAAAATTAAAAACGTGTTTATTGGGCCAAGCAGGGTAGCAGCGCTTTAACAACAAAATTTGGATAATTTTATTACATAAATAATGTTTATGAAAGATTATCTTGATATCACCGAACCAATATTTGTTGATAATTCAGCAACGGAATTTGAATACGTTGAATACCTTGATGAAAACTCAAGTAAGCCGAATACACCAGGGCTGCGAAGAATTAATACGCGTGATGAAGACGTTTACCTTCTGCCTCATTAGGCATTTCTGCAAGTTCGTGGAAAGTTATAAACAACTGCTGGAGCTGACTACCCAGCAGGTGTAGAAATTGCGTTGGTAAATAACGGTTGGTCACTATTTCATCCAGCCCAATATCAACTAGCTGATCAAATCATAGAGGATATTTCCTTGGAACTTCCAATTGGAAGTACAATTTTTAATATTGTAAATTTTACAGAAGATTATTCAAGAAGCGTGGCAACAAATATGCTTTGGCATGATGACACAGGCGAGTGTGAAGCTGTTTCAAGAGAAAACAATTTACAACAGTTTCCAGCGATGGTTGCCGGTACCTACATGGACGGATCTAGTCAGATTTCTTTATTTCTTCTTTTAAGTTCAATCTTTGGTTTCTGCAGAGATTATACAAGGGTTTTTAGAGGTCTCAAACACACAATCTTACTTAACAGGGCAGAAAATAATAATACAATCTTGCACGCTGCAGGTGTTGATGATGGACAATTTGTTATGACACGCTTGGCACTTTGGATGCCAAAAATCGTGCCATCCTTAACTAAACAGCTTGAAATGGAGGCAACGTTAGCAAACTTTACAATTGTTTTCAATTTTGAACAACATAAAATTTATAGAAAAGATAACACTGCGGGAGGAAATGGCTGAACTAACTGGGGAATAACAACAGCGCCAAGCGAACAATTGCCGAGACACGTATTTATTATTTTTCAAAGAGCAAATCGTGTTAACAGTCAGTTGCAAAACAATATGGTGTTTGACATCTTAAATCTTAGGAGAATTAACGTTAGAATTAATTCAAGGCAATATCCAGAACGAGCGCTTGAATGTAACTTTGGCCCAAAATCATTAAACGGCAGATCATTATTGCACATACACATTCATTACATCAGACAGGTGCCTGACACTTGATGCAATTGCCGGTAAGATGACTGTGCAAGTATAAAATAATTTAAATTAATTTAATAAAACATGACAGAAAACATGATAAACGTAACATTAAGCAAGGGACAATTGAGCAAGCTTGCATCAGCAGCAAGAAACAAAGAATCCACAAGTATAAAATTAAGCGCGGAACAGGTTGCTAACAAAGGCATTAACAAACTTTACGTTTCACTGACAACTTACAGAGCATACAAAAAGGCGGAAATTTCAGGTAGGGGTATCGTTGTATTTATTTCAATCGCTAATGTTAACAAGGTGGATCTGCTTTTCTGTGTTGGCAAGTGCAGTTCCTTCGACATTAAAAGTCGCCCTACCTGCGTTGGGGTCACTGGGACTTGCAGCAGCATCAGGAGCAATTAGCGGTGCAACACAAAAAGCAACAAGCGGTAGAGGAATAAAACGAATATGTTAAAAATTTGTATCTAAATCAAATAATAAATAAATGCCACCACGAAAAAAAGACAACGAAAAAAAGAACAACTACGACAAGGTCGCTACAGGGAGGTATTCTCCCAATGATGCTACCAATTACGGGAATGATGCGTGCCATCAATCCTGAGTTAAGGGCTATGGCAGAAAATGTGCGTAAGCAACGGCAAGAAAAAACAGGAGGTTTTTAGTCCAATAGCCCCGCTGATAGCTGGAGCAGCTGGGGGTCTTCTACCAGGCTTTCTGAAAATGGTTGGAATAGGAGTGGCGGGGGAGGGGTAACTTATCCGGGTACGCGACGTTAAAATGTTTGTCTAAATCAAATAATAAAAAATGACACAACGAAAAAAAATAAAACAATTACAAAAAAAAAAAACAACAACAGCAGCGACAAGGTCGCTGAGAGGAGGTTTTATTCCAATAGCCCCGCTGATAGCTGGGGCAGCTGGGAGTCTTCTACTGGGCCTTCTATAAATGATTGGAATAGGAAGGGGGTTAACTTATCCAGGTACTTATCGCCGTTAAGCGAAACGGTTGAACCGCTATCCAATTTTGAGATAGAATGCAAATTGAGAGATATAAAAAAATTGGTGTATTTTCCAAGGATCAGCTGCCAAAAAAATTGAAAAAAAAAATCATCATGTGTCGTTAATATCCAAGATTTTAATGATGGCACAGGAACTCATTATGTAGCATTATACAAAAATAATTACTTTGACAGTTTTGATCTTCCATCATCTGAGGCAATAAAGGATTATGTAAACGGGTCAATTAATTATTCTTCTACACAGATACAACCTGTTGGAACAAATGAGTGCGATTATTATTGCATTGCTTTTATCAAACACCTAAGTGGGTCCAAATGTTATCTTGATTTTTCAACACAGTTTGAGCCACGGGAAAGCATAACAAAATAATAAAAAGGTGTTAAAAATTTTGTATTAATACTATAATATAAAATGTCCGATATTTATTGCTTGAAGTGTAAGACAAGAACCGAAAATGTTGATGAAATAGAAGCTACTACAAAGAATGGTAGACGTACGAGAAAGGCAATTCGTGGAGTCTGTGGAAAATGAAAATTCCAGTTTGTTAAAAAAGTTAGACATTCCAGGAGTTGAAGCAGTTGCTGAAAAAGTTGGTGACCAAACTGTAGGCTCCGGAACACCAATTATATTGGTCGAGCCACATATCCTTTAAAGAAAAATATAGCATAATTAATAATGGCAATCTGTTCTTTTAAGAAAGATTATGATTTGTGTGCAGAGGGAAATCAAATTATTGGTTCTTGCCAAAAATGCAACAATCGTGTAATAATTGGGGGTGCAATTGACATACATAAAATAATTGGCAAATTGGCAAAACCAAAAGGTGGTTGGACACTTCCTAACCATAAATACACAGGTCCACGAAAGCCTCTTCACGAGCAGTTGGATGAGAAGGATAATCCGTTACCTGGTCAAGAACCTTACAACAAGGTTGATGCAATTGCAATGAGGCATGATATTTGTTACAGGGATAACGAAAATGATAAATTATGGTGTGAAAAGATAATTTTGGATGAGTTATCCGAGGCATTTAAGCAAATAATAAAACGTTCAGAACGAGACCAAATCAGATATGGATTGATCAAGGTAAGGAATTGTTTAACAAAACGTTTGAAATTTTTTTATTAGACAATAATATTGACAAATATTTTACTGGTAATGAGGGTAAGAGCGTAATCACTGAGCGCTTCAACACAACAATAAAAAATAAAATTTGTAAATATATGACTGCTAGGAACACAAACGAATACGTTAGCCGCTTACCTAAATTATTGGATGAATATAATTCAACAAACCATTCTACAATAAAAATGTCTCTAATGGATGCTTTAAAAATCCTTTTACTTGCTGGTGAAAATATGTATCGTCGACACAAGTTCAAGGTTGGTGATAAAGTCAGAATTTCATTGGTAAAAAAAAAATTGAGAAAGGTTTTACCCAAATTGATAAGAAGAGGTATTTGTTATTAATAAAATTTTGTCCACTGTTACTTATCAAATAAAAGATCTGCGTAATGAGGAGACAAAGGGTTCATTTTACGAGCAAGAACTACAAAAAAAACGGAACAGGGTGTGTTTAGAATAGAAAAAATAATAAAAACAAAAGGAAATAAATCATTTGTTAAGTGGCGGGGGTATAATGATCAGTTTAATTCCTGGGTGCCAACAAAATAAGTTGCTTATAGTTTCTGAGAAAAAATTCTCATACTGATCAAGCACCTTCTTACACTTAACAGGTTTACACATAGCTTCCTTTTCTGGCAAATTCATTATGGTAAAAATCTTTGCAAAGATAAAATCAATTTTTTAAAACTTTTGGCTACCCAATTTAGCAAATGGCCCATAATTAAGATTCAAGCTTGTAAATAATTTCAGATAATTATTAAAAATTTGATTGCAATCAAGATCGAATTTTGTATTTATTTATTTATTTATTTATTTATTTATTTATTTATTTATTTATTTGCCAGATGATATTTAACCCGATAAGCACTCTTATGCGGTTGTGTGTAAAATATTTTATTTTATGGAGCAATTAAGTCATCGTTGTAATTAAAAGTAACAGCGGTGTTTGGGTTGTCACCATAATCAAACACAATTGCGACCTTATTCGGATCATCATCGTAATCGCATACAACTGTGTCATAATAGTCCATTCTAGATATAAAAAAATGTTATCTAAATATTTATAATAATGTCAAACCAAATATTTATTGTTCAATGCAACATCATTGATCGTGATAATTTTTGCTAATGAGATCAGGGAGATGTTTGCCAATATCAAAAAAATAAAAATAAAAAAAAAATTGGTTTGATTTCAAAATTGTTGAAGGAGCAAGAGATAGGGTTATTTTAAATAAGAACCAAAGCTATTTGTTTGAAATACATTTAAAAAGCGTAATTTCGTATGATAGAGAATTGCCAATGACACACGCTCATTGTTAATGAGTATTCTGGAGATCAACGATTAATTATAAACAAATACAATAATAACTGAGAAGCGATATTATGCTAAAGTAAACATTTTAAGCCCTAGACCTGCTAGAAGATGTTGTAAGAAATATTTTTGACAGCAGTTATCTGTTCGAGGTTGGCGTTGATTTGATTATTGAAATCGGAGAAGAAAAAAAATTTATTAACAGATTATGAAAAGAAACTGCTTAATAAAAATGGTAACATTTTTATAAAATATGATCAAGAAACAATTTTAAATTGGTTTCATAGTTGTTTAACAAACAAAGAAGCAATAAAAATAATAGGAGAATCAGAAAAAATGAACAAGTTCCTTAGAGAAATGGGATTAATTGATTAATTGTGCTAATTTTGTCTAAGCAATAAAAGAAATAAGATAATAATAATTACCTATGGAAGTGGGTGTAAGTAGATGTGTATATACAGCATTTTGGCACTTTTTCAAATTTTTTTTTTTTTAATATAAAAAGTAGTCGTTGAGGGGCCGAGCAAGAGCGAGGTCCCGAAATGACTTACTTTTTATATTCAAAAATGAAAAATTGCAAAAAAGTGCCAAAATCTGTACATACACATCTACTATATGTTTGACTGAAAATATTCCATCTATTCTATTTCTCATTATAGTCGGTCAATGAAGATCTGTCAGATGATAAGATACCAGTACATGACTGCACAAATGGTAAAAGATATGTAAAAAAAAAATCTGAAGACCCTATCAGTTGACAAGTAGTTTTAGTGTAGACTAACATGCAACTTTAATATAATTAAAATGTATAAATTAAGCATAAAAATTCTACACACAGAAAATATTGTAATGGAGGAAAGTGCAAATACGTATGTAGTCTTTCTTTCTTGCTTGCTTTTTTTCCAGAGAATGATAACTTTGGGTCTACATTTGCTTAGGTATTTGAAAGAAATACACAAATAATATTGATGACAATAGGGCTAACTGAAATAATCAAGCTCATTAAAAAATACACTGAAACTGTATCCAAAATATTTTTTATGTCAAATGGAATCAGAACACTTCTCAATACGCTTGTGCGTACATTGTTTTGTTTTTCTTGTTTGTTTGTTTGTTCGTTTTTGTTTTGTTTTTTGTCTACTCATAGGACTTTGTCCGAATTTGAATTTTACTGAAAATGTTACGATTTTATATTAGAATCAATTGAGAAATCATTTGACACTGGAAGAAAACAAACCCTGTAGTATGTGACCTATATTCTACGTTCTCTGGATCTATTTGCATTTAGAATACTTGCTATACTATTTTAATACGGTATCTGTTCTGACACTTCCCAGCATAATAAAAGAAACTTAGAGAACAGAACACATATTCATCTACTTATATGTACACGAGATAAGACAACACAAACTACAGGCCATGATGCACTTTGACACCTAACAAAATCGAACGATTTCTAAAAGAGTAAGATTTACATATCCATGCAATGGCTACAAGTCTTTTTCATAGCTTCCATTACAACAGCGGGGCCGAAGAAAGCTCCTAATATGTCGTTCCAGCCGAGACCGGCTGCTGCTACAGACTGCAGAACAGAGACTTCACTCCCCGCTGCCACAGTGTCCCCATAAAGGGACATAATCTCGGCCACCAAGGATCCTACAACAATTCCAGCCGCCGCGACTCCGATTACAGGGAGCCCATATATGACAAGTCCAATTAAGGCCAATATACCACCTATACCAACTGCAGAGATGCCCCCAAGGCATTTGAATATACACCAAAATTGCTTCTCGCTTATTTCCGTTTCATCATTGGTATCCCCTTTTCTGTTAGACGTGTCTTTGTCATTGTTTTCCTCCGGCTCTGAATTACGTATAGGCTCTTCTTTCCTGGGTTGCTGCTGCGCATCTCCGGACGATGCGCCTAGTTTTATTACAAGCTCTCTGAGTAATACCCTTTGGCCTATGGGTAGGCCTAAGTCTCTCATATCATCTTCGGTTAAACCTCGAAATGCTGCAATGTCTAATAATTTCTGTTTCCTAAGAATTTGGATCGTCTCGTCATCCAGATGATGCTTTCTCAGCATCTTCTCAAATGCAGGATCAAGAGACACTGAAATACAAAAGAGCAAGATGATATCCAGATGGCACTTTTTCTTTTTGACAATTATCTTTTCATTAATAAAGGTGGATCAGATGCTTAGAATATCAAGGTCATTCAAACGCAGGATTCGATCTGAAGATCAACGAGATGCTGAAGGTGTTTTTATATCATACCACGTGCAAAAATAAGATTCTCAAAGGACCTAGAGAAATTTGTAATTATTCAAGTCTCTTAAAAATTAATTGGACTGTTCAAACAAATTAAAGGCGCAAAAAAACAAACGAATAGCTGCTGTTATAGCGCTCGCTACGGTATCTTTTGAGTTTACGGTGGACCAAGAATGTAATATAAATGCACTTAGAAATGTTTAATTATGCTTTAATAATAACATATTAATACAGTGTTCGACTTTGATAGCTCAAACAACCATCACTCGATAACTCGGCATTACTCTAAATTGCTCTCTCAGTCCCAGTGTAGAACATTGTATTGTCTTTGATCACGAAAAATCAAAAAGTACATAGAACTCTAAATTTGATCATTGTATTTATATTATTGTTTATTATTGCTTGATTTATTGTTTCTTTGTTCGTTTGTTTAGATATCAGGTTACACTGCTACATAACTTTTACACGAGATCTTGAATCAAAGCTAGCTTTGGGAAATATTATTGTTAAGTCTGTAGAATAACCGTAGAGAGATGAACAGCTCGACCCAATGTATTACCGCAGAGGCAGTTGATAGATATCTTTAACTTCCAGCATGTTTTTATGTTCGAATCGATTTGATCCTATAATAATGATGATGAAGACGAACAATACTATTCATGCATTACAAGACTGAAACGTTTGTCTGTGAGAAAAATGAGCTTCTGAAATGGCACAATGGAACAGAACCAATACGATCAAACCACAAAAGAAACCACCTGGAAAAGATATAAGAAATGTCTACCTTTGAAATTCGCAAGCACTTACTAGTGTTGCAAATGATATCGGAGCCAAATAAATTGGAAAATTCAGAAGTCAGTGTCTGCCTAAAAAAAAGAGGCGTCTACGGAAAGTCGACTTTATGTATATTTTACTGCTCAGATATATATAATTTTATAACCGTTAAGGATATGTGATGATTAGATGTAATTTCGATGCCTATATTCACTTGGTCTCATATTTCATAACATCTGACGAAAGCACATACTCTAATATAGATTATGAAAATGATCAAAATCATACAGTAGTGCCGAGGAATAATATTTACACATTTGCACTGAGAAACCTAATAAGAGTGGTCACTATTGGACCAATCTGTCTAGAGAAACATACCACATAATATTAAATGGTAGAAATACCGAACAAGTCCTTGGACAATATGTCTACATAATGACCAAAAAGTAGTACATAAACGGTAACCAAATAAGTATGTAGTTCAATGAAAATCAATGCTGCAATGTGACATGTACTGCACAAGACATTCTGATTTCTTATCACTATGCGCTCAAACGAGGCTGAAACTACCTTTTCCTCGAGGTTGCCGCACTTGACATGCAAAAGGAAATGAGCAACATTCTCTATAACAAATCTGTAGCATCGGGTTCCAACACAAGTTCCACTCCCGCTGCAAATATATGTCAAAATATTGCAGTCATTCCGATGCCAAGCCCGCATCGGAGTCTCTCACAATGTCCCGACAGAAGTAGTTCAACCGCTGTTAGCCTTGCATGAAGGAGAAACTTTCAGAGTCATTCAACTAGTGAAATCTTCCGTGATGCAAAATTTGACAACTGCACAATAAATGTAAATCACATATATGGGTCTGCTACCCACATGCGTCGAAGAATGCGTGTTATTGACAGTGACAGTAGTGAAAACGAGTGACTGTTGTTTGTCCTTTCACACACTTCATTCATAGAATTGATATTCATGCGCATATCAGCTGATCAAAATGAAATTCGGTTTTTAAGATTTTGAGTGAAGTTCGTGTTAGGAAGGTTGAAATGTTAAGCAGTTTACTTTTTTTCAGTTACGTTCAGGGATTGTATTAAATTATTTGAAAATTGATAGGTATAAAACAACAATAGCATTATTATAGTAATTCGATCTTGATTGCTAGATCACGTCTTGTTGTCAGCATCAGAAAATCTGGATCAAGAATCGACGCTTCGCGTCTCGTCATGATCCGCATTTTCTGATGTTGACAACTCGACGTGATCTAGTAATCGAGATCGAATTACAATGATAATAATATACATGTACCAATCGGATCGAGAGGGACTGGACCTTTTTGTATTAGGGGTCAATTTCGAAATTTCAAACATTGACTTCGGAATGTTTGCTTTTAGCATTGGTTTCAGTATTTGCACAGCTGAATTTTTCTCACCTATGTGAGAGAAAAATCTAGTTGATTGTCTAACCTTACTTTTCTTATTTCAGTCCGGTTGTCTCATCCCGGTTGTCTTAGTTGTGATGTCCACACGCTTGAAACTACCTCGCCCAGGGAAGCAACCATTGTTGTCTTCTGCTGTGCCTGGCGGAGTTGTTTCGAAATCAAACAACCGCCTATACTTTAAGAAATTTATCAAAATATTTTGGAGGAAAGAAACAAATAACCTAAAAAGACAACAACAATATAGATAAAATAAAAAGAAAATGGATCATTTGGAGTTAATGAGAGGCAGACGTAAGAAACACAAGAAATGACAAACCAGTGATGTGCGCAAACCCAACAGGGGTTTGCTTATAATTTACATATATATATATATATATATATATATATATATATATATATATATATATATATATATATATATATATATATATGTATATGTATATGTATATATATATATATAGGTATATGTATATGTATATATATATATATATATATATATATATATATATATATATATTATTTATAGTTAAATTTTAAGCAACGAAGCGAGTCCCTTTGGCTAACCCCATCTTTCCAGACAGGTAACCTGTACCTATCTACAAATGTCATAAGAACAAACCGTCCAATGATTTTAGTGACCCTGACTATTAATTACACCTTGCTCTGTAACACATGTGGATGCACCTGGGCCAAATGAGCAGTGGTTTTTACGGGCACCTGTTGAGCAAGAAAGCTTAGTACCTTAATGAAAAAAATGGCTGTGAAAGCAAACTTGCCCGAATTGGCTTCTAAATGCGTTAAACCTCAAGCGTGAGAAAATATTTATGTCAGAAACTAATAGAAAACTATGTTCCAGTCACGCAGGCTGAACAAATCACTGGCCACACAAATTCTAACTCTCTCAACAACTACCGCAAACCTATTAACGACCAAAATTGTGTTATGTCAAACCTGCTTTCTTAAAAACTTTGCCAAACAACCCCCATCCGCTTCAGTTGAATCAAACATGGACATGCAGTCAGAAATTAAAAATCCTGCACTTACCAATCAGCGTGAATCGTTCATCCGTACACACGTTATTCCACAAGCAGATTTCCCTTTAGCATATCCTTGCACTTGTAATAGCGGCACATGCCATATTTTCAGGACAGAAAATACAAATTTCCAACGAAACCGTGAAGTAGAAGCTCCGCACGTAGTTATCTGTTGGGTACTATATTTGAGGGGGTCGTTCATACACAGGAGTAATTTTACAATCAATATCAATTATAACACCAGTATGTCACAAACAGTTTCACTTCTTCCAAAGAAAAGGAGAGTTATATATGATAGTTTATTCTTCGTTAGAACTGTGTACCCAGTATCGTAGCATTGGCTACCATAGAACTTTTCCAAATTATATCTGATGAAAATTAAAAAGTTATCCTTATAAAAGAAAATTTAATTACTTATTGTTATTTTCATATGACATCCATCGATTAAATGTGATATTACATAGAGGATATTTGCTTGAAACGAGTGAATAACGGATATATTTCATCGAGTGGGTGAAAAATTCAGTATTTTCGAGAGTGAAAATATTTAAGTTTCTCACCCACGAGATGAAATATATCGGTTATTCATTCGGAGGAAGCAAATATTCTTTTTATTTTATGCTCAAGCGTATTGTCTAGCAATTTGTATAACACACTGAAGTAGCTGATTTCTTACTGTATCACGCGCGATAATGTCAGCGGTTTACCGTTTATGTTCTGCTGTGTTTTGTGTATATTTGCACATAAAATATCAGTTGGTACATAATGCTCCTTCCCAATTCAAGGAAAAACAGCAGATAAAAAGAAAAAAAAAATCTGTCTATTGATGGTTTTGAGCCCGAGTCGTATGGATGCGAGGCGGGCACCCTTACACCTCGCAAGGGTCTTGAAAAAAGTTTGAAATTTCTTATTCATAATGTTATCAATGTCTATTGACGGCCAGTGGAAAAATATGATATTTTTTTTATCGCAGTCAATGACATTTTTTCACTACAGTGAAATATCACAATTATTTCACTCGGAAAATCCAGTCATTCACTGCCTAGCATAAAATAAATAAATACTATCAAATGTTTAATGTTATTTTCTCACGAGCAGAACATGTGTACTTCGAATCGACTGGTCACGCCACAGCCCTCGTTAACATATTCGTATTAACGCCATGTGTTTACAAACCAATAACACGTGGCCTGAGACGCTCTTAGTGCAATACTTACAACACGTAACAATGTTAAATTATCATTGTTTTGCGTTGGTTTTTTTTTTTTTTTTTTTTTTGTACGAGAGGCAGATATAATTAGATTCTACTGACATAATTACTAACATTTTTATAAAATATTATACGATCGAATGACCTATAGAATAATATGAGGATAATAGTACCTGATGAATACTGGACGTGTTGAATGGCCTAAACTATATTGCAAAAATGAAGGGTTATTGTAATTTGAAAGGAAAACATTGGGTGAGAAAAATAATCTCCGTTAGGGTTTACAACGAGACAAGGAAATCTCAGTCGGAGAGTTACATTAATTGTTTCTCCGTCGTCAACAGCGGGTGGAATGTTAAATCCAGACTATTTTTAGGAGTCAGAGCAGCCTAATATACATGATGAGCTGCAATGGGTGTGACGCGGACTCTCGTGCAAGTTTAAAATAAAGGTAAGTACGTATATACAGTATAATCCGAGCATGATACCTACCGCTACAAAGGTTACAGTTGAAATAAAGGGAGACGAAGCAACAGTGAATTTTTTTTCTGAATCATACAAATGTCATGCAAGTGGAATATACATTTTTGTTTATCCGTGATAGTAAATAGATTTTATTACATTGTGAAGTATTGGTTTAAGATATTAAGAGGACATATATATATATATATATATATATATATATATATATATATATATATATATATATATATATATATATATATATACCAAATGATGATGAACGATTTAGAAACTCTACCCAATAAAGTAAATTGGGCATATTTAGTTAAAGATTTATTGTCAAGATTAGGATTCTATGAAGTTTGGGTTAATCAAGGGGTGGGTAACACTGACATTTTTACAGCCATTTAAATTAAGGCTATCGGACAACTTTATCCAAAATTGGATAGATCGTCTAAAGAACAGCAGTCGAGCATTATTTTATGTAAATATTGCAAATTTCGGATCAAAACTTTAGTCACAGTCTGTTTGGTCTATTGGAATGAATAAAGACTCTTCTTCTTCTTCTATTATATGCCAAACATTCCACAATAATGCAGTCTGAATTAAGGTGACAGTACAAGTGTTTAAAATTCATTATTAAGCATTATTTAACATTGAAATCAGCAATTATTTAAACAACAACAACAACAACAATATTAATAATAATAATAATAATATTAATATTAATAATAATAATAATAAAATAATAATTCCTTCATTACATATTCTTTTTTAATTTTAGTCAAATTACTGAAATGCTAAACACCATCTAAATATGAAATAAACAAATTTGAAGGCAAAAGCCACATTTATTTAGGCTGCATTATTGTGGAATGTTTGGCATATAATGTTATTCCTGCAACTTTGTTGAGAAATAATTGAAGAAATCATTCGGTTTTTGATTGTATGCTACTATTGTGTTGCTGTTAGTGATGACACGTCATCTATTCATTGTGACGTGTGAAGTTATTATGACGTAAAATAAAAATAAAACACGGACTTGAGGGCAGTTCAAAATGGGCTTTATTTACATCTGAGGTTTATTCTAGTATGCGATGAAAAGACCGAGGATGTTCTGACTGACCCCTCCTGGATCTCCAGTCGTGATGTCCTCTGCCTTTTCCACCGCATGCTACAAAGTAGCAAAAAAAAAAAAAAAAAAAAAAAAAAAAAAAAAAAAAAAAATCCTCGGTTGTAAATTATGGCCATTTTGAATTTCACTCAAGCCAGTTGTTGTTATAGAGAGGATATTTGCTTGAAACTAGTGAATAACGAATATATTTCATCGAGTGGGCGAAGCCACGAGTGAAAATACTTAAATGTTTCACCCACGAGATGAAATATATCCGTTATTTACTCGGAGCAAGCAAATATTCTTTTTATTTTATGCTCAAGCGTATATTGTCTAGCAATTTGTATAACACACTGAAAAACTTTGCTGATTTCTTACTGTATCCCGCGCGATAATGTCAGCGGTTTACCGTTTATGTTCTGCTCTTTTTTGTGTATATTTGCACATAAAATATCAGTAGTTACATAATGCTCCTTCCCAATTCAAGTTAAACAACATAAAAAAGAAAATGGAAAAAAATAAATATTTACCTATTACTGCATTTAAACCAGGTCTGCCTGGATACTAAGCGGCCATCTTTACCTTTACACCACACAAGCATCTTACCAAAAGTTTGAAATTTCTTACTTATAATGTTATCAATGTTTATTGACGGCCAGTGAAAAAATATGATATTTTTTCACTGCAGGGAAATATCACAATTATTTAACTCGGAAAATCCAATAATTAACTGCCTAGCATAAAATAATACGTCGTAATAACTTCATTGACATCAAAGTGACTAGATGACGTGCCATCACAAACAGCAACTTAAGCAATTGTTTCTAGCTATTGAAACCGTAAGACTTCTTCAATTTTTTCATTGAAAAATTGTAGGAATAGCGCTACAAATTTAAAATGCAGCTATTACATTGACTGTTGAAACGTTGTCGAGTACTATTTTCAACAGCTATCATTTTTTAAAATTCTGTTCATTGCAATCACGCCCAGGTCTTTTTCAGAGAATCGAAGTCATTCGACTCACGTCGGAAAGAGACGACGATGTTTGGAATACTGCGGCTCATCGTTTACTTTATGCTGTTTTGTCTCCTAAAAGTAGCATCGATTTAACACTGCACTCGCCGCCACCGACTATATTTTACTAAATTAAAAACGTTTACGCTCACGGAGCAAGGTGTGGTTTCAAATGTGTCACATGAATCTATCATGAGCATATAAAACGAGTAAAAGTTAGTATACAATGTGAGTATATACAGGGTCAGATTAAAACCTTTAGAGGCCCTAAGCACTGAAAAGCTGATGGTGCCCCCCACCCCCCATACGTAATACAAAATAAAAAAAATAAAAACAATACTAAACCGTAATTTTTTTTTTTTTTTTTTTTTTTTTTTTGGTGCTCCTGCTTTGCAGGCGCCCTAAGCACGTGCTTAGTCTGTCTGTTGGATAATCCAGCACTGAGTATATATTATATAATATACTGTGACCTATGTACTACATGTCGTTCTTTCCTTTTCCCAGTCCTTTTTCAGTTGTATATTAGTTGGAAGTGCATGTAGGTTCTTTCCTTGTATGTACTTCTTTGAAATATTAACTAATGTCAAAGTATTGAACAGTGTATGTTTGATAAAGAACGAGCAGGGCAAAATCCCGCACATTTTTAGATATTTTAAAAAAAACCCGGCCGGACGGATATTTAAGAACCGAAAATTAGGAAATTTCCCGAAAAAACAGGACGTATGGTAGCCCTATTGAAGATAACAGTGGGTTACCCAGTCCAACCCTCATCCCCATTGTTGTTGATGGTAGCTGTAAATAGCTTTACGTAAGAATACAGCTGTAAATATTTGTTTGAAATGTTTATATTTACCTACAGAAGTCAAGCACAAAATATCCATCATCATTAAATAAAGCAAATGCGAATTAATTTTGGAATAAAATTGCTTAATAACGGCTATTGCCTCCACTGAGTATCTCGGCAATAAGTCCGTGCGAGTCCCTGAAAGAAAGGGAAACAACTCTTTTAGGTTTATGTGCAAAAATATCAACACATATAGCACGCCAGGAGGGCCATTCTCTGCAAATTTTCGCGAAAATTGAAGGGAGTCCTTTTTAGGATTGTTTGTAATCCCATGATCTCTGTAACTCGCGTAATCTTTCTCTGCATTTTGCGGAATCGAGTATTCCATTATGCGAAATAGAAACATCTATGACGTGAAACATTGCTATCATCAGGCTCGCTTGTGTATAGTGAGCTTTTAGGGCCATCTTACACAACATCGTCTCATAGCTTCATAGGATGACCAAAATACGAAGTTACGACGTGAAGATGCAAAGACGCGAAGTTACGATGCGATGTTGCTGAGAAGCGAAGACACGAACATGTGAATCAAAAAATGTAAGTTGCGATGAGAAGATGTGATAGTACAGTAGTGAAAATTTATCACAATAGCATAGCTCCTTCGTCTGGAAACGGACTAATATTTGCACATGAACAAATAGCATGTAGCTTTCTTTCGACAAGCATCGATGGCGAATGATCGTTTATCCTTTCATTTTAGATGGAATATGGACATTTCCTGTCAGATATGAGATGAAAGCGCTAAATATGCAAAACTACTGGAGAACACTGTATCATCATTTAGACGAAAATGAACGAATGTTTATATGACTAACAACACATCTAGAAAGTCAGAAACAGTAAAAAGAATCTGATGGCGTATAACCAGGCAGTCTTGTTTTGATTTCGAAATATCTTTCTTCGAGTAGAACATTATCTATACTTACTTATCTTGTTAATCATCTGCTGTTTTCACATTAACATTGATGTCAATGCAAACTCTTCATATGTATGATTTGATTTGGTTCATAAAATACCAGAACAAACGAAAAAATGTACATAGAAGATGAAACAATGAATCGAAAGCGTAATACTCTAAGTTCAATTTGTGTAACTACTTTAACAGATAAACAGACGATGATTACTTTAGGTTGTACTTCAATGCCGACATTACCTATGTAGACATGTTGCTTTTAGCTCAATTGAGAAGCATTAGTATACGGTTTGTTTAGATTTATATATTTATATTTTACTTTCAACAGTAGATTCATAAATGTGGTTTAAAAGATTTCAAAAGACTTATAAGATTTACGTATTTTGTCATGACAGAATTATGTATACAATATGTCGAAATAATCATCTTGACAAATGTTATCTGGAAAATTATAACATTATCTAGTAAAATACAGAAGATGAAAATACGTGTGTGGTTCATAATCACATCTGTATAATTAATTATTTCACTAATTAATTAATTACTGTATTTACTTATTTATTTTTATGCTACGCGGTCTTCTTAGAGATAAAAGAGTTTTCTAAAACACTAACTTGTATCGAAATATTCGGTAGCACTATTGAAGTAGAATGTAGCCTGACCACGATGCCCTGGTACATGAATCACATTTTTCTGCTCGAACTTTGGGAAATAGTTGTGACTGTGACTAACCGGATGGTATTATCTTAAGCATTAAATTCGTGTATTTCAATCCGTTCTTATAAAAGGAAAATCAGGGAAGATATGATAGTGCCCTTTTGTTCATTGGTTCATGCCTGAATGAGGTGGAATAATTTCTTTCCAATCCTTAGAGAGGCTAATTCCAAAAAATATGACGTAATCTGACGCTTTATATCTTTCCGGCATAGGAGTGAAATTTCCATTCTGTCTATTTGTGTGGAAGTAAATCCTTGGGGTCCGATTTTTTTTCTTCCGATGTGTCTATCATGTGACCATTTAGAAAGCATTTTATCAATATAATGTATATGTTCCGCACTTTTTGAGAATTAATACCATATTATGGGATCAAAGGCCTGTAAATAGAAAGGGTTAGCTGACGCAAATGGCGGTTCATAACAGTTGCTGGTCTGCGTTGATGGATGTAGAGGAGACAAAGTTTGTGAAAAAGAGTTTGTATTAAAAAAAAACTGTACCCAATAAGACTAATTTTTTTTAAAACCGAAATTCGCCAGAGACTGTTTTAACAGTCGGTGAGTTTGACCTTTATTATATCGGTCTGTGATTAGTATTATTGATATTTTTTCAGTTTTTTATTTTTATTTTAACAAAAGTACAATAATATTTCGAGAGTTTTAGCAGAATGATTATTTAACAAACGTCCAGAGTCAATAGTTTTGAGTAGGATGAATTATGACTATACAAAGGCATTTCAAATATACATGATTAGGATGAATTATGAGCCATCAAAGGCATTTCAAATAGACATGAGTAGGATGAATTATGAGCCATCAAAGACATTTCAAATAGACATGAGTAGGATGAATTATGAGTCATCAAAGGCATTTCAAATAGACGTGAGTAGGATGAATTATGAACCATCAAAGGCATTTCAAATAGACATGAGTAGGATGAATTATGAGCCATCAAAGGCATTTCAAATAGACATGAGTAGGATGAATTATGAGTCATCAAAGGCATTTCAAATAGACATGAGTAGGATACATTATGAGTCATCAAAGGTATTTCAAATAGACATGAGTAGGATGAATTATGAGTCATCAAAGGCATTTCAAATAGACATGATTAGGATGAATTATGAGTCATCAAAGGCATTTCAAATAGACATGAGTAGGACGAATTATGAGTCATCAAAGGCATTTCAAATAGACATGATTAGGACGAATTATGAGTCGTCAATGGCATTTCAAATAGACATGAGTAGGATGAATTATGAGTCATCAAAGGCATTTCAAATAGACATGAGTACGATAAATTATGAGTCATCAAAGGTGTTTCAAATAGACATGAGTAGGATGAATTATGAGTCATCAAATTCATTTCAAATAGACATGATTAGGATGAATTATGAATCATCAAAGGCATTTCAAATAGACATGATTAGGATGAATTATGAGTCGTCAAAGGCATTTCAAATAGATATGAGTAGGATGAATTATGAGTCATCAAAGGCATTTCAAATAGACATGAGTAGGATACATTATGAGTCATCAAAGGTATTTCAAATATTCATGAGAAGGATGAATCATGAGTCATCAAAGGCATTTCAAATAGACAGGCGAAATTCTATTATGCAAATTGTTTAGGGCATGCCATCGTTTTACTTCACTCATGCTGTATATTATCGAAAGAATTAAATCAGACTATACGCATTTACATTCAGCTTTAAAAGTCAAATATAAATATTTTTCCTTCCTTTAATGACGACACTGAACCAGAGTGACGTGAATGTATTGGTCATTAACTAAGTTTATCTGAGAAAAAGTAAAAATGTGCAAAATTGTTACCTGTTCAGCAATTTAGTTTATTTTCTAGTAAGATTGGATATATTTTAAGAAGTGGGCGGTAGACGTCCTGAACAAATTTGTCACTGTCACTTGTCGATAAGATCATAATTTTAAAAAAATTAGTACTGGAAAAAAATGTGTAAAAACCTATATTGGCACAGAGTTTGGTACCCACAATGCAACGCGTATTTAATAATTAGACTCCGGTCACAATTATTACTTCCGGGTCGATACCCACAATAGTAGTTCCAATCTGTTTTTAGAGTATTTTTGCTCTCTTCTTTGGTGGTGATCATTGGCTTAGATGTAGGCATTCTTAGTATTGATTTAAAATAAATTGTTTATTCTTCAGAATATGAGCATTATAATGCGATTGTCTGTATGTATTTTGGCGAGAGTGCACAGTGAGTAATCTGGCACTGATGCGTGCCCTGAAGTGGAATCTGTTATGGCACGTTCTATTGTTACAGTTTAGCCTCTCATACAAAAATGACAAAAACTTCACCGTGAATTCATCCTTGAAGATACTTTAGACTAACATATGATTTATTAGGATTTGGACACACTGGAAAGTTTCTTACTGACAAACAAAGGTAGAGACTATATAGGGAAAACAATGCGGCCTGAGTCCAATTGGCATAATACTATCATGACACTTGGAGCGGCCTCGGTCAGAAAAACTTCGTATATATAAGACAACGTGATTTCGTGATTTCCCGAATTTTACAGCAAAATAGTACAATTCTATAATCTGATTGAAATCAAGATCTACTTATCAATAAGTAAGTCTGATAGGCATGAATAAAAGTTGATGTTCTGGTGATATTTGAAACTCCCTGTCGTCTTAATTTAGAATTTCATATCCAGTTAGTTTTAGTAGCCTAGAAGAGAAATCATTGACTTTTCTGTTAGGGACAGCTATTGTTAGCAACAATATGTTCCGAATGACGTTTTCCACTTTCAGCAGTAAAAAATAGGACAACAGAACACGACTTCATATCAGTGTCCGTGAGATTTACTTATTGATAAGTGGATCTTGACTTGAATCATATTGTAAGATGCTTACTATCCTGAACATATATGGACTAAAAACCAGGTCAAATAAAACATAATCAAGCTAAGACATGTATTGTTAACTGGCTGCAGCTGTAGTACAGGCCGGCATTTTGAGGCACAACGGGAAATCCTATGCTAAAAATGTCCATAGGTTTAACATTGAGGCTACATTGTAAGAAGTGGTTGACCTCAAATGGGAGTACATTGTTACATTGTAAGAAGTGGGTGACCTCAAATGAGGCTACATTGTTACATTTTTTGAAGTGGTTGACCTCAAATGGCACACATAATATCCAACACGCCGTATGTAGTTACCTGCTGCCTAGTGGATATATGTATATATCCGAGATTTATATATAAAACATTACATATACCTCAGGCGATGGTGGCCATATTGGTAAATTTGCATATATTGTACTGATGTTATAAATAGTTATAATCCAGGGAACGAATAACACCAAAATGGATGTGATTAAAAGTGATGCTAAAATGATGAAACTGTCCCAGAATTAAGCGGAGATTAGAAAAAGCCCGGAATATTAGGTTAAATTGGATTGGACTAAAACTAGTATTACAATTACGAAAATGTCTCATACTTTTGCGGATACAGAAAAAAATGCGGAACATTAGTTTACAATGGCTTATACTAAAAGTAGTACTAAAATTACGAAACTGTCACTGGCCTAGACTAAACGAAATACTAAAATTTTGAAACAGTCACGGACTTTAGCTGAAACTAAAAAAACACCCCGAAAATGTAAACAGAAAAATTGGTCGAGACTAAAAGTGGCACAAAAATTACGAAAATATCCTTGACTTTAGCTGAGACTAAAAGAAGTCCGGAAAAATGTAAAAAAAAATATTGGCCTAGACTAAAAGTAGTACTAAATTTCCGAAACACACAGGGACTTTTACCGTACACTAAAAAAATGTCCGGAAAAAAATTTAAAATATGGTTGAGACTAAAAGTATTAGTAAAATTTCTAAACTAACACGAAATTTAGCAGAGATTAAAAAGAAAATTCCTCTCAAAATATAAAAGTTAACAATTTTTTTTACAAATTGTAAAAGGTTTTTTAAAAATAATAAACAAAATATACCGAATTTAGCGAAGACTGAAAAATGTGCAGAAAATTTTTTAAACTGATTTTTTTTTATACAAATTGTAAAAATAAAATTAAAAGTTGTAATATTTTTTTTTACAAATTATGGAAGATACGAAAAAAATAAATAAAACATTTCACGCCGTTTTGAGTGACTAACACCCCACACTTACTACCCAACGAAAAATGTACAGTGACCAATACCCAGTTATCCACTATCCAACATCACACATTTGCTACCCTACACCCCACACTTACTATCCAACACTTTATTTATGTGTCCGTAAAAGTGTGTTTGAATATCGTATGCATTCTAAAAGAACAAATCAAGACAAAGATACGCTTACGTTTTTTTGCTATGGTCTTTTGAATATGAATCACAATAAAATTTCATAACATATAACAAAGAGTCCACTACTGTTTCTTCTGCTTGTCTCGCTTTCTTGAATTTTTTTTGCTGGAATGGGTTCTTTTTCTGCTTCTGCATCTGAATGCTTCTTCTCTTTCTTTTCTTTTTCTTGGGACACTCTGAAGGCCAATGTCCTTTTTTCGTACATTGATAACAGGTATAATTACTTTTGTCTATCTTTTCCCCTGTCTTAGAGGTTCCTTTTCTTTTACGATGTGGACATTCTGAAGCCCAATATCCTTTTTTCCTGGCAGATATAGCAGGTAGTATGCTATTTATCTCTAGAGGAGCAGTCAGAAGTCTTGTTGGAAGTACACATTCGAATGACTCTTTCTAAATATTTGGCCAGAATTGCAATCTGTTGTGACTCTTCCATCTTCACAGATTGAAAACTGAATGAGTTTATTTTCTTAGGTCGAGGGGTGCTCTATATATAGGAAAAAAGATGTAACCTAGTCAAAATAAATTTCAGTCATCTACTGTCATGAAACAATCACACATTTCCAAGGAGAAACCAGAAGCCAAGATAAATGGAAGTTCTTCTCCAAGAAGTGTTGGCAGAAGTTCACGCTAGCGACTTGGAAGAAGCCATAACTGACCCATATCCATCACCATCTACCTATACTGGACAAAGAAAGTTAAGATCAGCCAAGAAAGAAAGTCGTTCGGTAGCTACTGAAGTTTTTTGTCACATTCCAGCTACACAAAAAGTGACTTCCAGAAAATTTAGAGCAACGGTTTACACTTACATTATTAAATTTAAACAGTTCAATTTCGAGTGTACAGTTAATAAATTTGCCACAATGAATCTGTTGGTAAACGAAACCACACAGCACCCAAAACTCAAAGGCATCTTCTTGTTTTGTAGAATCGGTTCTTTTAACAGTACTCGGTAATCAACTAACTCTTCAAGAGTGTCATTGACTTTCTTCCATGGAATTTGGTGTAACACTGATGACAGAAGTCGTGGCATGGCAAGTCTGTTAATGTCTTCACAGTTGATTAATGTCTGACCATTTGACCATTTTAAAAGTAATCAGTCTCCTTATAACATTCATATACCAATGATGAAAAAGTCTTTGCCATTTCGGATGCAATTGTTCTTTGCGTTTCATCTGAATCTGTACAAAGTACTTATAAATGCGTGCTCGCATCTCCGGAGGTAGATGCTCTAAGTGCTCCTCTAAACTGTCTATTTAGAAGAATGTCCTCTGACCATTTGAACATTTTCAAACTAATCACCTTTTTATATAGCATTCAGATACCAATGGTTAAAACATCGATGTCATAGAGGATGCAATTGTTCTTTTTGTAAACAGTAAATTTTCAAACCTCACAAACGTGAAAACTTTTTTTGTTATTGATACGATCATGTTACCCACAAGCTCTAGTGTATTTATATCCTACTATCAAAAGGTTTTCTTAATAATAAAAGTAATTTTGTAAAAAAAGAAATTGTGTGTATCACCTGTAATAAAATGTTTATTACTGGTAAAAATCTATTAATTCTAAACTGTAAATTAGATATATTGGCAACTCTGCTTGTGGTCAAAGCATAGTGGGGTTGTAGGTCGAGAATAAATATAAAAAGAATGGATAAAAGAAAAGTTTAGTCCACGGAAATTGATATGCGAAAACTCCAATTTTAGTATGTAAGTAATACATCTGAATTCTGGACTACCAGTTAATTTAAAATATGGGAATTTAACATTAAGGTTATGATTTTTAGTTTTGGATCTCTATGACCTCTAACGTGAAATGTAATTTTAAAAATGTCCATAGGTTTAATGTTATGGATTTCTATGTATTCTAACGTGAAATGTAATGTTAAAAATGTCCATATGTTAAACATTATGGGTCTCTATGCCCTCTAACGGGAAATTTAATGTTAAAACTACACGTACTGACCAATATTCCATACTGTGATCGTTGGGAAAGTAGACGGCTACCCAATGGGTTATTGATCGATGAATTTCGTCTGTATTGATGACAAAGCCTTGAACAGCTTTAAGTTTTCGTTGAAAAAGTTCATCTTTAGCACACAACATTGGATTCTAAGAATCTGTGTACAAACTGTGAGTCAGAAGGTAACAAAGGTACCAGGTATTCATTTTTTCTTTTTGCTTACAGGTAATGATAAGTCATCAGTTCAAACTTGACTTTTTCCTTGAAAATATCTGTCAAGTAAGTCGATGAACGGACAGTATCCGTACTCTGTTGCAAGAGAGCTTCGATGGGTTTTGTTTCCAGAGAAGTCAATCGAGGTAAGGAATGGTCACTCAAGTCTTTATACCACTTTTTCAAATTCTTCTCTTCTGAGATGAGCGTCCATGCATCTTCCAGATACTCTTCCAACTTGTCTTCGGAACTCAACATGCCGCTTATATTCTGGCTGCTCATTCTTCTGCGATGATAAGTCAACGATAGATGGCAAGACTGGTGAACGCACCGCTTAATATGTGAGAAGCACGAACGTGAAGGAAAACCTCACTCGGATGCGGTACGCGAATGTGAAGGAAAACATTACAAATGTAAAGAAGATCGACAGAAATAATGTGAAAGAGCATGTTCAAAAAATTATTTTTTGTATAGAAAACAAGACAACGTCATTTTTTTTTTTAAATCAAGCCCCGCTAACTAAAACATTAATTATTTAGAGGGAGGATTAGGACTAGTCCCTTCCTCCTTATTTACAAATGCCAAAAACGTTCAATATGAACGTATTTACAAGGCTGACAACGTCGTGGAGTCTGACTAGACTTCCAAAGATCTAATACACCATCATATTGCCATTGATGCACACTAAGTTTTTGAGCTAAAAAGGATTGTTAGACATAATGTTCACAAAACTACCTTTCTATTTCATCATCGTTTCTAGACTACCCACGGTCAAAACAAGTCACTAAATGTTCTAAAGGAAATCCAAGTCTGCGTTCATGAAGAAAATACACACAATATTATCCACACACAGTGGAATCTGATCCTTGTAACCTTACATTTTTGAATTGAGTAGGTGCAGCATTTCTTCTCATACAGTCGATTTATATTAATGTATACATACAATCACACTTACTTGGCATGAAAAGACGAACTCATTTACATTAAGCATCATAATGGCGTTAGACTAGGCTGACAAAGGTGAGACAGTTTTCCGTAAAACCCTTCTTCTTTTAATTATTTACAGTCATTCATTCTTTTTCTTATAAATGTCTGATTATAGTCAAAGTCAAGTGATGTTAAGAAACTGCGCATGCTTGATATGAATGAATATATATATATATATATATATATATATATATATATATATATATATATATATATATATATATATATATATATTGTAGGAAGGGCACAATTAAAAGAAAAATGAAATATAAAGCAATAGGACAACAATTCCTTAATGTAGTCTATAAATAATATAAAAACTCTTCACCTGTATAAGTTTCCAGACTGAAACTCCAACTGCCACTTGTCTCGTGGAGAGAGGAGATGATGCGGAAGACGCAGTGGTGGGGGCAGGGGTTGAGGGAATTTAGTAGGAGGGGAGCAGATATACGGATACAAAGGGATAGAGGAAGAAGAATGCCTCGGGGAGACGTTGCACTGATCGAGAAGCAGAGAAAAGAAAATTAAGAAATAAATGAGAGTAAAATAATGATAATACATACGATTCAGTATATACACAATTTTTCTTTAAAAAGGAAAAGAAAGTGGTCAAAAAGAAGTTGAGATACAATTGTCCTCCCTTAATTAGGTGTCTCAAAAAGTGAAAAAGGTGATTTCATAATGAGATGATCAACACAAGAGAAGTTATGGACTAAAGAAGCAACACTGCTTACCGTATTTGTCAGATCTGCCAGTGCTGGATGATTAGCCCACCCATCATTTTGACAACACTTTGGTATATAATTACTAACGAAATCTATATCTGATAATAAACCCACCCCATGGTTTATGACAAATTTATTAGTCTTATCATAAAATATATACTGTCATCATGCCTGGGAACAGGTAAATCAAGGTAGATACAATTAGTGGATTATGGTTGATGGAAAATGGTAAACCAGAGATGTGTCTGTAAACCACGTATGCCATCATTGCAGACCAAAAAGTACAAATCCACAAATTGTTAAAATGTTGAACATATTGAAATATTGCTATGACTGCATTAAGATCTACTGCTTGTGAGAGCGGGAACCTTGTTCATGGACATAAGCCACACATAAAACAAAATGCCTGTATCTCTTAATTTATTTCAGGAGTAACCCCTCCCCTCCCCGTAAACACACATACATTCCCATTACTGTCTTTCACTTCAATCTTCAATGAAGCTTATCCACACTGTAGTTCATGTAAACAAAACTGTACTGTTGAAGGACAGAACATAGATCACTCATAAAACAATAAGCCTATATCTCATATTTCATTACATGAGTACACCCACCCACAAGCACACATACACACCTATCACTATCTTTGACTTCAATCAGGTTTATAGACACACTATACTCCGTGTAAACATCGCTATATATATTTTAGTTTACTTCAGGAAATGCAAATCATAGCAAAATATGTGCTCACTAAATTTGTGTTTGTAAAACTGTACTATAACTGCAGAGAATACGAGTCGAGTCCAGCTATTAAATCAGTTAGGGTCGGCTCCTGTGTTGTCTTCCTGGGCAAGGCATTTTACTTTACTTGCATAATAAAACTTTGCATTACAACACTATATTGATAACAATGTGTCCAACAGTTCTCTTTTAATTTAAGCATCATGATCCATTTTCCACACATGAAAACAAGAGTATCAAGAGTGGTATGTTATACATCCACCCCGTGTTTAATAGTCATCTGTATAGGCACTAGTAGAATATTATTGATAATCTTGCACTAAACTTAATGTGCAGAAACCATTAGTTTCTTAATAGATTTACCATGACCGTACCGTAACCACTGACCTTTACATACCAGAATATATAGATTTCATTACCCTAAGTGCAAGCCATCCCAAATTTGGTCACGAAACTTACTGTTGAACCAACATTATTCTGCAGAACCCATGTTTCATTGAGACGCAATGACCTTGGACTACGACCGTTTGACCCTAAAATCAACAGGCCTCTTCCATGTCTTGTGTGCAAGCTTGTCACAAATTTTGCTGACTGTACGAGGTTTCGATTTAAAGTTACTATGTGAAAAACATTTTTCTTTGTTCAAGCACAGTGACTTTGACCTTTGACCTTTAGACTCCAAAATAAACAAACCTTCTAACCCAATGGGTAAGTCGCCACAAACTTTGGTGAAGGTATATAGTAGACAGCTGACAGTTTTGTACAGAAACCATTTTTTTTTTCTCATCCAAAGTGGAAGCCATCCACAAACTGTAGTAACTGTAGATGGTGGAAAACTCGAGTTATTGTGCAGAAACCATTTTCTTCTTTCAGTCACAGTGACATTGACCTTTGACCTTTTCACCCAAAAGTTATTTATAGACACATAAACGTAATAATTAATACAGTGTAACCTCCCTCAGTAGTAGGATGGGGACTACTTCCCTCTACGAGGCATGGCTGGTACAATATGAGTGGCTAGGATCCAGGGGTTGTATGTACATCGAAACAGTCTAACAGGTGGACCGACCCGGGGAAGCAACATGGTATATAGCCATGTATACGCAACCTATTAATGCATCGAAACATATCAATACATTCCTTTGTATGGACAGAATGGTAAATAGAGATATGTTAATATTCAGTTCAAAAACTTTTGTAAAGCTGCCAGTTTTCATCAACATTTTCATTTGTGCAGTTTATGAATACAGAATACTTTTCTGACAGAAAGTGTTATTTCAGTTCTTTCTTAAAATGAGACATATTTGGTAATTCATTATTAAATCTACGGTGATAAATATATACTTTCAACTGTAATATATCCAAGGTATTTTCTTTTCCTACGTTAAATGTTATCGTGTGGTACAAAAAAACATGATAAATATATCGTTTTTGGTACCACAAGATAAAATATATCCGGTATTTATGTAGGAAAAGAAAATTTTCTATTTAGTATATGCCAAACTTGCTGCAAAATTGAAGCTTTGAAGATTAAACTCACTCTTCAGCACAACACAATATCCCCCTTTTCGTAAATCCACCTCACTTTCATAGGCTGATCATATAAATACCTGTGATTCAAGAGAGCGGTAGGATTGGAATGACATAATGTGTCGCAGTAAATTACATTTTTGACATTTTGTAAACTATTTGATCATATCTGACCGCAAAGCAAGTCCGATTCGGTAATGCATCACAGCAGGTTTATCATTGATGTCAAGGAAGTAAGGGGAAATAACTTCATAGAGACGCGAACGACGTAGAGTCAAAGAAGTAATCGCATCATCTACTCATATATATATATATATATATATATATATATATATATATATATATATATATATATATATATATATATATATATATATATATATATATAATATTATCATACAGGTTAGAAGATTTTGATTCGTACTCTACTGAGATTCGAACCCGGATCCGCAGGTTACGCACCCATCGCCTTGCCTGTCAGCACCAATCCCTATACCAGGGGTGTCAAACTCATTTGCTATGGCGGGCCAGATTTGATATAAATAATAATAAATAATGAGTCTGGCTGGCCGTATCCGGCCCGCGAGCCGTATGTTTGACACCCCTGCCCTATACCATCTCGACCATGCACACATCACCAAACAATGATGCTACAAAGTTGGTGGTATAAGCATTCGTGCGTAGCAGACATACCCGCATGTCGACCCAGTAATTAATTCTCATCTAAGTACACAGTCCATCTGGATAGCAAGAGTGCACCGTACGCACGCTGGTTGCCATTCTTCATCTGGTTTTATCCCAACAAAAACTTTATACCTTTGTGTAGTGTTCTAGAAGCAGTGCTATATGGTAATATGAACTTTCCCTCTACTGAATCAGCAACCTAGAGACCAGAGATAAGGCATATATATATGATGCTAGATGTAGGGCTGACAAGTGGGTCAGTTGTAGTATGTATGCCATGGAATAAACATGTGTCTGTAGAAACGGGTCTTTGCCTCTCACTACAAAACTCAAACATTACAATGGAGACAAGGATATAACTGATAAAGCTGAGGATACTAAAGGAAGAATTAGGACAGTTTTGTCATTCTAATCAGAGGATTATTACAGACATGCTACCGTGTTGTGCACTTGTAGTAAAAGTCTTCATCTCTGATAATGGCAGCAAGTTTGCCTAATTTAACGCCATTCTCAGTAAACGAAAACGCACCTGATGTCCGACGGAAGAAGTGGGTAAAACGACTTGATAACCTTCTGGTCAGAATGGAAATCAAAGACACAAAACGTCGGCGTGCGCTGCTTTTACATTATGCCGAAGAGGAAGTAAATGATATTTTCGAAACCTCCAAGATACCGGCGATGATTACCCAACCGCCATAGAAAAACTGACAAACTACTTTGCACCAAAGAAGAGCAACAAATTTGGACGTCTACAAATTTCGTCAAGAAAAGAGCAATCTGGACAATCAATTGATGACCTTTACACTAAACTACGGTACCTTTCAGCAACGTGTGAATTCGTGGATGCCGATAAAGAAATTAAGTCACAAGTAATTTAAAGCTGTCTGTCAATAAGTCCTATACGTCGTGCACTTCGTGAAGAGATAAACCTGACACATCTTCATACATTTACCCGTACCCTGGAACTCTCGGACAGGCAAGCAACATAAATTGAAAAATCTGAAAGAGAGAGTGCCAATGCCATAATAAAGTGAAGGACACAGAGTCGTCGCAGAAACAAGCCACGTTTCATGGAGAAAGCAAAAGGCAGTAACAAACAACAATACAGAAACCAAACATGCAGAAATTGTGCTGGCAAGTATCCACATAAAGATAGCAGTGCCAAGCAAAAAGGAAAGTATGTAATTTCTGCAAGAAGAAAAACCATTTTGCAAAGACAGAAAACAAAGTTAATCAAGCAGAAAGTAAATGATATAAAAGTAGTGCATCTTCGAGTTCATACGAAGAATACACAACCTTTGGCCTGGAAACTCGAGACAAAATCAGTACTCTTAAACCAAAACAACCTCAAATAATGGTAGAAGTTGATGGAACAATAATAGAGGTACTGATTGACACAGGATCAAGCATTAATGTCATGGATAAATATACATTTGCGAAGCTGAAACATAAGCCGTAACTGCAGAAAACAGATGCAAACGTATTTGTCTATGGATCAGTGAACACATTACATAAAGCTGGCAAGTTTCAAGCCAAGATTGAGACTAAAGATATAACCGCGACAGCTCCATTATATGTAACCGAAGGAAATTTTGGACATCTGCTGAGCTATGAAACAAGCATGCAGTTACAAATAATTCCAAGAATCTGTTCTACGGTGAAGAGCAAGTCTGAGTAACTGTGCAAGAAGTTCACATATATCTTCAAAGGAATCGGAAAATTAAAAGACACACAGATACACCTTCACGCTCATGATACTGGATTCCCTGTAACTCCGCCCCACCGACGTATACCATTTCACACTCGGAACAAAGTTGCAATAGAGCTGGAAAGACTTGAAAAATTAGACATTATATATGATAGATAGACCAACTCCCTGGGTATATCCAATCGTGGTAGCACCCAAATCCAAGGTGCTGCGTTAATATGCGTTTGACCAATGAAGTACTACGCGAAAGACACAGCACACCACCAATAGACGATCTTATAGTAGATCTCAATGGTGCAACCGTGTTCTCCAAGCTTGATCTAAATTCGGTCTACCATCAATTTGAATTGGACGAAATATCAAGGAACAGAGCCAAACCTCATGCAACAACCAACAAATCTCCCGCCGTGATGCTATTAGGACGAACAATGAGAACTAAACTCCCAAGAATACGAATCAAATCACAGAACAATAAAGCTAGGAAAACCGATAATGAGAAAAATGAAAAGACGAAGAGCTATGCATATCGAACTAGAAAACCGAAGAAGTCAAATTTCAAAGTCGGAGACTGCGTTCTGGTTAAATAAGCAAAGCGAGACAATGTATCAGCACCATTCGATCCTAAACCATATGAAATTGTAAACAAAAAGGGAACCATGATTACAGCGAGAAGTAAAGACCATCAGATCACTAGGAATTCGTCATTCTTTAAGACAGTCAAGAACTCACTCCATATTCCACCAACAGATGACCAAACATATGATATAATAAATCTGCGAAACAAATCGAACATCAGATCTAGCACTGAGAAGACCAACACGAGTAAGAAAACCACCTGACTGCCTAAAAGATTATGTGTGTGCAAAATAATGCAAAACTTTTAGAAGCCTTACCACATACATTGCTGTGATGTTTGGCTTATAAATAATGTACCATCTTGCAACTGTAAACTGTAGTGTAGATCTAGATAGTTAATAACTATAACATGTGTATCTTATCAAATGGCAATTCAGCTTGACAAGGTGAATTTGAATTCTGCTATCAATTAAAACCCAGAACATTATCAAGACTAAACCAAGAGAACTGTAAACCTACTTTACCCAATTCAAAGTTGACCATTTTGTACAATATCCGAAAATCAAGAAGAAAAGTAATTACGTTCATTAATTTATATTTTTTGTGAATTTCAGTTGTTAGAATATGTGTATCATCATTATGATTAGTTTGAAATATACTGAAATGTACTTTCAATTTAAAAATATAAATTTTAAGTCTGAAAGAAAAGGAGAGATGTAGTGTTCAAGAAACAGTGCTATATGGTAATATAAACTTTCCCTCTGCTGAATCAGCAACCTAGAGACCAGAAACAAAGCTAATATACAGGGTGCTAGACAGGGCCGTCGCAGGTTTCCGCTGGACGAAACGGCGCCCCGGGCGAGCGTCACCTTTTTACGCCCCCCCCCCCCCCCAGTCGGAAAAAATACCGCAAACTCCACGAAACGGTTGCCTGTATCGCCCGCCCCTTACGACGGCCCTGGTGCTAGATGTAGGTCTGACAAGTGGGTCAGTTGTAGTATGAATGCCATGGAATAAACATGTGTCTATAGAAGCCGGTCTTTGCCTCTCACTACAAAACTTAAACATACTTTGCCCAAAACAACTTTAGTTTCATCTCTACAAATCATACTTGATTGCTGGTTTTCAACTATTCAGGTATGTTTCTCTTTATACAATGAATTACATGATGCACCATTCTGCTGAGAAATCATAGTTTGCTTGCTTACATTGTATCTCCTGAATGCTAAACTTTTTTCTTGACAGTGCTTTTAGAAATATAAACGCTGACTCGTTAAAAGCTAAGGCCAGGTCCTCCAAAGATTTTCCACGATAGTGATAGACTGCGATGAACAAAACGAGAGGTCATTATCACCCCTTTTGCTTGTGAATCTTTGGTCTCCCTACTTATTTCTCACTTTTTATAAACAATCTTTTGCGAAATCTTTTCAAAAATTTCAGATCTGTATAACGCAGTATTGTGGTTCTTTCAGATATTTTTCTTCTACTAAAATCTTTTTTTGGCTAACAGAATTATATTCCACCTCTGACCGTCTGTCAACTTCTCACCACGAGGCACAATGTTTTGTTTACATTACCAGGGAGGTCTTAAATAGTATTGGTTACAAGATTTACAATTTCATACTACATTCGATATATTTATTAATGCATGCATATAAAATCAAGTTTACAGAATGATTCCTATTCATGCATTGGCCATTTGAAATCATATTTCGTTAAATAACGTTGATTTTCTCTAACTCGGGCGGCTATTTACGCTTGACGCTATACATACATGCATACATAACTGCTATTTGAAGTATACAAGCACGGCAAAACAATTATTGAGGTCCAAATGAATAATTGCAGCCAATGTATACATTATGAAGCTATATTTACTTACCTTCAAAAGAAATAGACAGGGCCCATAGACATATTTGAAACTTATTGACTCTCATCATTTTGGACGTTGACAGCTCATGTATCTATGAACTGTATCCTGATAACGCAGGATTTGTAATAAGCTACTTCAGATCACAAGTGCTATTTTCAAGGTACAAACGCATGTAATTCTGGAAAGAAAGAAAAAACGTGTTCTGCGTTTCCATTATGTAGGGAATCTTGGGGCCTCTTGTAACATGTTCAGCACATGTTCATGTTTTGCATTTTGCCACAAAGGGAGACAATTTAGGTCTGATGTGGATACACAGATACCTTCTCTACCTTGGATCAAAAGCAGACGACACCATGAGTATAAGCTTTAAAACTGGAGACAAAAATCATTTGTAACAAGTTAATGTAATTTGCAACATATGTGGGAATGTAACAAAGCTTTCCGGTGTAAGATTGAATTTCGATCCCCGTCGAAAATATAGTCAAGGTTCATTTTTCAACAGATGAGAGTCACTTTTCAATTACTGAATACTGAAATACCCATATATTGCCAGTTGTACGATGAACCATCTACTTATTAATATGATCATGGTCAACATAATTAACTGGTTAAAACGGAGAGGGCTACCCAGGAGCCAAATGAATGTACCAGCGCTTGGTGGTAGGTCACATCATGAATCCAAATCAAAGTTGTCCTGAGTGATACATGATTGCTTTACCGGACATATTGATTTGTTTGCTTAATCAGTTGTTGATAAGTTTTTTAAAATTATAATATAGGGTATTAAATACGCTCTGGTATACTTGCTCATCAGAATTAGGTAAACGAATATAAAATAATATAGAGAGGTCATTCGAAGGAATCGAGGGTAAAGTTGGAGTTTTTGAAACCCTAACGGGTCGACTTCTCCAACTCTACAGAGGTTATTGATATGCATGTTTTCAGATACATAGTCAACACTTGGTTTGATTGGGAAAACCCGATGTAAGTTCTGACATTTTTCATAATCCTTAATACATGAGTCCAACTTACTTACTGAGATAGACTCAGATAAAAAGAATTTAGTTGTCTAAAATGGGAGAAATCAGTTTAATTCATTCACCCTATTAAATCATTATTTCCTAAAATTAATCGCAAGGTTTAAACAAATGTTAGAAAATCAATTGAATTAAACAATGCAATTATTTCCGTATCAATGTTATTTTACCGCACAATTAGCATGGTCAGTTAGCGAGTGTTTGCCAATCAAAGAAAACTAAGATATATGCGTCCTTAACAGATGCCCGTATACTCCCTTATTGGAGCTTATAGCTTACAGCTACGTCATGTGAGGGTATTGAATATCAAAATTAGCATCAGCCATGTTGTGTTGTATGGTTCTATGGATACTTTTTCAATGGATTTGACACTAACATCAAACCGAAGTCTGAGCTTTACATATCTTACTCTGCTTGATTAGATCGCCCCTCCACCAACCCACCCCCTCCCACCACCCCCATTTTTCTTGAGGAAGCAGCCGATTCGTTTTCTGTTTTAAAATAAAGTTTGAACTTTATAGTGTATCTGTTCAATTGTCAAGTGTACAGTTCTGACATTTTATGTAACTTACTCCAGACGGCTTAGCTGTTAACATGAGGTGGTCATTAATGTGAAATAAACCTGAGAAAAGACTATTCATTTTTGATTTCAACCTATTACCCGGCAAAAGCTAGAAACCAAGTGCTATTATGCCCTTCCCACCTGTTCATTAAGCAGTAAATAGTTTCACAATACTTTTGTCCTTTTTCTTGTGTTGATGTGGAAAAATATTTCTTATTATTTTCAATTGCCATTAATCTACCTGAAGAAACAGCCTAACGGTGGAGACATTTAATCCATGTTTAAGGTTACATAGACTCGCTGTAGTATCCATCTAGTTATATGCAGGGCCGGTTTAATCACTAGGCAAACTACTTTTACAACAACTACTGCTTCAACTATTACTACTACTACTTCGGCTGCTAGTACAAATATTATTATACTAATGCTACTATTATTAATAGTACTACACTGAATAAAAAAGAGAGTATACACTATATTCACTATGTACACAGACACATCCGAGGTTTTCTCTTTCGAATTCTCATATGATCTTATATTTTTTATATATTAAGGGATTTAGACATCTTCAATACAGTGACATCAGGTTAAATATTAAGTTCAAATATCTATGACTAAATATTTATTAAGCAATCATTACTGCGAATATGCTTATGAAAACTACGACTGCTGACACTTCTTTTTCTTCTAGTCCACGTTAAGAAGACATATCTGTATCAAATGAAACTATCGTTGTTTGTTCTTATTTTCATCAATACATAAATACGCATGAATATCGTGTTTTATATGTCAATGTACCTGGGATGTAGTTTCTATGGAAGGTCATTCAAATACATGTTATTAGTCTGGATAAGCCCTTTTCCCCCATCTGCCTATTATACCACAAAAGTTGTAAAAAGTACCAGGTTTTGAGCCTAGTGACTTATCGGCCAAAGGTCTGTGATACAAATGTCTCATATGCCAAATCAAGATGCATCATCAGCATGAAATTTTCCACCGCGGCTAAATCGGAGGGGGGAGGGGCATTGTAATGGTGTCCGTCCGTCCTTCTGCCTTGTGAACGATCTAGTATCCACATTTATTTTTTTGATTTGAACTAAATCTGACGTGAAGATTCAGTTCGACAACAGCTCAAACAATTTCGATGGATAGATATTACCAATGCAAACTTTGAGACCACTCTAACTTCCACGTTTATTATTAGATTTCAACCATGCTGCATTGAAGATTCGTTTCAATAAGGACATAGTTGTAATTCATAATGGGAAGATTTTCACGTACTTCTTAGAGTAATTACCGTAGATCTTTTTAGCACAATGACCTTTAATGCACAAAATTGTGGACCCTAGCTTCAGCACTTATTATAAATATAATCAACATTTGATTTGAAGCTTAATCTCAACAAGATATAATTTTCTTTAGAATTCAACCAAATTAGCTATAGAACTTCATCTCCACAATAGATTGGATGGGTCAAATGTAGAGTACATACTTCACATGTTAGCATTGATCATTTCATCATTGGCAATGCTAATGCACAACCTTGCGAACACTCCGGCGGTAACAGTTTTCGTTTGATTTAAATTATGTTTGCTGTGAAGTTTTATCTTTATAAGTGCTCAGACAATGTAGATGATGCTCAGATTGTGCTTGTGTTGCTAAGAGTTATGGCCCTTGATCAACTTTGAATTATAATCGCAATGGCTTGTGAACACTCGAACATTTCAATTGTTTGTGTGGTTTAAATCGCATTGACGGTGACAGTTATTCATAAAACGAGCTTGACTGAGTTCGATGATCACACGATTCTGACTATATCTCACAGAGTTAAGTCACTTGGTCGACTTAGAATAGGCATGCAACTGGCATTCGAACGCTGAAGCATTCACATATGCTGTTTGATTTAAATCACATCAGCTGTGAAGTTTCACCTTATTAAGGTCTCAGATGATTTGCATGATAAGTAGAATTTTGCTATTAGAGTTATGAACCTTGATCACCTTAGACTGAGCATCCCTATGACTTGTCAACATTCTAGCATTCACACTTTTCGTTCGATATCAACGAACCATACGGTGAAATATTACCTTACCTTGGATGAGTTTGTAGATGGCAAGAGTTTTACTTAAATTTACATATTGATGGCCCTTGAAAGACTTAGAAAAGGTATTTCACTATGATATGAACACTCGATCATTCACGTTTTCTATTTGCTTTGAACCAAACTGGCTTTGAAGATTCATGATGACAAGACATACGTTAGCTTCTATTGTGATCAGATTTTGACGACATTTTACCGATTTATTACTCTTGGTCGAACTAGGCATATCACTAGCTCAGAACAGTGACATTAAACAACTTTCTTTGATTTCAACTGCATGTTCTAATAAAATTCTCTGCTGCAGTGTCTCAGATGAGTTTCATTATGACCTAGTGTTTTATTAAATTTTACACAGTTATGGCCCTTGACCAACTTGTAATAGCAGCATGTTATATTATATTTTGTACACTCTAGCATTCACCCCGTTATTTGATATCAACCATTTTCTCTGAAAACATTTTCCTCGGCAAAATCTCGGATGATGTTGATGATAAGTAGATTTGGATCATATTTTATAAGAGTTCTGAGCCATGACTGGCTTAAGAATATTTTAACGCTTGTGAAAGCAAGAATTCGTATTTATTCAATTATACTAGCAATCAAGCTTCATACTGGATATTTGGAAAGATCTTAGATTCTATCAATTTAGATAAACATTTCGACCATACTGTACTACATTATTGCATATGATTGCCTTAGTACTAAACCCCGTTCCCATTCTTCCATCCATTCAATTGGAGGCGGCAGGGGATAATAATCAAGAATGTGGCAACTTCTTGTTCATATTGTAACAAAAAAGGCAGTGACACAAAAATATAGTTGTCGTGACAGTTAGATGTCAGTAAGACTTAGAAGTCAGGATTGAAGAAGTGAAGAAAATATTGTTATTCAGGTAGTCAATGGACTATGCAATATCGTGGAAGAGAGGTAGCAGAGATAGCCAGTGCCGTCTTTTTGGTTTGTAAACTTCTATATATGTGTCATTAGGAGACATAAATGTGGAAGAGATATCCTAGAAAGTTTTTGTCGAGAATATAAAGTGGTGGAATTAGTATCAAGAATGGAAGTGTGTAGATGCCAGGGGTATGCATATTTTCTAGGGCGCTGAAATAAAAAATAAAAAAGTATTTGTTATAAAGAAGATATAAAATTATAGAGTTTAAAAGAATTTAGCAGTTTTATTTTGGATTAATTATAGCATGCAATATACATTAGGTGCTCAAGTGGGATGAATACGGGGACACGTCCTTGACATGCCAACCGGACGAGACAAATCACTCGAGAGGGTTTGACGTATTTAAATTTAGCGCTTAATACTGACACGGACAAATTTAAAGCAATAATTAAAGAGCCCGTTGTTGCTAATTCTAAAAAGTTGCTTTTATACCTTGTTAGATCAAACAGGTAATACAGTTGTAAAAGTCGTCTCAAAAATCGACTGAATGTTCGTTCAAAATATATATTTTATCACTGTTTCTTGCCAAAGTATGTTTAATGTAAATAGTTCTGGACACGGTATGTTTTAATGTAAATGGTTCTGGCCGAGGTATGTTTTAATGTAAATGGTTCTGGCCAAGGTATGTCTAATGCCAATAGTTTCCTGGAAAGTTTCAACTCGTATAACTCTTCTTTTATACAGTGCAATCACTAAGTCTCTGGCAACTAGTGAAACTCATTCACACATTTTAACTGTACATATTGAAGATAATTCTTCACAATAATATTGTATGATTCGTGGTGTCTAAAATTGGAAGAACGGCATGAACATACATAGATAACAAGGAAAAGATGTCCGGGATATTTCGAGAATAGCAACGAATCACAGTCAATCTACAAATATGTTTTTATTTTAATTTTTATTTTTTCACTGCGTGGCTAATTCTAGTGCAGGTGTCAGTGCTGGCTATCTTCTGATTGATTACACGTGTATGTATGTGTCTGCATGTGTTTACACGTGTATGTATGTGTCTGCAGGTGTTCGTTTCCTAGAAATTCAGATGGAAAACAAATAATCAAGTTTATTCATAAGCATGCAATGTTCGTCTTTATATCAATGTTAACACTATAGTTTTAGATCTTATAATAGTGGACAGATATAATAAAATATTACTTTGCAAATCATCAAGACTTCCAGATGATTAAAAATACAGAAGGGATCTGTGCTTGATTTGAAAACCAAATGTATTACAGTTTTCACGTCTGCATACACAAAAGCCAAAATAAATAATCTATGCTAATATGCTACAATTTACAACGATTGCATGTCATTAAATCTTCACATATATTCCCTCGTGTAAAATGTGTGTATCTCAGCTAGAAATTTTGGTTTATAATTTTCCATTTAGTCAGAACACTTGACTAAAGAACATTTTATTATTTGAGAAAAACATGTCAACAGTTTTCATTACTGGTCAATTCAGAAAATTATATTTATATAAAATATTCATAGTTGTAAAAGATATCTTGCCCTTTTAACCGGTTTGTAGATGTGGTCAGTTTTGTGCAGTTTAAAGTATTGTTTCAATCAAACAACAGATTTTATTTTAAATTTTATGTCTAATTCTAGCTAGCTATTTTCGAACTTTAACCTCACCTTTTTGTGTGGTGTCCGTTATCTTTATCGATTAAACCACTGAAATAAACCCCAAATTGTTGCTGACATTTCCCATATATATATATATATATATATATATATATATATATATATATATATATATATATATATATATATATATATATGATATAAATATATACATCCCTACATCTCTCACCTATTACAGCGTAAGTATTGGCATATATTGTATACATGTATGATCCACTTTACCGACAAAAGATTTTAGTGCATATTTGAGCAGCTGTATCATACCTGCATACAATACAAAGACATTAGGTAAGCTACCGCAATAGTAAGCAAACTTATTCGGATGTTTACCTGTGGTGTACATATGCAAACGGAGGACATTTTGACATGCACTAACGTCTATCCGAGGCAAATTGGTGTGGAACTTAGTGGAGTTTGCTTGTGGTATGTACAAAGAAACATTTTTTTAACTACGCTAAGCTTTGACGAAAATTAAGGCAACTATATCATACTGTAATGTTTTATGGGCCGATAGAAATTGGGATCTGACTGTCAGATCATCTTTTCAATCTATAGGCTGTATTTCTTATACAATTTTAATGGTGGTACTCTATCTGACTTGTCAAGATCTCTCTGTCTCTCTGTCTTTCTCTCTCTCTCTCTCTCTCTCTCTCTCTCTCTCTCTCTCTCTCTCTCTCTCTATATATATATATATATATATATATATATATATATATATATATATATATATATATATATATATATACCCTCCCCTCATGACTAAGCACGAATATCAATTAAAAGGATGGAACTCAGTCGTGAATATAACTTTTTTTTGCGTAGCAGACACACTTCCTTATCGAACCAGAAATTTACTTTCCTCTAAATCTGCAGTCACAAGGCATCTATAAGTCACTATCGTAACTTACAAATATACAACAATGCGGAAAGTGCTATTCCTGGATCCTACAGGAGGATGAGTGATAACATAAAGTTAAATTAGATGGGTAAACACTATTGTCATACAGGTTAGAAAACGTTTAATTCGTCCTCTACTAAGATTCGAAAACGGGTCTGCGGGTTGTTGCATCAATCGGCTTGCCTGCACGCACCAACCCAAATTCCCTCTGGATTTAGAGCACATCCCAAAAAAATTTAAAGAACGTTATCGTGAATATAGGCATTACTTAGCAGACACACTCGCTTGGCAAACCAGTAATTAACTATACTCTAAATCTACAGTCCCTCCAGATACCTCTAACAAAAATCAAACATATATAAGTGATTTTTGTAAGTTACAAATATACATCAAGCAGTGATCTCTTTGGATCCTACACAATTATGCATGATACTATGAGGTGACATTACACCGAAAAGAGTATTACCATACAGGTATAGAAATATAATTCGCTCCCCATTAAGAATATATATATATATATATATATATATATATATATATATATATATATATATGTGTGTGTGTGTGTGTGTGTGTGTGTGTGCGTGCGTGTGTGTGTGTGTGTGTGTGTAATTAATTCTTCCTTTGAAGTTTTCTGCTACAATGTGAATAGTTTCTGCTATCTTTCTGAGAATGCAGGTTTCATGAGTATAACCGTTTTTGCTGTTCACGTGGAGGTGACAAAAATATATATGCATAGTGTTACGACTCTAGGTCTTCAAAATATGTAACAGAAAGAAAGTGGAACCAACAATGGAAGTAAAATCAACAAGCAATTTATTTCCAGAAAATTAAAGTGAAAATTAAAAAGACACTTACAATTTGTGAGTTAAATTCCAAATAATCCTAAATGTCCTAATCACAAGTCCAAAATAATAGAATGTTCCGAATGAATTCCAATAGCCTTGAATGTCCTGATGTACAACAAAGATGTACTCCAGAATGTATTTAATGAGTTCACATAAATCCCAAATATATGTGTTAATCCAAAAGTCAATTATGGACAAAAGTTAAGTATATAAACATCATACATAACAATAGACCTATATAAACAAATTGTAAATAGACTTTCCGGAAATCCAATTAATTATTTGGGGTTTCAGGTTTGCATAACAGAACTTGGACGTTTAAGGAGATAACAAGAACTACCTGTTCAGTAGATTTTCCATAGGTATAGCACACATAAATGGTTATTTCCCGGATGTGTCATGAAATCGATGTCATTTTTATACTGGATCTGATGATTCACTGTTTTCATACATGAGCGACGCATTGTTTATTTTTTTCTTTCTTTCTTCTTTTACAAAAGGGGACTTAGGCTGAAAGAATTTAGCTATGTGACATTAAATCAATTCAATTTGACAGAACTGCAAAGTTAATAATAATAATAATAATAATAATAATGCTTACTATGTTTCAGACTTAAGTCCATAGACAAAAACAGCCCATCCATTTCCCACAAGATATGCCACAAAAATTAAAAAAATAATATTAACACAACAATTTGCTCCAACGATCAATTATTGATGAATTACGACAGCATACAAAGTGAAACACTTCTTTCAAGATTTTGTTATTACTACTAGCTATTCTACTTCTAAAAAAGTACACTCTCTTTCTAAGCAAAACGCAAAGGCTTTTGACATTGTTATTCACAAACATTCCCAACGCACAATGGCGCCTATTCTAACCAATTAAAAATCTAAATGCATTGTTGTAACAGACATTTAACAGCGTCATTGTAGAACGTGAAAAATGAGTCCATAGAGGAGCACTATACAAATTCATACAATATGATTTGAAAAGCCAAACTTTTACATCTGTAGAACACGTAATGAGTATAATAATGTACACACGGAAAATATAACCTGTCTTCTACGTGTAATACTTGCACCACACAATCGGGTAACGTGCGTGATCAGTGCAAAAATGCCTTTTGTTGCACGTATAGAAAAAAATTCAATACTTTTATGAACATCTTCATGCGCCGGATACATGAATAATTTGGAGAGAATCCCACTTAAAACAAATCTGTGTACAAGTAGCTCAGCACCAATCTTTAGACAGTCTTATAGGGTAATTGGAACACCATCGTCTCTTTTCATGGTGAATCGAATAACTTTGACTCTCTGAAAGAGACGAGGGATTAATCGTAGTGATATTTTCCAGTTGTTAATCTTTTGTCGGATGATTATATGGCTACATGTGCAATGAAAAGATCCTCAGAAAAAGATAGGTGTTCAAAATAACATATAACGGCTTGGCAACCATCATTGTATTAGCTGCACTTTTAAGTTATTTTTTGTTTTTACGAACAAAAGCAGGATGGCGTGGTTGACTGTTTAATCAGATAAACAACTGCTTAAAAGTTGTATGCTTAGCAAATCGGTGATGGTACTCGGCATCTGGCATTAGTGTGTGTGTGTGTGTGTGTGTGTTTATTGATGATGTGTGTGCTTACGTTCACAACAATGTCCAAAATCCTTTAGTTTGTTCCTACTTTACAACAAAATTTGGTGACATCGTATTTTGCACTTTATTACCGCTGCTATGTGGCCCCAGAAGTATGTGGAAGGTTTATATTCATTCCGCGCCAAGTACTAAGAGATCTTTGATTTAACACCCATGATGAGATGCGTCGATGTTGTCTCATACTGTTCATACCTATTTGAGATGAACAGGGATAGACATGGCTGGATTTTCGTAAGAACGAAACAAACCAAATTTAATATCTAAAACTCCACCAAACGAAATTAAAAAGCATTCTATGCATTAAAACACACACACATACACACACACATATCGGTGAACCATGCAATACCTTAACGGCATTAGTGTTCTGTGACGTGCCTTGTGACTCTAACAGCACGCGGGATTGCATTTTTGCGACGTAATCTGAGTTCTACACAGTGTCGTACCCAAATGATTATAACCTTGGGAGTTATCAATACGGCGTCCTGCATTTGAACTTCCTCTGAAAACAAATAAATATTTTTTATGCTGCTGCAAATAGTGACCCTTATTATGACACTTCCTCCGCCCATTCCACCCCCTCTCCAGGACACTACAATTAGCAAAGCATTCATTTGTTAAATGTAAAAAGGCAAATATCTGACGATGTACGATGGACAGATTACACTTAGACTAATCTGAAAAATGATTCATGTTTCAGGTGTCTATATGTCCATAGGAACTAAATTCGTAGCACACTGATAAGTACGATTATTTGTCATTAACATAGGGCCAATGTCTGGCTCATAAACGTATCCACGTTCAACCTACTTCAGATTAAGTGACCTGTATCCTGAGCTCTGAAGAGTGCGCGACCTGTTTCAGTAGTTGTTACATGGTATCACGGTACCAATTGCGCAAGCCCAGAAGGGCGGAGCTTAAGGTGTAGGAACATTGTATTCAGAAATAAACAACAAAACTAGCTGTGATTGGTGTATTATGTAAGAGTTGTAGTTTCTGTCTGGCTTAAAAAAAAGTTGAGTCTCTTAGTAACATGTGAGATTATGTTAATTCATATGTAGATCATGTTTTGCATTTTTTATGATTTTTTAAAAATGTGATACACATCACTGAAAATGTGTCTGTTGTGACTGGATAACTCTGACCCCTGTCTAGTTCCAGCAGAGTTATCTCTCTTAAATGCAATGGAGTACCTGGTTCTGTCACTGTCAAATTTACAATCTAATATTGTTCTCTATGACAGTGTGTGACACGCATGCTAAAGTAGAAGAGAAGGTATATTTATTTCACCAAACATTAACATTAAGGTCTATGGAAAAACAATTGGTACCGTGATACCACATGACATCTAGGCAAGTTCGACAGCCCTATATTGCAATGTTCCATGGCCGTCGTTAGGAGCTGGTGACGTATCTTGAATAGCAAATTTTCTGTCTTATCGCTAGTAGTTGATTTTTGATTTTTTACGCAGTAAGAGTCAACGTAAGCATTAAGGTCAATGAAATTCAAGAATTGTTATGTATCCAATATCTGGAGATTTACGATAAGATAGAATCATTAAAGTCGACGCACTACTAGTATACTTTACAGCTATTTTCATTCAAATTGTGGCGTTTTAACGGTATGAAGATGTCATGAATTTTGTTATTCGCTTTTTAGAAATAAATTAAAATTGTGTATCGAGTTTTGGTATTTGCTAGCCAAATCTGGCATTTGCTTGCTGAGCTTTGGTATTTTCGCATGAGCAATAAACATGATCCAACCTACTCTTTATATCGCGAATGCGCTAACACTGCCCTGTTGTTAACTAATTAATAAGAAATTGTGTGCAAATGTAATGATATTTTTTCCTAAATGGGAAAATAGAAGGATCAATTTTCTTTAAAGTTAAAATTCTCTTAAAAGAAAATAAATTTCATGAACTATTTTAAAAATATGTTGACTTATCATAAGAATAAAAAATCATTTGAAAAAGAAAATAATAACTGTTCGCAGTCTTGTTTTTCCATAAAAAAAATTGTTTTCTTTGAGGTTACTTCTCTTCTGTTTAGACCTAATAATTTTTTAAACAAATATTTTCAAACTAATATTCGAACTTTAAAAAAGAAAGCTTCAATGCATTGCCTTAAATTAAGAATATGTGATAGATCAATTCTTAAAGCCACATACCTAGCAACACACAAACCCTCATTTCTTGAAGCGCACCGAAGTTCACAGTATGAGGTTGTGTGCTTTTACACTAACAGATTTGTCCTTGAGACATCATAAAACCAATATAATTTTTCTTTTAAGATATTTAGTTTCCTTCAAGACAGAGGAAACCTTCAGGTTTGCATGATGACTTTAATTTTATGTGATATGTGTGCCCCAAGCTTTTTAAAAAGAGAGAACAAAAAGTCTCCTCCATGCACTCAGAACATCAACATATTTGTTAGGCCCTCTAATCGACTTATTTCTTAATCGTATCAGTAGATGTGGCTTACTTTATAATTACATAGAGTCTTTATCCCTGAATCGTACGTTAGGATTTTAAGGAGGCATTCTGATATGTACTGTTAGAAACTACCGTGTACGGGCAGTATCATCCACCTAAAAGAAAAACTAAAATAATATTAAAAAAATTGTGTTCAAAACAGATTTTCCATAACACAGTATTTCATTTAAGTTCTGCAGATTTATGTGGACAAGCATAAAACTCGAAAAATATTGTTCAGTGCAAACTTCATAAATTGGGACGAAATCTGTAAACCCTCCAGGGATGGCAATCAAACATAAAATTATTTGAACGAATTATTAAAGGTTTCCTTGAAATCAATTTAAAAGATTTAATGTATTAGCACTTTGGACGTAGAATTGTTTCACAAACAGGAGAACAAACTCAAGTTTCTGACTTTTGAAAATGCTTTATACATGGTAATAAATTGTTAGACTTTTTGGTCAACTACAGCACTCATAAGTCTTCATTTTTGGATGAGTATGACATGTGATTGCTTGTCTTTACATTTAGCACCTATGACATCACACGACCTCCACTTAGACCTCTGCCTTGTGGGATATATTGAACTCTAGAGCAAACCACACTTGAGCAAGATTGGTCGCACGCGAGTTTAATCCAAAGAAGTAAGACACTTGAGCACACTTTAGTAAATGCAACCAAACTAAATAGGCATGCTTTAGCGGTGCTACTGATACAGATGAAAGCAAATGTATTAAATAGGTGCAACTTTTCTCATCTCTCGAAAGGACTCTATTTTGCCACAACGATGGGAGTCAAGCAGGCCTGGTTTGGCTTGTTGTTTTACGGCACAACGACACAAGTAGGTTATTAAGTACCAAACAATTGGAGTAAATTGCCTTGTTAATGGATACACCACGGTATCCGACCGGAGATGAAACGATGGTAGGATTCTAACCCGCACCCATTATGTTGTGCGCGAGTATTGCACGCTAAGCCAGACCTATGACAAAGGTACTTCAGTGGAATCAAACTGAGCAGACTGCTTCAGGTTCTGCTATCATCACCTTGTCAAATAGTTTACACAGTTCTGCTTATCTAAGCATTTTGCTCCATCAGTATGGTAACCAGATACCTCCACACATCACACGAGGAAAGAAAACCTGTGCTAGTTAATGATTTTCAGGCATGTATATATATATATATATATATATATATATATATATATATATATATATATATATATATATATATATATACAGTCCTATGACAAAGGTTGTTCAGTTGATTCTAGCTGATCAGGCTGCATTAAGTTTTGTTATCACCTTGTCAAATAGATTACACCGATTTCAGGCTTTTTAGAGAGAGAGAGAGAATTTATAATGACGACGGTATTACCGTCCTCGTAATAACCACAGCACAATTTAATAAGAATGGTTAACTGATTTGATTGCCTAATAATTCTAGGTTCAGAGAGAAGCTTTCAGATATTATTAGTTAAATGGTGCTCGTCGATATATGGAGACAATGTGGAAAAGTATATTCTTTGAGAGGACATAAAAACTTAGAAAGACGATTTAATTTTCCTAATTCAGAGAAAATTTTGAGGTATTGAAATTACTTAGCCTGCTAAATTTACACAAATTTTCAAACGTGTGCATAACACATAAACAAAAAACGATGCCGTAAAATCGAACGAATTCGAAATTCAGTATTTTTTCCGATCTCATCGCTATTCATATTGAAACGATTGACAGATTTGTATAACTTTGAAAATAAGTATTTGTCCAGTATTTCATGTTTACAGTTAACTCAGCATACACATTTAATTGCAAGTGAAATAAACAAAGGACGATTCTACTTTGCTAAAAACTGCGAAGACATTTGTGTGATATTGCTACAACTATAATTATGTAATTTATATTGAAGCAGAGTGTAACTAGTAGCTACAATACCTTTTTTTCGGCACATTGGCAAATATTCAGCTATGCATGATTATCATAAATATATGCAATCACGCTAACAATGATTTTATCCAACATCATAAGCAACTACTACCTCCATCATTATCATTCAAACACCCAGCAGCATCACCAGCACCATCATTATCGTCGTTGTCATCATCATGAAATGGTCTACATGTATATAAATCGTTTTTTTCTTCCCACGATGACTATGATGATGGTACTATTATTATTATTAGTAGTAGTATTATTGACGTTGTTCTTGTTTTTGCTTGCAATAACACTACATTGTGAAAGTGACAAAGTGATGAATATGCCTCGCTGCTTGTGATTCGCAGGGAAGACACAACAAATTGTTTAAATAGCCTGACAATGTAATCAGGTCATCTCCATATTCAAAGAAATATGCTTTCCACACTATATAGTGATATACGACCGCAGCGATCGACCTAAAACTTATAAGAGATACGCAAGCATACAGATGCACATTTCAGCGATCCCTGCCACAATTTACGTTAGTCAGTTAGGTAATATCATATATTAGCTGCTATATTGTACAGAGATACATGAGAGCCGTTGCCTTCAACGCTTCACGTCAGCAAGTTTACAAACATTTATTAGCGCTGTTCTTCTTCTCTTCTTTACAGATGTAGTTCGAGCATGTTCACCTTTCGCACCCGCGCAATGTAACACCTATTGCGTATCGTAATGGAATGACACCTCCCTAGTCACTGTGGACAAATATGCTCTTACTATCTCTCTTCTATCGGAGAGTTTCCCTGACAAACAAATCTTAGGAGGTTCATGGTGAAAACACAACCTTTATTATTAACCGGCCAACAGCCCAAATTTATATCATTATAATTTGGCGGTAAATTCCTTTTGCAATAGAATTAATGACTATGCACATTTATCCAGATAACAAGATCCATAAACCTTTGAACGGTTGACTAACAAATCAATATATTATCTTTTGAACCCTTCAAAGAGTCGATATATGTTCTGAGATTGAGTCAAAGGAGACATGGTTTGTGCTTACAAAAAAGGTTTACATGATATATGAATTCAGCGAGCACATTTTCCTTCACAAATAGTAATCAATCTTCTGTTCTAACCGCTGAGGAGGCTGGGTTTTCAATCTGAAAGGTATTTGCCTATGCATGTGAAAATAATTACAACCTACGCGGATGCTCAAAATGGACCAATTACCGTAGCTATACAAACAATTTTACGAAAACCATTGAATTACCTTCCAACTTATTTCGTTAAAAGAACAGTTCAGTTTCATTGGTAATTTGAACACGTACTATAGACTGCATTGCAAATGCAAAATATTTTAAAGAGACGAAAGCAAAAAATATAGGTTTAACACTTGATTTAGATTCTAATATTTACAATATTTGAGTTTTGTTTTTAAAAAAAAGTTAAGCTGGGCTCCTTGAAATCCTTTCATAATTGACAAATTATACATGCTTACGCCTTTCTTTGCTTGATTATTAATTTTCTTCGTGTGACCGTAACGTTTCCATTGCATTGTATACATCTGTTTTCAAAAATAGTAACATGATCCTGTTTTAAAGGCTTTTGCTGAATATATCTGACAATTTAGGTAAGACAGTTTGAGGATTGTTGTGATATAGTTTTGTCCTGCAACATATACGTACATAACCACATCACTGAATACCACCGATTTCACACGGAAAGTTATATTTTTAAGAAAAGGTATTCTACTATATATGTTGTGTATAGAGACCGATCGGTTTCCTACAAACCTTTTTATCAAAATTAGGACTGTTATATATTGGGCAATTCTTATCATTGCGAAAATGAGTAAAATTTAAAACATATTATATGATAATGTGATGTTGATATATGCAAGTTTAAATGGCTTTCCTTTGTCGGACATTTGTGTGATTTGAGTCTGAATAATTTATGGCTATCTCAGTCATTCTCATTTGTTGATTGTCTGCAAGATAAATGTATGCACAGGCTTAGCATTTTAATGTTTTCGGTTCCTCTAAAAGTAGATCTTATCGGATATTTAGAAAGTCTTTATATTTTGAACCCCGTTTAACACATATGCCACAAAAAGAATAAAATAATCTTCCATTTGAAGGGTGGCGACATTTGCATATATCTGAAACTTTCAGAGAAATAAATCATTTTGAAAATTCAACAATTCGTGCTTTAGAGAACGGGTACATATTGCGAAAATAAAACAAGCACTTTTACTATAAAGTCCAATTAATCATAATGTCAAAATATATTTGCTGAAAGTACACACCGAAGAATGAGCACACAAGTAGCATTTATGTACACTCGATTTAGATTTATCTCTCCACCGCCACCGCCACCCCCCCCACCCCCCAAACTAAACAATGAATTGTTACTAATATAGTATCCTTTACTACACCTTAAATCAGTTACACAATTAGCATGCAGAAACAATAGAGCACTTATAACAGAAGAGAACAGAATTTAACTTTACTGCCAACTCAGGTATAACAAGAGACATATGAGATTAAGTACAAAATAAAAAGTTTTAATGGTTAATTACCTTATAATTATATAATTATAATTATTAATCGAGTGAACTACCTTTGTACTACGACTTAACCATTGAATCGAAAGGATAATGTGACGTATTTCAGCATTACTGTGTGCTTGAATTTGTCATTATTTCAGTTGTTCTTTACCATGGAAAATAATTTACATCTACTGTAGTTTATTATTTGTCTATCATTTCTTTCATATTTTATTTAGAATGAAAGGTTATCTTACTAAATACACATATAAATACTGAATATTTTTACCGTCTTTAAAATTGAATACAGCGGATTCGTCTGAGTCAGTAAGGTCCTCTTTATTGGACGAAGACCAATGAGACTATATATATATTAATACCTTTTAATATGAATGGTTTATTTATAGTGATGAAGTAAGTAAACGCAACTGAAACTAAGTATCTATTCATAATCTGCAAAAAAGAAGTCAAGGCAACGCTGTTTGCTCATTCATGAACAAGCATTTTCTCTTATTACATAAATGAAGTATGAATTCAACACCATAATTGTATTATTATTAATTACCCCAGTACGTTGTAGACACTCCTTTGAGACTATAATGGGTAACTTCAAAATCAGCTCATATTCGCTAGTCAAGGGTGGTTGAATGACCCTTGCCTATGAAAGATAAACTCAGCTAAAGCTGGTATATATTTATTTTTTTTTCCTATTGCAATTGAAAATCTGCCGATTTTTAAAAGAATACAAATCCCAGTTTAACGCATAGCCAATTTAAAAAGTAATGAATATTTGTTTGGAGAGCTTTAAAAATGGACTTCTTAGGAACAGTTTTGTCCTCATGGTTTGATATCTTGTGTACAACGCAGATTGCATTTGGTTCAATAGAAAATGTAATTTACTGTAAAGTAAACTGCAGATATAACTAATCCAAAGGGACCCTCAGATCATTTCTTTATATCCGAACTTCGTTATACTCGATGTATTATGTAAAACACGGGATGGGACCTTGTGATATGCATAGGAGATCGTTAAAAACAGAGTTAACTGTTATTGCTCGCAAAGAACGATCTTCTCTGTCCCACAACAGCATAGACCCACAAATTAGGCCTTTTATTCTAAAACAAAATGTTGAAGAAGAAACTCGAACTCAAGCCGAGATTAAAATAGAGTAATAGAGGTATCAGAGTTAAGAAAATTCTCAAAAGGTTTATTATTTAGCCTTTCATTAAAAGCAGAGTAACATAATATTACAATTGTATCAGTTTTAGCTTAAATGTGAGTTTTATGCTAAACAATTGTTGAGAATACAGGGTCAGTACCTATGCCGTCCGTTCTACTAATGATCAAGAGAGAAAAGCATAGACATTGATACGCCAGTGCATTATGGGACTGAAGATCTAGGTCTATGATATTCACTTTTGGATGCGCGTTATACACAGATACATACAGTCTTATTTCCATTTGAAAAATAAAATATGGACTGGAAACCGCGGTAGCTCAGATGGCCGCGGATTTCATACTTGCCCAAACAGACAAGTGTCAGCTGCCTCAGCGTGTCCTTGGGAACGGCACTTCGCTGCCATTTCCTGGCATGATAATGCCTAATTAATGTGTTACTCTGTTGAAAGTTCCGTTAAAAACCAACCAATACGAACAAAATATGGGACTTAACTGTCTATCAAGTAATATTTCTAACGATCATCTATCATTTGAGACATGTAAATATACCATAGGATATTCACATTCATGTAGAGGCGCAGTCAATATTTCCAATCAATAGGATCTCTTAAATATCAGAACAGGTCTTAAAAATCTTCACCACCACACAATGAATCGTCTAAGAGCACGGCAGGTTAAAAGCGAAATGTTTTGCTCCATATTTGTGAAAAGAAAATTTGGTTTCCTCACCTTCTGTTATTCGAGCTATCGGTTTATCAGGATTAAGAACATATCCCTCTCGTTTCCCTGGCTTTCACTAGCATTTCTCAGACTTTCTAACTTCTGATAATCCGATTTTCTTTCTCAAGTACTCCGAAAAGTTCACATAATTGATGTTATGTGGAACTAAACTCTGTCCAAATATGTGTGTACTCGTTTTTTGGTGATAACATTTATGTTTTATTTTTGTTTATTTATTCTATGATAGCAAAATGCCTGTGACTATGCTTGTTCATGACAATTACATTCTATTAATCATGACCTGACGCCGCTAATGTGATATACAGTGATTTCATATTTTGGTTCTTCCGCAAAATTGCCAAAACTTCAAATACGAGAGGTACTTGAAAAGTTCTTTATTTTTTTAACTTTTTGTTTCTTTGAACCTAAATTTAAATTTAAAGTCTATTGATATACAAAATGACGTTTTATAAAATGATCTACAGCAGCACGCGCAGGACGCCGGACACATGCAGATATATGTGTGTGACGTAACATAGGTGAATAACAGTGATCTAAAGATGTTGGCGAAGTAGAAAAATGCTGCTTCTGAGCAAAGAGCATATTGTAAAATCCGGGCGTTCTTAGTATACTCTCTGAGTGATATCAAGGCCGACTTGGATACAGTTTACGAATGCAATTCTCCTTCATATCCTACAATTCTGAGGTGGTTTGATCGTTTTAAAGTTGGTCGCCAACCCATGGAAGATGACCCACCTTCGGGAAACCCGTTCTCTGTGATTGGTGAGCGGGATATGGCTGGTGTGAAAGGGAAATTGATAAAGATGTTCCATACACAATGGAAGATATTTTTATTATCATGGGTATTAATTCGTCAGCTGTTTTAATATAGTGAGGAATCATTTGAAACTCAGAAAGGTTTGTGCAAGATGGGTCAGGCATTTGTTGACGGCTGATTAAAACAGAGAATTGTTGACTCGCCAAACAGCCACTCGACGCATATGAAAAGATTGACCAGAGACGTTTGAATGAGATCATTATAGGTGATGAAACATGGATTTTTTTTAACCCGACCCAAGAGAAAAAAAATAAAGTTTGGATCAGAGAAAACGAGCAGAAACCATAAATTGCTCAACGAAGTCCAGCTGTCAAGGTAGTTTTATACGCATGTCTTTTCAATGCAACATGCCCGGTCGTCCAGGTACTTGTGCCTGACTCTGCTAGTGTCACTGTTTATCCCTCCAAAGTGTTGCCAAAGGTTGTAGAGCGGAACTGAACCACCCGTCTGCGCACCGGTACCCGAGGTACCCTTTGCTCTATGTCAACGCTTTAGCAGATAAATCCGCTGTCCTGACAGACTTCCTGAAGGAGCACAGCATCCAAACTTTGCCACATCCTCCATACACCTCTGATTTAGCTCTAAGTGATATTTGACTGAATCCCGTTGTCGAAGATTAGCTGACGGGCACGCGATTTGTAGCCGCTTGCGGTTGGAATTGTAGTTTTGCAGTGTATAAATAACATACAAAAAAGTGAGTACAAAGTGGCATTAAATAATTGAATAATGAGACCGAGAATGTGTATAGATATGCATGGGAATTACTTTGAAGGGATACACTGACTGTTTTCTAATTAAAAAAAACCTTGTTGTACATGGTACTAATATTCAAACCTTTTTAAATACCCCTCGTATATGTATATAATTAGCGACGTTGTTTCATGTTTTATTACAATATGATCTTTTGTAGACGTTGGCGTCAGTATTCCTAAACAACACTTGTCACATACATTGCATTATATTGCAATTGAAAAGATTATCGCCCAAAACGAGTTCAGAAAGGTATATAGATAATGTTTAGTCTAAATGTCGACCAGGTAACACGATCTTAACTGCATTAGGTGAGGAGGTAAATCATATTAAACACCGCGTTAATTATAAATAGAGTTCCCATTGTGCTACGTTTATGTCGGGCCAATCAGCTATCTTATAGGGCAAAAAGCAAGCAAACATCTATAAGAAACCCATTAAGCCTCGCCCCTCCACCGGTCTTAAATTTGAAGCTCACAAAATGACCATGCAAGAAATGTCATTTTTTCGCTCATCAAACTTGTTAGTGACATGGATTTTTACCGTTCGTGAATCATAATTTCCTGTGTGAAACTGGCAAAGTCATCACCATATACTTTGTGGCGCATTTATTGTAATATATATATTTTTTTTCAGAACGATTATAAATGACACTAAGAGCTGCAGTTGGTTCTATACAAGGATTGTTATCTGCATTGAAAGCTGAGAAACTGTTTCATCGGTTACAGTGGGGTAGATTCTGGGGACTAAATAAAGGCCAAAGAAACAAAAAGTAAATATTAACTTCATTAACTTTAATAATCTCTAAGTCCGTGATTAAAGAAAACTAAAAACTAAAGAGCTTCGTCACTTTTCCGATTTATCGAGTACTCTCGTGTCTTCGGAAATTATGAGAGCAGTTGAGACAAATTGATGAGTGCAGAACTGACGGCCAAGCTAAAGGTATTAAAGTTTCCAGCACTAAGAAGTGTGAGTACCCATAGTCACGAGGTTTAGAGGGTTGAACTTTGAATCTTTAAGTCTATACACTGTTGCTGTGTATTTTTGTAAGTGCCTTATCGAAAACAAGAAGGAGAACAACACTCGGTTCGCGTAGACCTTCGTGGATCCAAGTTAAAAAGTCTTCATACAGATCGCTACAAGGATGACGATTCTATTACGAGGAACAATGGGCCATGCTTCCCAGTCAGTGGTTCTATTTATTGTGTTCTGTTTCATTACGACAGGAACCCTTTCCCAAAGCTGTGAGTATATACAGAGCTTATTCGATTAGCAGTATTTTCGATCATCTCAATTTCGTCATGCCTGTCTAATCCCAAGGCCATTTTGTGCCTTAAGGTCAATTTATACTGCCATATATTTTTTTTTTTTTTTTTTTTTTTTTGGGGGGGGGGGGAAGATGTTGCAGATGGCGGTTTAAAGATAAATACTATTCATTATGTTCTAATATCGTCTACATTTTTCCACCTCTTTTGTGACAACTCTCATAGGCAAATACGTAATCAAGCAAGGCAAATAAGTAATCAAGCAAGGCAAATAAGTACTCAAGCAAGGCAAATAAGTAACCAAGCAAGGCAAATAAGTAATCAAGAAAGGCAAATAAGTAACCAAGCAAGGCAAATAAGTAATCAAGAAAGGAAATAAGTAATCAAGTAAATCAAATAAGTAATCAAGCAAGGCAAATAAGTAATCAAGCAAGGCAAATAAGTAACCAAGCAAGGCAAATAAGTAATCAAGAAAGGCAAATAAGTACTCAAGCAAGGCAAATAAGTAACCAAGCAAGGCAAATAAGTAACCAAGCAAGGCAAATAAGTAATCAAGCAAGGCAAATAAGTACTCAAGCAAGGCAAATAAGTAACCAAGCAAGGCAAATAAGTAACCAAGCAAGGCAAATAAGTAACCAAGTAAGGCAAATAAGTAATCAAGAAAGGCAAATAAGTAATCAAGCAAGGCAAATAAGTAATCAAGCAAGACAAATAAGTAACCAAGCAAGGCAAATAAGTAATCAAGCAAGGCAAATAAGTAATCAAGCAAATCAAATAAGTAATCAAGCAAGGCAAATAAGTAACCAAGCAAGGCAAATAAGTAACCAAGCAAGGCAAATAAGTAATCAAGAAAGGCAAATAAGTAATCAAGCAAGGCAAATAAGTAATTAAGCAAGGCAACTTATGTTGCCGTAAACAATTGTTGTTGTTTTTCCATAAAAAAAAACAAAGAGGATATATATACATACATATATATATACATACATACATATATATATATATATATATATATATATATATATATATATATATATATATATATAGTTACTAGTATATTTCTTCCGTTTTTAATTCTTCTTCTTTAAAGGGAAAAGCCATTAAACTGATGTCACTATATCACTATATTAATCCTCATTAAATTCTTAACAATTGTACCAACTTTTTCAAGATAAGTAAGATATAGGCCGAAATGTCACATGACAGCTCCATAGTGGCTCTATCCAGGTACGCGGAGAAAATCGGAACATGACTCAGACATTTCCGTTAGGTCCAGAAATAACTTCGGATGTAGTTGTAGGAATGCATATAAATTTCACGGGTTTTAGTGAATCTCCTCTGGTGGAGTGCACCACATATATTGTGACAGAAAAAATACACAGATGTTCTGATTGTGACAATCCAACAGGGCCATAACATGAAAGCATTTTACTTTCATACAATATACAAGTGACACTTGCATTGTTTCATGACAGGGCTCAGGAAAAAAAGTCCCAAGCACTGGGACGAGTGAGTTACAAGACTTGCTCGTCCCTGTCGTCATTATACTGAACACACTATGCTTCTCCACTACACTGCTTAAGTTTTTATTTAAGAACCACAAGTACATGTTGCAAGATTGATAATAAAAAAGGGTTATAACTTTTAAAATATTATGTTCTAATACATGGCGCCTTAGATAAACATATAATAAGAGACAAGGTTTGTAACTCAAGAAATTGCAGACGCACACATATTCATTGATTTCTCAGTAGTATTCGCGTTTACAGTGAAACCTTGTAGTAATCTAGTTGTCATAATTTTCCTTTTCAATGACTTAGTACACATCTTTATCATTTAGAATGATATGGGACAGAGAATGTCAAAATTTTTTGATTTTCGTCTGGTCAGATATTGTTATGCTTACCCCAGATCACCGGTATTTTCAAGACTGTGCAGCTGTATTAATACATTGTGAAGCCAAAGAAAACACGCCATCATATATTTATATACGTATGTAATTACTTATCACAAGACAAATGTCAGTAAGTTGCGTTTGAAAGAAGAATTCTATCCGTCTCAAATTTCGCCAAATTTCGTTCTAAATAATCCATTTTGGTCAAACTTCCATTCTCGAGAGCTGCACACGGGCGCCATATAAAGAAGATTGCTGATTGGTCACAAAACTGGAACATTTCTAGGGCATTACCCCAACTAGATTTTGACCAATCAGCTGTTGTCTCGACATTCTCTGCTTTATAAATAGATTACAACAGTTTGCATTGTGGAAAAGTTGGTGGTGAATCGGCTGAGACACTTGAAATACTCATTTAGAATGTATGTAAGTTGGCAACATTGTTTTTGTGAAAAGTAATTACATATTTATATAAATATCTGCTGGCATCTTCTGTTTGGCATTAGAATGTATCAATAAAGCTTCAGTTCTGAAAGTACCTGTGACCTGTGGCAACTGTAACATTGCTTGATCAAATAAAAATCATGCAAATCGTGACATTCTCCGTCTCTTAATTTCACAGAGGTCTGGCTCATAAGGGTGCTCATTGAAAGGGAATATTTCTCCAGATCAAAATGACGCCAAATTTACTGAACAATGTCGCTATAAATGCAAACACTGTTAAGGAATCGAGGGCTAAGTGTGAAACTGCAACATAAATGTTCATAATATTTACTCATTTTAGTATCAAGCTCGTGTAAGGTACTTGTGTAAAAAGAAGTCGTTTTCTTTGCGACATGTTCGACAGACACAAAATAGGCAGATTAGGCATAGGTTATTTGTAACTGGCACACGACACATGTTCATCGATGTTGAACTTCGGCTCTTGTTAAAAGTAGGAAATGCACTCAAATATATTCTCAAGGTGCGATTCTGCATCTAATCGACCCAGGAACGAGTACATAGTAAAGTTTTATTGGGCCCAGCCAATTTGTATACGGTTAGGACGAGTGGTTTTCCTGAGCCAGCATGATGAATTTATATGCATCAACTGCAATATTACTTCAAGGAAAGGATCAGAAGTTACCAATTTTATTATGTGTACACGGTCAGCAATTAGAATGTGCAATGTTCAGGATAAGGATAGAGATGGGGTAGATGAAAAATGGTGAGATTTGTAACATACATACGTTGGTTGTATAAGCAGAAATAAAGACTTGCGATATGACATAATTGGAATTTTAGGTTACACAATGCCTGTTTAATTCATTCTTATTGCATTGTGACAAGTATGAATTATTAAAATTATTATGTATTTGTTCATTTATTGAGAAAAAAAAATTGATAGCATTACTGTTGAATATACTTCTTATTTAAGTATAAAATAAAAATGTGTAAATTTATGAGGTTAAAAAATGTCAACTTTTGATCATATTCTTTGATTTCATCCATTTTATTTTTTATTTTTAAATTTTTATTTTTTTTTGTTTTTTGCTCTTTACAAATCAATTTATAAGTCATACTTTCTTAATTAATCTTTGCACCTATTCTTTTATTTTAGCCCCACCCACTGTCGCTATACTGTCTAGTAAGCCAACCTTTGGAATTGTGGGTCAGTCAAAAACAATATTTTGCCAGGTTTCGGGGACAAGGGTTTCTACAGTGACATGGTATTTTAATGGCATACCTCTTAGTATTTCCTCACAATATTCCTGGACACAGAGCCTCATAAATGGAAGTGCAGATCTGACTATTTCAGCTTTGCTTAAATCTGACAATGGTACATACAATTGCTCAGTAAGAAACGATGCTGGCACAAGTTCTGACTCTGTTGTTCTTTCTGCAGAAGGTTTGTATGATAGTTTACAATACTGTACTGAGTGTTAACTATTTTTGAGCTTATGTTTAGCATATGGTGAGATGTGGCAACAGTGGCAGCATCAACATTACAGCTCTGTGTTTCAGTTTTGTGTTAATTTAAGGTAGTTCGGTGTTGTAAAATCAACACTCACTGCGCAGCTTGAAATGACGTGAACATTACATTATGAACATTACATTATTATGTCATTTATATGATATCACCTTTTACCTCGGTGTATTGTAGCACTATTAACTTTGGGGCAGATTCGACATAAAATGACTGACTTATCATGAAAAGAAGAAAAATTTTCAGCAATTTACAACCTGAAGTAAATCAGCTGTGCAGCTTTCAGTTGTGAAAAACTAATGTAATCTCGATATGTGTGCCTCGTTCAGACAATGTACCCTTTCCTTTATAGATTTGATAAGAGGATTCTGTGGTCTTTAAGTTTTATTCTATGGACAATTAGTGACAAGGTACTTTGTCTCACACTTTTCTATGTTATAACCCTTTCTTAAAAGTAGATATTCAGCTAACAGTAGTGCAAAAATGCACACCATCCTATATATGTTTAAGAGATTTTGGATTTTTTTATCTTTAGGTATGTAAAAATACTGTTTTAAAAAACGTTAAATACTGCACGCTATTCCAAGTGTTCATGCTTAATGTTTTTGCAAGTTATATACCATGAGAGTACAGCATAGCATGGTATGCAGGTTTAACACGTCATTCCCTGGAACCCATGTTTGCTTAAAGAAGTAGAACTGAGCCATAATCATCGCGTGGATAAGAACTTTATTGTAAGATAAAACTGAAATATAAAACAAGCCACCATTGTTGTCAGTTTCATCCTCTGTAAAGCATCTTATTCAAGATCGGTGCCATTTAATTGACTAACTTAAATTTTGATATAGAACTGAAGCTTTTGATTTTCTGTCTACATTTGTAAAAACGTTTTAGCAACTTATGCAGAGATGCTGCCAGGGTGCACGAGTACGCAAATTAGTACAAATTCACGCATATAAAAATGCACTTGCCCCAATATCCAATGTTTATTTAACTGTTCCCCTTAAAGTTCTTGCCGCGACATAAGTCACGCCGCTTATAGAGGTTTCCTAGCGCTTGTCACGACATATGTCTTTTTAGGTAGGCAGCTGTTTACACATCATGGTACTTCCACTTTACATGAATCGTTGTTAAACTAAATTTGATTGGTACATAGGGACTGAGGATAAGCATTATATCATAGTTTTAACCTTACATTCATCAAGGAAGTTTTGAAAATGCTTGTTTAACTTACCGGCTACCTAGAAAACCCCTAAATGGTTGCCTACCAAAATGGTTCATCTTCCGATAACGATTTCATTTGTCAAATACTGGCTGATGATAGTCACGATGACAACGATTTTGTAGGTTTTGAAGTGTATCAGATTGTTGGAGCTAGGAAAGTGTTACTGGAAATATTAGTGATCGATTTTGAGCTCGAAAATAATGTTGATTACGAGTCTGATGCTCGATGGAGCAAAATAAACGGTATGTCAGTCAACATCGGTATTTCAAAATGAAATGTAGAAATGCAATTTTTATTTCTTTTATCAAACAATTCATCACAAAAGGATCATATGCTACAAAACTATATAATACTTTCAGGGTTAAGATAAATTGAATAAATAAGAGTCTAAAAAGAAATTAAAAAGTTAGGATACATATCTTTATTTGATCAAAATACCTCTGTCTGACCAAGCAGACTTTGGGATTGGTGAACTTAAAACACTAATAGAGAATTATTGAACAGAAAAAAAATCTGGCATAGTCAGCAAAGCACTGATTTAAGAAAGTGAAACTTTGATTGATTTAATGTGAGTGAAAATTCTTATTTTGGAACAGTGCTATCCAAGAGACATTACCTATGAGCTGTGGAAAATTGTACATAACAACCATAAAGAACAAACTGGTTAAGCTAACAATGCATATGCCCCTTCAAACAGCATACTGTGAAAGGGAGTTATCAGCACAGAACAATATTCATATACATATATGGAAAAGTTGAAGCTCAGAAACAATCAAGAGATTAATGTTAATACATCTAGAGAGGACACGTTTTGAGAATTTTGATTTCAATAGAGCCCTAACAGAGTAGTGGAGGAAGAAAGAGAGATGGATTTTTAAGTGCTAGCTAAATATTGAACTATGGCCTCCACTCCTATTTCTTCTTCTACCTCATCTTTATTTTGGTGACAAGAAGGAGGGGTCCCCTTTTAGATAAAATACCGGCAGCATCTCTGCGCATGTTCATTAAGTGATGATAAATCATTCTGAATTAATCTTGGGTTTTTTGTATGTGTAAATTTGTCAAATTTTATTTACCTTAAATATAGTGTTCACAATGTACATATCTTTATGTTTCAGAAATTCTTAATGTGACAGTAACTTCCAAAACAGAAACTGGCATTGTGGGTCAAGTCAAGACATTACAGTGTAGCATCACTGGAACCCCTATTACATCTGTTCAGTGGTCTTTCAATGGTAACACTTTGACCAATTATGAACGGAAATACTACTGGCTCACATCTAGTACACCCAACTTTTACTTTGACAGCTTGACCATCGCTGATGCAGGGATGTACACGTGCTCTGCCTCAAATCATGCAGGGGCTAATTTTGCTTCCATCAATCTCACTGTAATTGGTAAGTTTTAAATTCAAAATGTGTTCAGTATGTCTATGCTTTTAAAAATAATGCTGGCGTATTGTGTAAAACAAAGTTGGATTTATCCTTGAAAAGCCCATGGATTTGTTGAAAAACTCCTTGAAACATTCCCCAAACTCCTTGAATTTATATGAGGGAATGGATAACGCTAAATCTGAATAAAATATATCATTTTGCAAAATTCAAAATGTTTTGCGTTTATGTATTTTCCCAAACATTTAATCAGTAAATAAATCAAATTGGATAAAATTGGTTGGGTAAAATAACACATTACAAGGAGTAGCATCGATTGGCCGAGTGGCGTGCTATTTTTTTTTTTCTTCCTAGTTTTATTTTTAACTTTTTTATAGACAAAGTAACATATGGAGAATGTTCAATATCTGTAAAAGATAATACGCCTTGGAAATGTTTTGAAGTCTTTTGAAAAGTCCTTGAAAAACATTTCTGGGACTGTACAAGCCACATGTGATGCCCTCTGTCCATTTATGTATTCATCTATCTTTCTTGAGTTTCTTAAAAAGAGGTGGCTTCTAGAACAGGTTTCACTCTGTTACAATTTTAACTCACCTGACGGCTATGCGTCGTTTATCTATTAATACTTGCTTATTGTTGTTCGTCGTTGTTCGAAGATGACCCTGACATCACTAATAGATTTGGTTTCTGTGAGTACGTGAGTGAATGATCAGGCCAATTTGTGCTCTGGGCTGTCTGTGGCACACTTGAAGGGAGATGCCGCTTGGATTTGCTTGATCAATAGAGGATGTGCTGCAGTTCTGAGATTGACGCTGGCTCTGCAGTTCTCCTCCGTTCAAAGTCTGTAGCTCCAGTATGGATGAGTCTCCGCCAGGTGGAGCGATCCTGTGTGAGATCTTCCCAAGACTCAGGGTCAATATTCAAAGATGACTTGAGAAAATCTTTGAAGCGTTTCTCCTGACCACCCTTAGATCGCTTTCCCTCATCCGGCTCCCCGTAGAAGTCCTTCTTTGGTAGTCTCTCTTCTGACATCCTGGTGGCGTGGCCTACCCATCTCAACTGTGATTTCATCAGCAGAGTATGGATGCTTGGAATACGTGTGCGTGTGAGAACCGCAGTGTCTCTGACCGTGTCATGTCATCTTATCCTCATCACTTCCTCAGGCAACCCACGCAAAATAGTTCAGCTTCTTAGCATTGCGTCTGTATACCGTCCAGGTTTTGCAAGCATACAACAGGATAGAGAACACACTGTCTTTGTAGACCTTAAGTTCTGGTTGTAGTCTGATGCCACTGCACTCCCACACATTCGCACGTAGACTGCCAAAGGCCACGCTTGTTTAGAAATTCTGGCGTTGGTTTCATCATCGATGTGGACTGCACGTGACAGTGTGCTGCAAAGATAGATGAATTTGTCCACTGCCACGAGGGTTCGGCCATTTACTGTGATGGTAGTCTCCGCGCAAGGCTTTCCGGGTGCAGGCTGATGTATCACCTCAGTCTTCTTGACACTGATTGTGAGACCGAAATCGTCATACTCTGAAGAGAAATGGTCCATACTGTGTTGCATGTCAGACTCAGATATGGCATTCAGCGAACAGTTGTCAGCAAACAGGAGATCACGGACAATCACTTCCTTTAACTTCGTCTTTGCCTGTAGTCTTCCCAGATCGAACAGCTTGCCGTCAGTCTGGTATCTGATGTCGACCCGAGTGTCATAGTCACGGAAGGCATCAGTAAGCATGAGAGAGGACATCATACTGAAGATGATTGGGGCCAATAAACAGCCTTGCTTGACTCCATTGGTGACTGGAAATGGTTCAGATGACTCGCCGTCATCCACAACACGAGCGAGCATGCCATCATGAAATTGCCGAACCATCACGACGAGGTTATCTGGGCAATCAAATTTTGCCATGATCTTCCAAAGGCCTCCACGGCTGACTGCGTCAAAGGCTTTTGTCAGGTTTATGAATGTCGTGTACAGGTTGGTGTTCTGTTCCTGGCATTTCTCCTGGAGCTGACGAGCTGTAAGCACCATATATGTGGTCGCTCGTCCTTTTCTAAAGCCACAGTGACTCTCTTGGCAGGAGGCCTTGATCGATGTAATGCACAAAACGATTCAGCAGAATTCTGGCAAGGATTTTGCCGGCTATTGACAACAAAGAGATGCTCAAAGTTTGTCTCAGGATTGTCTGTTGCCTTTGTGCTTGTACTATTGGACAATGGATGCACCCTTTTACTCCTGGGATATAGTTCCCTGAGTCCACATTGACTGAAAGAGTTCAGACAGTTCCTGTGCCATATGCGAGCCTCAGACTTTGTAGACTTCTGTTGGTATAGCATCTGCTACAGGTTCTTTGCCATTTGACAGCGGGTCGATTGCTTTCACAGTTTCAGTCAGCTCTCGATGATCAGCAAGTGATATGTTGATTTCCTCTTCGTCAAGTCGATCAATTGCCTCCTCATTGATAGATGACTGTTGATTAAGGATGTTGTTGAAGTGATGTCCCCATCGTTAAAGTATCTTTTCTTTGTCATTGAGCAGCGTGGCGCTGTCAGCGCTTAGTATTGGAGATGTTGATGATGACTGTGGCCCGTAGATTGTCTTCAAAGCATAATGGAAGTTCTTTATGTCATTCCGGTCTGCGTAGGACTGAATCGCATCTGCCATATTGCTCAAACACAAGTCTTGCAACTATCTGAGTTTGCATTGGACGGTCCTCTTGATGCTGATGAAGGCTGCCTTCTTAGATGATGAAGTGCTGTCTCCTAAATAGGCATTCTGTAGCCGACGTTTCTCATTCAGAAGTCTCTGTATGACAGCATCGTTCTCATCAAACTAATCTTGATGTTTACGTGCGGTGGGACCGAGGAGTTTGGATGCAGTTGAGTACACAGAGTCTCTGAAGGTTGCCCAGTTTTCCTCTCCGTTCTCGGAGTTTGTATCGATTTCATCCAGTTGGCTGCACAGTTCTTCGACAAATGCCTGTTTCACATTTTCCTGTTTCAATTTGGTGACATTAAGCTTTTTGGGCACCTTTTTGCCTTGTGATCGTCTGCTAGGCTGAATCCGGATATTGAGGTTGGAGACTATGAGCCTGTGGTCAGTCAAGCATTCTGCCCTTCCCATGGCCTTCGTCACTTGACATCCTGTCTGTCTCTTCTCCTGACGATGACGTAGTCAGCAAGATGCCTTTGTTTGGAGCGTGGGTGCATCCAAGACGTCTTGTTGCGGTTTGGCAGGCGTTATACTGTGTTGGTGATTAGGAAGTAATGTTCAGCGCATTTTCTCAGAAGGGTGAGTCCGTTGTTGTTGCATTTGCCAAATAAAATTTGGCCAATGACGCCTGGCCATGTCTGGTGATCTGTGCCAACTCTAGCATTGAAGTCACCAAGGATGATGAACTTGTCTGCCTTTGGTACTTCTGTAATAAGAGACTCCAGGTCTTCATACAATTTGTCCTTGATCTCATCTGGGTTAGTCATGGTGGGTGCATAGGCGCTGATGATAGCTGCATGTCTTTTTCCACACAGTGGAAGTCTCATTTGCATTAATATGTCATTCAGGCCCTTTGGGAGATTTGTGAGCTTGCTAACTATCTGTGATTTGATGGTAAACCCAATACCAGTTTCTCGTCGCTCTTTTTTGCTTCGGCCACTTCCGAAGAAGGTGTAGCCGCCTCCTACTTCAGTAAGTTGTCCTTCCTCAGAAAGGCGAGTTTCGCTCAGGGCTACTATCTGGATGTTGAATCTGGCCAGTTCTTTACTAACTAGAGCTGTTCTTCTCTCTGGTCTGTCTATTAGTGTGCGTACGTTCCAGGCACCAATGGTGAGTTGAGCCACCTTTGTCTTCTTGTTAGGTTTTCGACCGCTGAGGTGGGATCCCTGTCAGCCGCGGCGTGCTTACCAGGGTTAAGGTGAAGCAGGCATTGTTTAGGGCACCATTTCTAGTCCCTTCCTCATGATACAGTGGTGACCAGTGTGATTCTAAAGAGGGCAGGTCAGTCACCCAGGGGTCTGCAGAGTTCCACTGCTGCTTCGGTCCAGTGAAAAGTAAACATATGCCCTGAGCCGCCTGTGTGCAGCTCTGCAGCTACAGCTCCCAGTGTATCCACACTTGCTGCTTCGCCGCTAACCCATCGCCACAGGACTTGAAGGTCTCTGGTGGGGGAGGGGAATAGTGTCATGACTTTCGCGTGAGATGGATTTAAGTCAGAGAAAGTTGCGCAGAGTCGACCCCACTCGATTGTCAATGTCTGTCTTAATCCAGTGGCACGACAATGTCGAGACGTCGGGAGACACGTCCAGATGCAGTGGGTGACCATCAGTTCCTACTGCACCTGAGCTGATGCCCGGCCCTGTCCACAAAGCTCTTGTATCTGCGTTCAAAGCCGGGGGATGAGCATATCTGCTCGGCAGTCTGATCCACCAGAATGGACTCTCCAGAGGGAACCAGGTGTAGCTGTCCACTCTGGATCAAAAATCAGAGGTAGTACCGTCTACTGTTACTTACGATAGCAAGAAATGCCTGACCTGGCCCAAATTTTGGAGTCTACATTTCCGATCGGATTTTGCTAAAACTTGGAATATTATCTTATCTCATCAACATCACGGGCAAGTTTGATAATGAGCTAGATACATGCATATTATGGATGTAATCTCGCTTCTAATTGGCTAAATTCATTGCCACTTATGGGACCATATTTCGGATCCACGTTTGATTAAGCTTGGAATATGGCTTATAAAAGCAAGATATAAGACAAGTTCTATAATGGGTACGATAGGTGCATAATAATGAGACAATCTTGTATCTGATTGACTGAGCCTGTTTGCACTTTGGGGACCATACCTTCTGAACCGATATTTATTAGACTTGAAAATAAAGCTTATCATCATCTCAGACAAATTCTATAATGAACAACAACAACACATAGTAATGAGGTGATCTTGCGTCTGATTTGCCGACTTTGTAGGTTATATTTCTGATTTAATTTTGATAAAACTTAGAATATAGGCTTATGTTAGCAAGATCGTGAACGAGTTCAGAACTGAACGAGATCCATGCCTATTAATGAGGTGGTCTTGCATCTGATTGACTGATCTTGTTACTACTCTGCAAACAATATTTCTGGTCCAATTTGATCACATGTGAAATAATGGATTATCTCATGAAGATCTCAGATGAGTTTTGATACTTAGCAAGATTCATGCATATTGATGATGCGATCTTCCATCTTTTTAGTTGAGCTTGTTATTAGTATGCAAGATACAAACATAGAAATGTTTCGCGAGCTTGCATCTGATTGGTTGAGATTTCCACCACTCTATCAGCGAATGTATCTCATTCCAACCTGACAGGAAGCAAAGACATTGATCTATAAGATCATGGTGTACATGAATTAGTAACCAAATAACTGAGAATGATCTCGATCAATGACGGCAGGTGATTCCGTTCAGTTCCAAACTGGATCGTGGTGGGCAACTTAGGATGGTTTGTTCCACTATTTACACTCATCAGCATAAATTCAATGATCCACTCCATAAAAGTCCTTTTTTGTTAGTACTTCCTGTACAGTGATTAAAACTATATTATTTTCAGTAGAACTGGTCCAATAATCGATTCCTATTCAGGATCGAATAAATCAGCCCTCGATCTGAATCTGTACTGTCCACTGTTGGGTAAATGTTGCACACAAGAAAACATGATACATAATAGGTTGATATACAAATTAATATGATGCTTTTAAAATCGTTGGCTTTGCATTAGGGTGAAAATAGTAAAACGGGCGTTAATATATAACTAACTCATTCCCTACTACTGCCGTGTATATGCCCTGCATACATGTGCCTGGACTCTACTGACCCATAAGTCAACTTGTAAACAAGCACGGTTAACTGCCATATTTGAAATAGCTGCATACAGGTTGCGCGCACTTACCCTTAGTGACGGATTGATCCGCTTTGTATTTTAATGCAGCAAACAGTGTCATTTGTATATAATGGAGAGTAACGTGACTTTTGACCAATAAGAAAAGAGTTGAGAAGTAATGGCTTGTAGTGAAAGACATATATGAAATATGTATACTAATTTGGAGAACGGAAGTATGGAGTTTGTACCGCGTGATACTTGCGGTTGTTGTTAATAATGGAGACCTATGATTCGGAATCGGAGTTGTGTGACTTTTCAAATAACGAAATTCAATGTATTAAAATTAGGCAGTGTGTGAAATGAAACAGAATTATCTTGTGGTTGTTTTTGATGGTAGAGACTAGTGATTTGGAATTGGAGTTTTCTGGCTTTTCATGAATGAAAGTCATGATATTGAATTAGTAAGTGTTGGAAATGATATTGAATTATCTTCTTTTAATATCCAGTCTATAGAAAAATTGAGGCATAATCGGATGATGGAGACAGTGCAACACAGACAAGAGAGACGAAATTTGCAAGACTGAATTAGGGAGTGTTGGAAATGACACTGAATTATCTTCTTTTAATATCCTGCCTATCAAAAACTGAGACAGAATTGGACGATACGATAGTGCACTGTGGAAAAGAGAGCAACGTGTTGGTATTTGTGAGCGTTTAATTCATATGAAATGGTGTTTCTTACTAATTTAGTGGAAGTCAAAGCGATAAAAAGAAAATAACAGACCAGAGGTAGATGTTCTAATTTTTAATATATGCATATTTTTGTACATAAAATTAGTCGTCTATAAATAAAAAAGCTGCCTATATCCCAACAGGTCAGCCATTGCTTGACTCAAACACTGTCAGCTTCTATAAGTCAGACCACACACCGGTAACCTCAGCAATCAGGCAATAAAGTGGGTCACTACAACAGTGACCTCAGCAGCCAGATATTGTAGTTGATCACTTCAGCAGCATTGAAAGATTAACAGATTAGTTCTTAAGTTGTTTAACAAAAGGATTCTTTATTCTCAGAAAAAGTGTTGATTTATTCCCACAATTCTGAGGTATTATCCTAAGCTTAATCAAGTGCCATATTTACGAAACTCCTCAACTTTAGTGTGCACTTAAACTTTGGTTTTTATTATAAATTGATATTCAGAGCAGATAATTGAAAGTTGTGATTTTTTTCATTTGAAGAGTATTTGTATCAGAACAAAATTAGTATAATGGAATTAAAAGAATCAAAATTTGAGTTTTGGTGTCCACTCTTTAGTTAGTATTTTCTTGTGATTTCCTTTTCAGATTTTATCAGGAAAGTAATACATTTTCAAGAAATATCAATTTTAGATAGAAAGTTTTGAGAGTGGGCGAAACTGGACTCTTTACAAGTTTAGTAAATTTGTCATAAGGCTCCACATCAAGATGATGTAGGACCCATGTAGTTAAAACATTGTTTTGTCTTTCTGTCTGTCCATCAGTCTGTTTGTCCATCTGGCCATCCATTCACACTTCTTTTAACCAGCATAGCTGTGCAACCCTTACAAATAATTGGACTCCGTTTGCTAGGTGAAATACTTAATACATGTAGGTGTGCCTTGTAAAGATGTAGTCTTTTCAGGGCCACTTTTGATGGAATTATTGTCCTTTTTCCACTAATATTGCATCTCCACTATATCAGCTTCTTGTAAACAGTATGGTTCAGAACCATTCAAAATATCTTCATGCAAGTTGGAGTGTACATTATCTCGTAGATCCAAATATGTCTTTTATGGGTTTTATCCCGTCAACTTCAATTTTAATAGCGTAATGGTCTCTGACAATTAACTGAATATCTATACGTGGGATATTGATGGTAAACAACATAGCTTTGCAACCCGCACTTAGAATTGGATGCCATTTGGTATTGAAATGCCTATTACATATAGATGTGCCTTTAACAGTTTCATTTTTCAGGCCCAGGTTTGATGGGGTTGTTGCCCTTTCTCCATCAATATTAAATCTCCACTACAGCAGATTCTTGTACCTAGCGTAGCTCAGAAACTACTAAACAAATACTGATACAATTTGGTATGTGCATTGTCTCATAGACTTCAATATGCCTTTTATGGGATTTGTCTTGTAAACTCCATTCTGATTAGAGTTTTGGCCTTTGAAAATTAAGTTCATATTTCCACATGGGATGTTTCTTCTAACCGCATACCTCAAGAACCTTGCAGTATATTCTGATGCATTATCTCATAGACTTACGACTTTTGTGACCAGTTTCATATTTTTACAAAATTTGATTTTACAAAATTATAGCCACTTTTGTGCTGAGGTGACATGAAACACTACCACATACATACATCCAACAAAAGTTATTTTGTTTAAGCTCCCTCTCCCCCAGCAAATTGTAGAGGGCAGCCTTTTGCGATGTACCTGTCATTAATAGCTCTAGTTTCGATTTTTAAAAAAATACGAAGGCTATGTGCAACAAAAACTATCTACTTAAGGGTTTGAAGGTCCTGATTGTTTATAGCGAAATACATTTAAACCTGTTTTTAAAATTTTGAAGTTGATTATGTTCAAAATTTGCGCATACTTATTCTAAAGAATATTTTCTGGCTGTATGTCTGTATATCTGATGTGTCTGTCTTGTCAGGGTAGTAGAATAGACTTTGTGTGCCCAATTACATGTTGTAACAGATGACTAATAGAGGCAACCTTTTTGACCAGCAATGCGTCTATTGGTGATGTTCCAAATGAGAAGATCTTGAACTTTCTAAAAGAGTTCAGTTATAATAAAAATTGGACTTGCGTTTTTAAGAATTGTTACCCTTTTATTCAGGGCTCAAAATTACCTTTTTTCAGTACTAGCAGCATTTTTATAGTTGTAATATTTTCAACTAGCAATGGTCAGGCTTTTTTCAATGTCCACTAGCATATTTCAATAACATTGAAATTTTGATGCAAAATATCACTAACAAGAAACTTGTGCTTCATTTTTGTCCGGCTAGTAATATTAGAATTGTAACGAGTGAAATGCTAGTTTGGTAGCGACAATTTCGAACCCTTCTTTTAATGGCTTTATCTCTGTTTTGTGTGTCTAGTGTGTCTTTTTATACCTAATTTACTTGGCACTGAATAGCCAGGATTGTGCTTATGTTACATTAAGGTCTATACATTCATACATACATTCGTACAAAGAACTCTTTTGTGGCACATTTCCCTTAGGAAGCCGTGGCGTCTTACCCAATCTATGCTTGTGACCAGAAATGCTTATCGACACCAAAAATGAATGATATACTGTTTAATCTTTTGATTATCAGCATTAAGCAACATAGTTTAACAGATATTTTCTTTATTTGAGTGGCATTGTTCATAATAAGCTTATTTCATGCATTTTGGTACTTATCAGATGCCAGGTAAAAGTATTTAATAGGACTATATACATTTCACAGTGATCAATGCGACTTCATAGTCACTGAGAAACGCTGTTAGTTCAGCAAATTTGTGTCCATTTTACATGGTCAATAATCTATGCATAGCCTGCTCTAGTTTCAATTTTTTCTATTGATTGCTTAAATTGAAAAGATTTTTATTCCTTTCTAATAGTTATTTCATTCCCTTACATCCACAAACAATTAATTCTTTTTTTTTTTTTTGTAGCGAAATAAGAGGGATGTACAAAAAAAGAGTCTTGTTCGTGACTTGTGTACAGAATAAGCATAAACTTCAACAACATGAATCTTGTGATAAGGTTAGAGAGAAAAACTTGCTGAAAACAGATGCAGTATCCACTGACTTACTTCTAAAACCAAAGCGCATACATCGATGTATGTTTCCGTCTGTTTGTATGTGTTAATATTTGTCTATTTGTCTCTTGGTGTTTTATTATTTCATTCTCTCTCTTTTTCTCTTTCTTTCTCTCTCTTCTCTCTCTCTCTCTCTCTCTCTCTCTCTCTCTGACACGCACTCACACACACACACACACACACACACACACACACACACACACACAAAGACAATACAAATTGGACAAATTCAATGCTGTGTATTTCTTTCAGCCAGACCAGTGGTAACTACTGGTAATTCTACGGGCCTCTCTGCCAATGAAGGAGAAAATGTCTTCATCACCTGTCTCATCACCGACACAACCACCATCGACTCACTGCAGTGGTACTTCCAGAATAAATTTCTGTACCACTCTGACCCACATTATTTTTGGTCTAGTGTAAATGGCGTGTCAATTCCTTTCGACGGTAGTTTGAGAATTTATAATGTGACATCCCAGGACAAGGGGACATACAAGTGTCACGCCACCAATGCTGCTGGTGTAGGTGAAGTATCCATTGACCTTTTTTCAGGTTTGTATTATGTGCATGTCTGTTCTTTTTAAGGGAATGTTTATATATTTACATAGATTTTTGACATAGAAAGCTAGATGGGAAACATGTTGTCTTTAAATATGTACGATAAGGTAAAGAAGATTCTGATAATTATATGAGTGCAAAGTGTATCATAGCAAATATTAAGTATTGAAAAAATGAAAACAATTACCCATTCAAACGAAAAAAGTAACCTTCACAGGGCTTAAAATTGATGCTAGCAAGCTAGCATTTTGCTATGTCTGATTCTGATATGCCAGTAAATTGCTAACTGAAACAAAAATGAACTAAAAATTTCTTTATAGTGATATTTTGACTTCAAATTGCAATGTATTCAACTTAATTGCTTTATTCGGGTTCAGTCATGCTCCAGTAAAAATAAATTTACATCATACCTATAACGGCAAACAATACAAACAGGATATTTTCTTGTATTCGGTTGTATTCAAAGTAAGATTTCATACCTTATTATTAACAGTGATGCACAAAGAGACGATACGGTAAATTTATATACCCTACAGCACATGACCAAAGACAGTATAATGTTCAATAAAAAGGTAGATCTATATCATTATAGAATCACTGTGGAACTTATATATTAGACCATTAGTCCCAGATCCAAAGTCACCGAATGTGTTTGTTACAACCCTTGTGACAAAGTATATTTATCTATGTATTATCTTGTTTCATCTGACGACAATACACTAGGTAATTGAAAACTTTGCTATATTCAACAATTTTGACTAAAACTCTATGCTAGCTATTGATCCGTTTTATATCTTTAGTTACACTAAGGAACTTTGGGAGTCAAATAGTTTTTAGTCTTACATGCATGTGGTTCGTATGAAAATTCCTCTGCAAGCGAGTCTCTGAAACGGGTTGTTTTAATATATAACTATTGGATAAACAGCAATTTCATTACTATTCCCCCGGCCAGAACTTAGAAGCAGTTGGGCAAGATCAAATTCAAAACAGCAAGCCTGTATTTTTTTTTTTTTTTTTTTTTCTTGTTTGAGATTTCATTGTCGCTAGTGGTATGGCAAAAGGTGTAAATTATTATTATTTCTAATATACTTGTGACAGTGTATTTTCCGCCATTATGTTAATTTCTCTCTCAATCGAATGTATCAAAATTGCCCATTAACACTGTATGGGAACAGCTTCGCATGAGCTATACATGACTTTTTACACGCACAGCAAAAGATTTAACGCCAAAAACTTCGAACTAAAACAGGATCAGAAGACTTTTTGGGGGTCTTTTATTGCGCTAGTGTAGAAGACATTTCACAATATACATGTACAATATTCTTTGATTTCCAGTTATAAAACAGTTGATCATTTTTGAATTATTGCAACAAAAAATCCATTTACATTATCATGTTACGAAGGAAAGCACAAGATGATCAGAACGCTTATTTTGGACTTGACATACCCTACTGTAGAAGAAAATGCATACATGTACATGATACATGTATAAAACTGTTTGCGCTACAATTATAAAACAGTAGATTATCTGTGAGTAGTTGGAATAACACACACATACACTTCCCCATGGATTAACGCTGTACAAAGGAAATTAAACGGGATTAAAACGAGTATTTTAGACTTGTATTGACCTTTTGTAGAAGACACTGCATACTGCACGTGTGTGATGTTGTTAATAATACAATCATAGAATAGTGGATTATTTGTGAGTAACTGGAACAACCAAAAATCTTTCATTTGGATGAATACCGAAGATACTGTTTTGAATGACGAATGGCATTTTAAAGATTTATAATCCTAATTAAATACAATACAACTCTGAAATAATATTTCTCAGTCCGATGAACCCTTAATATCTTACATTAAAAATGTAAACATTAAAACATTTGTTTTTATTTAAATTAATTGATTTCGAAAATAAATGTTTGTATAATGAAAATTATTTGTGCTGCTTATCAATAACTATTCGCACTCCCCATACACTTCCCTGCCAGCCAGCAAATGACATTGCCGGTGATGTTTAGGAGGAATAACACAACAGTGTCAATGGAACCGGCCAGTGCTGCTAGAGTCATTTCTGCGAGCGTTTTCAGCATCCTGGCCAACCGCTCCAGCTGATTTTTTTTCCTATTATTTTGCGGTATCGGGACGTGGGGGTGGGGGTAAGTTTAGGTGTCTGAGACGGTGGCTTTGTACCGCCGTCCCCTGTGATAGCAAACACAATCATGTCTATGATAAACCGCAGCGCCGTAAGAATTGAAGCAATTGTAATGCACTGCTCGCGAAAGAGGGTTCGAAGTTTTCCAGCAAGTGGTGTGTCCCCTCTGAGCATTCGGTTGGGAGTTTCCCGAAGTCGAGAAATTTGGCTGCGGAGGACATCTCAATTGGCGCTGGCAGCGTCTAGCATTAGTATGCGCTCGTCTTCTAGTTTTTTAATGCGATGTCATATCTCATGCTCATCTTGTCTTCTTCGTCATTGGTTAAGCTCGTGTCCTATTTTTGACACTGTAAGCTTCGAGAGGTTATCCAAAAGCAACCTTTGAAGCGCCGCATGGATACCAAGTATCTTCCGCATCGGGAGGTTGTCAGATTCCTGTGCCACCGCTTCTTGAGAGCTGTGTCCTCAGATCCGACTCGGCGAGGAGCTTTGTATCTGGCATTGTCCCTATGTCGACTGATATCACTTCTTGAGCTGTGTCGAGCTGACTTCGTGGCTTGGCCGGTGGCGGCTCCTCTTTAAGCTCTATCGCTGAGACGAAATCAACTCCCATTTGTCTTTGTTGCACAGATGGGGACAAGAATTTACTTGGGTCGCTTTATATGTTAGCAAAATCCAAGTTTTCCCCCATTTCACTGCGAGGGCACCGTTTGGCTTTGCAATAAACTTGTGATTCATGGCGAGTTCTTCAGTGAAACCCTTTGTTTGGCGGTACGCATGGAACTCGGCTAGGTGTTGTTATAGTTCCCTTTGTGAATACATTTTGTTGCTACAAGCCAGCTGCCGCTAGGCCAAGAAGGCGTTTCCATCTGCAGCGCTTCTTCCTCGTTGGCTTTGTTGGTAAGTGTGGTTTCATTTTCCTCTGGCAAATTCTCTTTGCGGCCGCCAAAGTCAGTCTTTTCAATTTCGTCAGCCATGTTTAGCTATTAAAGTGAAGTAACTGAGTGACACGACGACAAATCTTAAAATATTAAAGGAACGACACGCAAACTCCAATATGCAAAAGCATGTCTCAATACGGAAATAAGTTCGACTCATATCGCATCCTTCACTGAGCGCTTGGTGTAAAGGAATTCAAAGCTCAATCATTGTAATCAATAACTCAAGCACCAGAGACCAGAACCAAATACTTGTTGTCAGATTTCCCAATCTAGGCAATCAGCGTAAAGCTTGAGGGAAACGAAGCGGCTTGTATTCACGATGTCAATGTTTGGGGCATCTACAAAGATGTCTGACCGACGGACACAAAGCCTATTAATACAACCTATCAGGATATACAAAACTCCAACACTGCTGTCATACGTGTAGGAGTTGGCAATGCCGTGGTGGTCACACAGCCTGATGCATATATCGCAGCCGCATTTGGGAACCGCTTTCATGTGCCGCTCGACTTTTACCTCAGAGTACTGTGCCATCGCAATATAGTGCTAAGCAAGAGCGACCCTGTGTGGAACATCAACCTGAACACGCCAGCGAAAAGCATGAAGGCCATAGTTTTGTTCTTTGAGGATACGACGAAGAACGCTCTGTTTGCGCGTGATACGGAAAATGTCTGCAACCCACTTAACAACGTGGTGTTGCTGACAATTGACGGCGTTCCACACCAGATCTATGCCCAGACACAGCTAAGGTACCAGCAGTGGAAAGAGGCCATCGCCCCCCCCCTCCCCCCTCCAAAAAATAAAGTTGGCAATGGAGTCCCTCAAGAATGCAAAGGCGTTGTTTCTTGATGTTTGCGCCCTTTATGAAAACAGGTTTACCATCATCCTCTACATGAGGCCGATGGAAGACGACATACTCCATGGATCGGGAAGACGCATATAAATCGAGAGCAAATGTGTAACGCCGCAGATTGAAAAAACGATTCAGGTGGCAGGCGTGTTAAACGTGAACAACTATGTTGTTACCGATGCACAGCACAAAACAAAAAATGGACAATTCGTGTCAGCCATTTACTAACCTGTTGGAAAGATGCAAAAGCGGCGACAACGCGAGCTTTGAAACATTACAGCCACACTGCACCACGATCGTCGGCCGCTGAGTGTTTGCCTGCAAGATTCTCAAATCTGCATTTTGATTTTATAGTCACCGTCAGCACAACAATACTTCTTAACAAGGCATATCACAGGCCATAGGACTGCAGCAAAAAAGACGTTGGAGTAGTTTTAGTAAACCCCAGGAACCATGATATGACCTATCTACTCCGCGTACGTGCTGAAAAGTTCAAGGAAACCACCACGCTTTTTCTACTTAACGATTGTGCCTTTCTTTCTGGCATCCGCCATAAAGAAACGACCCTCACTGAGCCTGTTTTTATTAACCGCCATTACAGCGCCAGCGTGTGGGTTATAGCATAAAAATACAACGCTGTAGCCCGCTGTAGTAAGTGGCAGTATTTTACTGTAAAAACAAAGACTTATTTAAGAACACACTAAATGAGAGGTATATCGATGAGGACAAGAAGCACGCAAAGATTAATATTTAATATTTAATGCTGTACTAGCACCAAGTGCAGCCGGCATGATTACCTATAGACATGTCGATTTTGAATAGAAAGAACTAGAAATTATAAGCATAACCGATGATGGATACGCCAGTACAACCAACAGTGGATGCACCAGCACAACCGACTGCACCGTCGTATCGACAAGCTCAGGAAGTGACAGAGGTAAAAGACTTTCAGAGATGATAAAACAACGTCGTGCTGAGAAAAAAGCGGAGACAGCCAACATATATTCCGCTCCAGCCGAAACGACGGCTCAAGAGAATCAACAGGAGGGGACACCATCTGTATGTTCCTTGTGGCGGCCTAGCTTTGGTAGCTGGCCTTCTTTACACCTCAATCCGCGTGGCAACAGAACAAGCGGAACGCTGGTGTAAGAGCATTCTAAAAAGGCAACGTCTGCGGACCAGTCTGAACGACAAGCACCGTAGCTTTCAGCAGCATCTATCAGACATATGCCTGACCCCTTTTATATGGAATAGTAGAGTGTGTTTTATAAATATAAAAAGTCAAATTTGTTAAACGAGAAACGCAGGTGCAAAATTTCTACACCACGGTACGCCAAAGACATCGGAAACCTCGTTGACTACAAAGCCATACTCAGCGGCCTCACTGTGGGTCATACGATGATTGCTAAATGGTCATCACGATAAAACCAGGGGACATGGATCGACTCGACCTCCAAGACGGTGCAAAGATTACAAGTATCGTAGCGTTGAGTCTCTGGACGCAGGAGATGCTAATTAAACAATGCATTATTCCCCCTAATATCGTTAAGTCTGTTTAGTGACCGCAGTTGCAGTAATGATCAGCAGGGTAATTGTTAACGCTGTCACATTCACCAAAGTCAGCAAATCTGTAGGCGAATACTACCTGGTGAGCGGCGGAAATGAAGAGAACAGCCCAAAGATTAGCAATGAGCCCAAGTTTTCTGACTTTTACACTCCCTCACCTGAGCAGCAAAACTACGAGATGACGTTTGCCGCTTGGGAGGTGGAGGGGGCGCAAACCAGAATATATTGTCGGCGTATTTTTATAATATGTTTAGCAATGGGCCCATCGGGGGAACTTTGGACACAAGTTAATCGAGTGTGTACTACTGTGCAACGCGAAAAGCTTCCCTGCCATTCAGAATTATACAAATTAAAACGCCGCCAAATGTCAGCTTGATAGTTTGAGCGAACCTAATGGCAGAACCAAATGGATGATGCACTATGCTAGGGATACACTGCCACTCATTCTGCAACATCGGGTGAATACGGTGTGTGAGCTTGCAAAGCTTGGACCCTCGCTGATCGCTGACGCATTAAACAAATATTTGATTTCTTGGAGAAACCTAACCATCTTGTGTAGTTTCGTAATGACAAAACAGCAAACCACAGTAGTTAAAAAGTTGGTCAAAGCTGACAATGTCTCACAAGATGTGGCTAAAGAAATAGGCCATGTGACAGATTTAACTACCTGTACCACACAAAATCTCCCGGCCATGATTTGACGTTCCAACCCCTAACGAGGTGCACCAGGCAGACCTCTCGTTTCTGACGCACGACAAACGTACAATAATGCGCTGACCATAGTTGATGTCACCTGTCGTTACAAGGAGGCCTAGTCCTTGCCACATAAAACATTAAAGACTTCCAAAGTCGCCGACTCTCTGGCACGCGTATACGCATATACAAACATGGACTGCTAAAGTGATCTAAACTGCTGCAGTTTGAGCTAATGGGCACCAATTAACTTTTGGTCAAGCACGGCCTGCGGGGGAGGCATGGTGAGGCAAGTACCAACCTCATGCAGGGCATTGTGGAGCTGTTCAAATGTATTCTAGTCAAGCGTCTGTTTGGACACTAGTCAGCCCAGTAGATGCTTTCTGACATTGATATGACTAAAAGCCTGAGTAGCACTAAATAGATTCAGCCGTTGTGGCTACCCCAAATGGCGAGGTAACGTGACTTACAGGCAAGATATCTAGTGATGCCAATAACAAAACGGCAGTGCTGGCTACGCCTACAACATCAGTGACGTGGCCACTCGGTTTGAAATACATACGCCTGCATTCAGATACCTTGGTGCTGTACCTTTATGCACTGGGAGAGCTGGAAGGCAGACAACGCTTTGACACCGACCCTGTATGGTCCATAAGGTTCTACAGGCTAGAGCGTACGTTTGCTCAAACTGGCTCGCCGGTGTTATAATATCTGCTTAGGACTAACGGTGCAGGGCCTAAGCGCGTTTGTGCATGAAGAGCTGCAGATCGTGCCCCCTGACACAACACTACGACTGGGTCAGGTCCTCAATCACCATACACGTCGCTGAACTCAAAGCCTGCCGTCTGTCGTTTCAACTTGTCATACGGTTTCCGCTCACTTGGAATTCTTACTTGTCCTGGTAATTGTTCCCGCTGTTCCTGTTATTCCGAGAAGGAAACCGGTGCAGCCCTTCTATTCCGATTGCCTTCGAGTGTCCCTGGGTGTTGTACATGCGGTCTACACTGAACTCTTGTATGTATTTTCGTTCGTAGGCCCAAAGCATTTTGAAGTTGCAGGCGGCACAGCGGTTATTTTGCTGCTGCTGAAAGTGCACCACTTCCTTGACCTTCAGTGTCTAGCATATCGGGAACTGGTGCCAAAGCAGGCCTAATATTGGCGGTTATATGGGACAAGCATTTTCTGAATGACCTTGCGAATAACCTCGGCCCCTTTAGCCGGTAGCGCAGCAACACACTCGAGTTGAGACAAGTAATCCTCGCAGGACACAGCCAACTATGCGAAGTTGGACCATTACAGGTAGTAATCAACAATCCATACCTTGCGTGTGATTTTAATAGTAAATCTCTGGGAACTATGTGCAGTAATTGCATAGACAAAACGGACACCTACACTATATTATTTGCACAAGCTCGCACTGCTCGTTTGTCCCTGGAACGGTAACACAGATTTGTTGGCGCTGGGTGTGCTGTAGGTGGACAAGAGTGGGACCAACATATCTTAAAAGTGCTAACTGTGGCACTTGGATAAGAGTTGATGTACGCCATCATGCATCGCTGTGTGGGAGACCACGAGCTTGTCAGCGGGTTTCAACTGCTCTAAGAACTCAAACTGCCTTTAACTTGGTTTCCATAACCCACTGAATGGCGCTTTAGATATAGCAGTCGTAGTGGTCAGCACTGCGTACCGCCGCAAAGTGGAGGTTTTTTGCCAGCAGTGGCAGATGTGGACAATGACTTCGACTGCCTTCCTCCTCTGGCGGTAGTTTCCGCTCTTATAGATGCAAGCTTGAGACTTTTTCCAGGTCAGCCACGTCGTTTATGGTTGCACCTGTCTGGTGGACTCACTTCTCCCACATTGCTAGCTTCTGGCGGCGAGCCTCTGTTAGGCGAGTTTGTTCGAGTCGCGGTTTCGAATTGGGTAGAGGCCATACACTTCTGCCGTCATCGGGTAACCGTAGTTATACAAAGGCTTATCAATGCCAGTAAAAGGCGCAGGCTTCATGTCACGAGAAATCTTAACCACCTTTTTGCCCTTGCCGTGTTTTCTCTTTACTGGGTCATGCTTGTCTACTACCGTCCACTCATCTTTCTCCTCGTCGTATTAGAGATACGTAATGAAAATGGAACGACGTGGAGGGTGGCAAGAATAACTGCTGTTTGGCTATTCAAGATCAGGCGAATGTCTCAAACTTGGTACCCCGACCTAATGTCAAAGTCGCCAAGCACGAGTGTGTCGTCCTCTTCCACGCAAAATGTGCTCCATTCTCTTAAACTCTTCATTGGTATCAGGATGACGATGATACCAATCAAAGTCTAGGTTTGGAGGAATTGGTGCAGAGTGCGGCACTACCTTGTCAAGGTCAAAGGGGACTTCGTATTCCTAGATTTCAATAGCGCCCATTAGGCCATATTTCTGCTGCAGGACCTGCTGTGTGCACTTTGTTCTCCCAATCTTAGCAAACTCTACATTAGCCACCTGTTTGCAATGAGTTTCTTCCTGAGCTGCTGCATTGATGTGCTGCAACTGGGGTAAGGAGTCGAATCCCCGTCAATGCTTCAAACTCGTAGCGCAATTCATGTGCTTATTATGAATGTGCCATTATATGAGAATGGATATATCTTCGGGGATAATTTAGTTTTTTAATTTTTAGATATTAAGGGCAGCTAGCCGAAGAAATTCTCCAAGCAGCAGAGTGTCTTTTTTTCCGAAGGCATGCACGTGATGTCTTTCAGCTACAAGCCCTGCAAAATGCCAGTATTTGTTTCCACAGTTCTTACCACACCTCTCAGAATTTCCCAATGTAATCCATGCGCAATTGTTTTTGCATCAACGCATGCTAATATGTATACATTGTTGGTTAGAGTATCTCTAAATGGAAAATTTCAACATGTTGAAATATTCTACATATGATAAGGAATTTTTTTAAACATATCTAAATTTTTATATTTCTTTGGGAGCCACAACCAAAACTAAAGTAGGTACACTTTTCAGACCCTAGGCCAGCAGGCGGGGGGGGTGGGGGGGGGGGGTGGGGGGATGTCAACCAGTATGTCTCTGGAGCATCTACCCAAGAGATGAATATATTTTTTGAACATACCTTGTTTTTGCCTTTTCGTTTGGAAAAAAAGACTGGCCTGCATGTTTTAGCTGCTTTGGAAGTGGGAAATGGTAATAAAAGGCTCGGCGTGGCCCATACCTTGGTCTGTTCACCTACCCTGATGTTTGCTCTTGTTAAAAATGTTATAGCAATTGATCAGTATGTGGGAAAGTCTGTGATTGTGTTCCAACAGTTATAGGACCTCAAGTGGTGAACTTAAATACAATAATGTAAATGTCAGGCATCGACTTTTTTTAATACATTTGACCTATAGTTTGCAAAGAGTATCAAGGAGGTTTGTGAGTAAAGAAAACAAACTGGAAAACAAATTAAAATGCAAGAAGATAAGTATGAACCTATGAATGATAATTACCTGTATCATGTTATATATAGTTATACTGTTTACATTTCATGTTGTTCAGGTAAAATGGTACTACGTACACAGGTAAGGACATGTCAAAACCATTCTATTATCTCGCTCGTAATTACACGTAAGTATTTTGTAATTACGAGTTAATATCTTGTAATTACGAGTTTCCTACATCGTAACTACGACTTAGCTATCTCGTAATCATTTGTTTGTATTACATATGACTTGGTATATAGTAATTACGACTTAGAATCTAAATATTTAGGACCTAATATCTTGTAATTACTGGAAAGACCACAACTTGTCACTGAAACATACAAGCAAGTTATACTACTGTAATGAAATTTATTTTATCCTAAACCAACTGCCGTTAATATTATTCTGATCTGTACATCGCATCTTGCTATGCGGGATGGGTTGTGTGGGAATACGCAGCTTTTACTTTTACTTCGGACTGAGCTACTCAAAAATTATGCGAGTTTTATTTTCAGCAAATGCGTCAAGCGACTTGTTTGTAGTTTTTAATGACACGAGTTGTTGACTCTGTGGTAGTTAATTCGTAATTGCGACTGAGCATCTAGTAATTATGATGCTAACTAGTGATTACGAGATATTAGTAATCACAAGATACCAACTGGTAATTATGACATTTAAAAAAAGAAAAATATATATTTCGACGCGGCGCTAGCCAACTTCGGGATGATACTGATGTTGTAATGTAGATGTCTGCTTCTGATTATTGTTGGTATAATGCACCTACTTGCATATGCAAACTAATCTTTGTATGTTGCAGGGACTCAAAGTACGTTCATGGCAACACGTTCGGTAACACATTTTATTAAAATAATGTGAACATTGATCTTAAAAAGTCAAAGAGCCATAGAAATCATCTTAAAAATATATCTAAAGTCATTAGGGCAGTAGTTTCTATCTTCTTATTTTTCTGGATATTCACATTTTATCAGAAGTTTAGTTAAGGATAGCTTATTAAAAATACTAAACTTTCTGATATATAAAGGAGGAATAACAAAATTCTTACAAGTTTTGTATTACTAAAACCTTCATGAAAATTGTTACTGGTACAAATCTGGCATGTTTTGAGGTCGAAATTTACCTTTGATCAATTATTGAACAAATGCTTGGATCCATCCTAAATTGGCATAACACGTCTCAACTTTAAGCATACACCCAAACGAAATTTCGAAACCTCGTGTTTTGAATATATCCAAGATACATTACATTTAATACATTGTTAATCATATACCCATTACAAGTCAAATCATCAAGAAAATATCGTTCTGTGTGAGATGTTTTTTGAATATGTGCAGTTTTTAAGTTGAGTGTGCAGTCAAATTGTAAATCCAAGAATGAAAATAAAAATCATAGTTTCACAGAGATTTTGAAAACACAGTTATTACTATTGGATATTCTTATTATCATTGAAAACACATAATTTCTCATTTTTCTTCAAAACTAAGTATATTAGTGTTTACAAACATGGTAGAGTCACTGTTTTGTCTTGGAGAGCTTAATAGGAAACGAAGAGTATTGTTATATACGATAACTTCTTTTTTTTAATAAATTCATTAAAAAAGTTATAAAAAGAGGTGTGCAATACATTGTGCAGCAATAAGATTTGAATAATCTAATTGTGATATTGAAAAAACAATCTCTAAGTTTATGTAAAAGCATGTTTGTTTAGTACACATCAATCTGCAATACCTCATCATACATTGATCATCTGACAGATTGGATTTTAAAATATGACCCAAATAAGTATAACTATGGACATATGCAAGAGCATGACCGTTACGAAGTACAGAAGGTAGAGATGATAACTGAAAGATGTTGACTGAAGCAACACGCATACAGATTTTTGTGTATTATATATTATATTAAAAATTCTCAAATGTGCAATGCTTACACTTCTTTAACAGTTTCCATAAACCTGCGATAGAAGGATTTATCATTGTCATATCATCAGAAAAACCAAAACTGTTGAGAAATAAAGCATTTGATTTTAAATGCAGCCCCATGTGCCACTAGCCTAACCTACGATTTAAATTGTGTATGTATATATTAAATAACAAAAACCAAATAACACCTCTCAGCCTCACTCCATTGGTTACATTAAAGGAAATGGATACTGCACTTCCCCAACGCACGTAGTATAACTGTTCGCCATGCCAGTTAACTAGAGAATGAACTATATAGACGGGTATTTGATTGTCCAGTAACATTTTAATATGTGTCCAATGACTGACTCGATCAAATGCCTTACTAGCGTGTAAAACATGCAAGCACGGGGCTACCATGTTCTAAATAATATTTGACAGTTTCTTTACAAGCATAGAATCACAAGTTTGTTAAGTGTTGTTTCTTAAACCCAAACTGATTATCAGAAATTGTGACTTCACATTCAAATGGTGACAACTTTAGGTCTATAATTATTTGTGTCTGTCAGGTTACCAATTTTGCTTTTTAATAGCAGGACAATTTTAACTTTTGTGAAATCATCTGGAACAAAAGTTATGCACAAACATGTTCTACATATAAAAATCTGACCCTGGACATTTAACCTCTATGGTTTAGCTATGGTACGTTCAACCTCAATGAAATCAGTAAAACTTGAAGGAAACTTGCATACAAAAAGAATATAATCCTTACTCGAATTGTTTTGTAAACTACTGAATAAGGATTCAAAATAATTTTTCCACATAAAGCATGTATTATTTTGGTCATAGTTTTCGTATATGCAAATTGGCAAACTATTAAAAGTTGTAGTAGTATTTTCTTTAACAAGGTTATAGAATTGTAATATTGCAAATTATTTTATATTATGTGCAAGCTTTATGCTGACGTTAACGCGTTAACCTGTACGAATTCCAAATATAAGTTTAACGTTATTGCAAGATTAACAAAATAAGATTTTCAAAAAGCTCATATACATGGCCCAATGTGCAATCAGCACTGTCCAGTGTGTGTAACTTTAGATTACACAAAAAGTAAAGACGCTATCTGCATAAATAGTAAATGTTTTCTATAGGGACTGCTAAAACATTGTTGAGGATTTTGTCTCGCCTACGACAGCATGCTGAGAATGGATATCACCTTAACATAACTGGAAGCGGTATCAACGTTACAAGTCTTTGTTACTGTTTTTCAAACGAGGTTCTAAGTAACACAACACTGTGTTTATCATAGATGATAGACCTTGCTCAGTGTAACCGTTATCCGTTTATTACTTGCAGATCCAGTTTCTTCTTTAGTAGTTTTGAGTTTGGATGCAATATATATATATATATATATATATATATATATATATATATATATATATATATATATATATATATATATATATATATATATATATATATGTGTGTGTGTGTGTGTGTGTGTGTGTGTGTGTGTGTGTGTGTGTGTGTGCATATATATATATATATATTCCACAATTAGATAGTGAATCACATCATTTTACCTTATCACAATTAATCAGGACAAACTGTATGGGGATTCATTTTTATTAATATTACCGATGAATCGACAAAGGTTCATTATCCTGAGATTAAACAAATTTTAGTACCAGTAAAAATTGTATTACTTGGCAAAAACATGATCACGGATACCCAAAAAAATAATTAAACCCTCAGTTACAGTGGTACTTACCATGAAATTGCCAGCTGTATTTAGCTTTGCAAAATTAAAGTTATAGTCTTCAAGAGGATTAGTGTTGTCTGTATTCTCAAATATATTTAAGTACAAAGACGTGATTTAAAACACACACAAACAGACAAACACGAAAACAGCAAGAAATACGAGTGATATAAAGTATTTTGTTTTCTATTAAAGTATTTTCATTCTGCAAATTAATTAAATCCGCTTGCCTTCAGCAAAGAGTTGGTACTGGGTGTTTTATATTCTTAAACCAAACCTGCCATGTATCAATATGATAACACTCTTAACTGTCCTTACTTATTGGGGGACTGAAAATAATGTGAATATAGATTGGATTGTCAGAAACATTTCATATAGAGCAAGATGTCTTGCAGAAAAATAATTACCTTTAGTTTGGATAAAATATAGATTGTTCTATATTGTTTGTGTGCATGATGATGAAATTTTTGCTACCTTTAGGAAAACCAGTATACACCTAAGTATGTATTTTTTTTATGAAAATCATCTGTTTCAAGTGCTAAATTCAACTATCTGAGAGAGAATAAAAGAAAAGTTCAATCCAAAGAATAATGGCTTGCTAATGAATTGGAACAAATGAACTCCTAGTCGGGTAAACATTGGAAGACAATTTACAAAGAACAATGTTCTTTCAACGTATCATGTTGGAACGTGTGTAATAATTTTAATTTAAAACATTACAATTCGCATTTTGCTTTGTTTTGTTTTAGTTCGTAAACCAACTGAGAGTACTGAATCAAGTATTGATGGACAAAAAGGTAACCCATTTTACTAAATAAAAAATTCAAATAATGGAATAACAAATATATTAATTAGACACTTGCTTCATTAGATGCAGTTCAAAATTGCAGGCCAAATGATTGATAAATCAGTGACTACGCTCTTGTTCTGCAGCTGCTTAAAAGAACATTTAACTGCCCACTCTTTTAAAGTAGTTACAGGTATTTAGTCATTATCCTGTCCATCCCTCTGCGTATACTTAGCCCGAGTTCTCTCTCTGTCTGTCGAATATGATGATCAGCTAAAGTTGTACGTTTCTCAATAAAACAGCAGCGACACAAATGTACATTCCTTATGTATAATACATATAAAACTGTAAATAAAGCGTGTCTGTACTGTCAAATATATAAATTACTTCATATTGAATTGATTCTATTGCATTATCATCCATATGTTAGGCGGCATTAAGCAACCTCCTCCTCCTCCTCAAAAACAATAAACAACAACAACTGCTAGTACAACGACAGTAAGAAAAACAGCAACAAAAACAGAAACAAAACAGTATGAAACCGATAAATTCCATTACTAATACTTGAAGTAAATATAAACTTCTATTATTCTGCAACTAGAAACTCAGATAGTTGCTAATGTGAGGCACAATATATGATTTTAAAAGGTGTTTCCCTTCAATTTATAGATTCGGGACCTAGGCTAAGCAGATCAATTTCTAAAGAGAAACTTTGGTCATGTGAAAACGTGCATATCTCTACACAGCAACTGCCCGGAGAGATTTTCTGAAAGCCGTATAGTCATTTACCTGATTAATGGAAAGACAGGACATCAGAATAATATTCTCCTATCATACTATAACTCTGGGGAAAATGATTATCAAGTATGAAGAAAAAACAACGTTACTTAATATTAGACAAAAGAAAAGATAATTTCTTCCCTTGTTTGTTTTAATAATATGTATTTTTTAAAATTAGGAATGTAATCAATGATTAACGAGTAAGATTGTAATTTTCTCCAGCGACGTTTCAATAGGGTTTTAATTGTCATCAACTGAGCTCTTAGCTTCCAATTCAGGTAATGAAGAAAAAGGTATGTTAAAAATAACATATTTTAACATATCTTATAATACTTAGGGATGTCATAACAATACTTCATTGAAGGATTGAGGGAGGGGGCAAGGGGGTTTCCCACATGTATTACTTTAATTTATCTCTAAAACAGGTGTTTCTTTCTTACCCGAAGTTGAGAAAGCTATATGCAAATGCTACCGCAATACATTTGGATCTTGTACAATACATAATCTTTATCCATCTGTATACTCCTTAATCATTTTATCATTATCTTTACTATTTTTGTATAAGCAAATATATTTGAACGAACACTGATATCATGCTTTTATTTATTATTAGAGTTCATAATTTATTCTAACGATACAAATTAATAAAAAGATACCTGTTCTCATAGACGATCAAATGCCGCAGAGCCCACGTCAAATGACATTAAGACTAAAATTGCACCATCAGTGTTTGAGTGGACAAATGCAGAGAATAAGCATTACTGGTACAACTTTGAGGCAAAGTTTTAAGTTCCATTATTATTATTATTATTATTATTATTATTATTATTATTATTATTATTATTATTATAAAGGATTACCTATGCTGCTAGCTATAGTAGCTATAGTACTTGGAGTGTTGTTGGCAGTCTCTATTCTGCTGGTTGTAATCCTCTCCTGCTGTGTACACAAGTATCGCAAGAAGAGAGAAGGTTAGTTTGCGCATCACTCGACTTAAGAGCACAACATATTTTCACAATTCAAACAAATTATTAAATTGATAAAGTATAAAATAAGAGCTAGTACTAATGAAACTCTGCAAACACAACATTCGTTGGAAACTCTTGAAACTGCTACTGTTAATAATGATGGCATTCCCATTTACAATTAACTACACATTTTTCTACCTACTTTCCATTTACCAACTTTCTGTCGCCACGTATGAACTAGTAATACAAGTAGGACTATTACCGTTGTTGCTACTTAATGGTTGCATACAATTTTCTGTTACAGAAATGCAAAGGCAACAAGAAACGTAAGTTAAACAATTTGAGGGCGAAGAGGGTAATTTTATTCTTCTTCCAATAATCTGAATTACGGAAAAGTCAGTTTTTGCTTTATGCTATCATACAAATAAATACAGTGAAACCAATTATCTCATGAAAGTTATGTTTTTGTACAACAAGGCCCCGCCACTCATACACTATAAAATGACTTACCTCATAGTAACTCACCTCCTATGTCTGTTCTTACTGTCATGTTCGATCTTTATTGTTTGTGACACAACGAGAGAGTGGTAAGGCCAAGCATATTATATCCTAAGTAGAATGTTTTAATCCTTGATTATACAACACAAATTTTAACCTAATAGAACTCTCTTACATAGCTAAAAACACATCATATACTGCGCAGAATGTAAACATCACCCGAAGGGTTTTTCCCCTAGGTGCGGCATGATAAGAATGTTTTGCTCGTCCACGCATATACTAGCTTTAGATGAAGTAAAGTAGATGGTTAGTCCCCATTGAGCCTAACGCAGCCTGTGGATACACTGGATAATTAGTAGGGTCACAATGACAGTTTAGAGGTAATGTAGTATAACCATTAGCTTAAATGTGCACCATCTGCTTTCTTATTGATCCTGTCGTTACTTTGGCAATTTTTACTGTAGCAGCCTTGGTTGCGGTTGGATTGGATATGTATGCATCAAAGCCGGACCAAAAATGTTAACAGTGGCACTGGCAAGTCAAGACTTTCTGCTGCAGATATGCAGGCCATATGGAATATGGGCAATAGCGCATGATGCGACTACGGTCCTTTCAAAGGTGGTAAAATAGCAGGCGCACAAAAATAGGGCGCTTTGGCGTCGCATTTTTTCGTTATTTAAAGGCAGCATCATACGGCTGAGGAGCGCTCATGTCCGAAGGCTGTTGTTGAAACGGTTTTGCTTTTTTGCTTTTCCGCTGAAAACACACAGCTAATGTACACATTTTTTTCATAATCTCCTCGCGTGCTTCAGCTTGTCCGCAGGCTATTATTTTCATTTTTTAACACTTGTAAATTATATCTGACGTGTATGCCTTATGCGCATTAGACCGTATTTCGTTTTTGAGAGTCACGTTCTTCTCACACTCGTCCAGTATAAGTTTAAATTCTTCCTCTGAGATCGCATTGTCATTAAGTGCCTTGGATACGTGGTCATGGATTGTGTAAAACTTAGCTCAGGCCAATACGCGAATTTCATTGTGCCTATTAGTCTTCGTGGCCAACCACTGGTTAACGAAATCCCAGCTATCATCAGCATGCAGCAGATCAACGATACGATTTCGAGGTCAATTGCGATGGGGGTGGCGATGATCGTCGTCAACAGGCTAATTCCAGCTACACCCCCATAGCCGCGATGGCAAGAGTGCTGTCGACATCGTCGACCATATTGGCCTCCCGATGGTACTTTTTGATAAGACCACGGTTCTGTTCGGCCTGTGCACATAGGAAGTTTTCAAACTCTGAGATTTTTCAGGCGGAAGTCCTGGGTATCGCCCATCTTTGGTATAGCGACATTATAATTCCTCTTTCAGGAGCGTGATCTGAAAGTTTTTTTGACCCATAGGGGTTGGGGGAGTTAGCTCCTCTGCGGACATGCATCTCTAGCATATCGTCATGGTGTAATTGCAAGACGGCGATGGTGTCAAAGAAAACATCAGTTTCCTTAATATCGTCTGCCCTGGCAATGGCACGGTCTACAACATGCCCATCAACACGATCAGCAAGAGTCACAAATAATATGCGATCTGTTCACAGGTTTTGTGATTGCATGTTTATTCTGATCGATAACTGTAATGCGACAGAACGCGTCTTTTTCGAAGATCAAACGGATATTTAGTCTAGTAAGATGATCGATAGTAGTTTTTATATACCCTGAAGGAAAAGTTATCGCTGACGCCGTTTCACCAAATACCACGTCGGCATTGTAGTAGCAATCGTGCCTGAGAGCCCCCGAGGGCAGTACTTCGGGGTTATATTTCGACAGCGAAAGCACAATTACCCCAAGCTGACCGCGAGTTGGCTTAGGATGCTTTGGGTGGTCCCAGTGCTAAATGTCTGTCTGCTTTTCATTCTCGTTCCATCCCAATGTGAACCGATACATGTCAAATCCTTGTTGGCGCAGATACTTTTCCACTAGTATTTTGTATTCCTTGTTGATGTCGGGCACTTGTCGTCGATATTATACACGGCGCTGATGACCAATGTTGCTTGTATATGTCTGGTTGATCCCCCATGGCTTGCCAAGGCTTTTATTTAATCTACTTGAGTTCTAATTGTGAAAAGCAAGGATCGTTAGAGCGGTTGAGAATACCGTCAGCTGTGTGTTGACGTTGAGATTCTGGAACTTAATGGTGTCTCTCGTGGCAAACATAGACGCAAAGTTAGTTGTTAGGCTTCCGTGTGCGGCGTTACCCGGAATGGCAGTACCGCCTTCAAGGAATCTGCGCCACATAAATAACTTGCAGCAAAGTACTGTTTTTCCCAGCAAGAATATTGTCGGTTGTGTTTATCTGACTGAGGAGAATATAAAGCCGCAGGGCGCTGATAAACGCTGGGAAACAGTGAACTATGCTTGTTCTTACTAATCCAACAAAGTCATCGCCATCGTACTCGGTCTCGTCTCTGGCAAACCCAATGATGTGCTCTAGCCGCAAGGGTAAATGAAGAATTTATTCTGTGTCAGTGATCGTGATGCTGACCCGCCATGTTGTCGCATTGTAGTTCACAGTCACTTGAAAGACAGCCGGCATTGCTTTGTCTAGCTTTTGTATGTAATAATGCCCAATCGGAATGGTGTTAATTATCGGCTTCATGAAAACAGACCCATTCTCATGGATGATCTTTTTCACCCGGTCATCGAAGTTGTATGGCGGTATCACACTACATTTGCTGTTACCAAGCTCAGCCGAAATGTTGAACCATCCTGGTTTGTACGAAATCACCAGGAGCGATAAACAAGTACTTGAATTGGTGCATATCTCCTGTTTTAGAGCCACAGGCCCAACTATAGGATTTGTCAATACAACATACATTGTCAGCACTAGTGCGGAGCGATGGTATTGTCTCAAGTACTTCACTTTAATAGCGATACGAAATATAGCGTCGGCGGCGTTTTTAACCATAGCGACTCAGAGAGAGCACATATCCACGAACTGCTGCTCAACTTCAACGTGTGAGTGCGGGATGATGGTGTTTTGTTACGGACCAAATTAATCGACATAGCCAATAAGTACATGCTATCTTTCGTTCAGTGGAAGAACATCGTGAACAATTGGTTATCTGGAACTACAGAAACGGCAAGACGGAATAAGATGGCATTCAGTTTTACGGTTCCATGTGAGAACAAGTCTCACTCAGCTGTGGTGTGCCTTTCTGAGCCAAACAGGGTGGAACGCACGTAAGCACAGCATCGACATGGTTGCCTACTAGCGCTTTTGCAGCGAGTTTAATGTGAATAAAAACTTGGACTGGCGGCAGAAGCACGGCGAAAAGCAAGGCCTGGGTACAATATACACATATAGTCTTATCAGCGGCTACCAGCCAATTCATTGTGGTGTATGCGTTTGGTCATATGAGGAAACACAAAGTTGACTACTTCGCACAGGGCAGTAAAGCTAACCACGGTTCAGTGTATTTTATGCCGGACAAGTCGCAATGTTTTATCCAAGCTGGGGTAGAGTGTCTCAATGAAAGCAATCCTGGGCTCCGAAACCAAAATGCTTACCTCGATATTGGAGCCATGAAAGGTCTTTAATGTACAAAAACAGTTTCTTGCAAACGTAGAAAAGATGGCCAACCAACCTGAGAATATCCCAAAGTTGTTGAATAAATACCAGTAATTGCTAGGACACACCAAAAACAAGCTAGATTACGTTGTTGGGGGGCGTACACTACATGATCCCAACTGACATGGAACTTAAAGTTGTCACCTATGAGGCTATAGGCACCAATGTCCATATTAATTTGATAAGGATGCCTACATAATTGCCCACACAAGTACAAGGCAAGAAACATGAAGATGTCAGCTTTGACCCGTCCAGTACATGAAGTGTCGGTTGGAACAATGACGGAAACAAGCACTCATGCGAGCACCATGCAAAAGTGCAGGCGTCCAAGAAGAAGAAAGCCACGAAGCCAATAAAATGGCACATCGCGGTTATGCTTTTAACTGGAGTGGATAACGGCAAAGAACACGACAGCTGTCATGATGATAAGTACCATTAGGTTTCCCTCCAGCCAGCCGATGACACTAACCGTGGTCTTCAGCAAGAATGACACGATTGACCAGATAATTCCGGGCAGAGCCGCCGCTTTTTCTGCCAGCTTTTTCAGCACTCTGGCCAGCTACTCCAGCTACTTTTTGCCCATTCTTTTACACTGGCTTATCGGACGGAGCTGGAGACGGCGTTGTGCTTCCTGTCACCACGAGCACAATCGTGCTTATGATAAAACTGAACGACATGAGAATTGAGGCGATTGTAATGCGCTTCTTAAGGAAGATAGTTCGCAATTTTTAAGCAAGGGTCGTTTCCTTTGGGAGGACTTGATTAATCGTCTCCCAAATCCTAACATACTAGCTGCGGAGGCTCTCTCGGGCAATGCTGGCAGCATCTAGCCACAGTATCCGCTCGATTTGCAGATTGTAAAGGCGAACTTGTATTTCCTGGCTCACCCTTTCTCTTCCTTTCCTCTATGGTTAAGCTTGTGTCCTTTTCCACCCGGATCAGTTTTCCCTCTTCTTATTTGATGCGGTTTCTGCAACCTTCACGATTTTATTCAAACGTAAACTTTTGTAGAATTTAAGTGCCCCGATTCAGCTACGGATTTCTCGCTTTTTGAGGGTACTAAACTCCACTAGTTCCGAGGGTGTGGCCGATTCGTCTGAGAGCGCTTCTTTGAGCGCTGTGTCGTCGGATTCGCACCACTTTTTAAGGTTTTCCATGGTTTTCCCAAAGACGCAAGTTGTTCATCAGATTGAAGAGGTCCTACTCAAGGTCAGTCTATACTTTGGTCCCTGGATCAGTATTGAACTGGTATACAGCGCCATCCACGCGCTTTGGTCAAACTCCAGTGCCCGTTAGACCTTAGTGACGAGAATCCCGAACTGGTGGAGAGCTTGAGGTTTCGGTAATGGAGCAAATATCACTCCTTTTATCATAGGATGGGAACTCGCTTCGTGCACTCAGTTAACTAGACCCCAGTTCATCCACTAAACCATGCTCTGTGGAATGCACAGTGCGTCTGCGGCTACTGTGTAGTCGCTGTACACGTCATGAAGCTCCTCGGGGTACTCCAAGTCGAGCTCAAGGATGTAGCCTTTTGGCGCGTCCACAGTACAAGTACAAATTGTTTTGAGCGCTTACACAGGCTGGTCGACTCACTTATAACCGTCATTTGGCAGACTCTACAACATGGCCCATCAAGGTAGGTTATTCAGCTGTTTAACTTTACGCTGTTGTAGTCTAGGAACATTTTGTTCATCGCTTTCGCATGACAGCAGCTTACCATCGAAATGCCAGAACGGATGCCCTTCTCGGCAAACAGTTGCATCTCGATGTCTGTAAACAGCTCGAGCTTAACACCAGTCTTTTCAAGAGGGCTTTTCAACTCATTCCTGGAGTGCTGCAGTAATGGACTGGGTCAAGGCTGTAAAATTTCAGCGTAGTGTCCCAAAACACCTCAAACACGACAGTCGTCAAGTAGAGATTACGGTAGTCTCAGAGGTTCTGGCATTTAAACACCTTCCACACACTCTTTGCGTGCTCATAGTCTCTTTCAGAAATGCTGGCGAAGCTGAGCTTCCCATAGAAGGTCTCCATCGGTGGAAGCTTGGTTTCTTCAAACCGCTCCCAGCTGCTCATGTATTCGTACTGGTAAAGGACTTTTTGGTAAGAAGATTGAGATTGTGCTCAGGCGTTCTCGCTGAAACAGCTGAGCACTGTGCTGTTACGCGAAACGCCTCCTTACCAACCTTGGCCAGGTATTCGGCCAGCTTTTCAAGCTGCTGTTCATAAACTGGAGGCTGTCGATGAACTGCAACTGCCCCAGTGAGAATGCAATGTATTTTTCGATGATATTAGATAAGGCACTGATCTTTTCGTCCAGGTTTTCCGGTGGTCTGCACGATGATGCGACCATCATAGTCGCACAGGTTATGCAGCATAACTGGCACCTTCAGTTTTCCTGGGTAGATGCGCAGCTTGAGGTTATATGCTTTATGGGCGGTGCCGCAGTAGTTACCGGTAATATGGCAGTGGTCTCTCAGTCTATCTGCGCCCAGCTCTCCGCCATAGATGCTGCTGTCCTTCGCTTTCTGAAAGTTCCTTCGGTTGTCCCCGTCCATAATCATCTCTGCAGGGTTCCGAAAGACTTCCCGGATTTCTTCTAGTTCCGCTCGCAGATACCGGATGAAGGTAACCATAGCGTACCCAGTCCGGTAGAACACCGGCTCCTTACAGCAGATGACTATGTAGCAGAAACTACATGAAACCTGATCAGCTATTTTTTCACGTGTTGCGTTTATTTGGATGACGGGCAGGACCTTCAACTGGTACGTTAAGTGCTCCGAAGTCTGCATATATGATATATGGAACGCACATCTGGTGGTAGTGGTTCTGGAATGCTAGGATGTTCTTGCCTGGCCTGGCATTGACACGAACTGTGACTTGTTTTTTTTTTTTTTTTTTTTTTTTTTTTGTTTTTTTGGCGCACCATGTGGCTTGAGTTCTTTATTCAGACACAGTGGTTCTTTTTGCCGTCTGCAATAAGCAATAAGTCCGGTTCACAAATAACATTATTAAAATGTCTTCTTGCTCTCTTTTCTACTCTCTTAATGTCTCTTGCAGCATGCTTTCCACCACAACTTTCACGTATACTGTAATCGGTCCATGTTCCAGTACCACATTTCTAGCATGAGTGGATTCTACATCCTCTTCTAAACTCTATCATATTCATACCACAATATTCATCAACACAGTTTTATTTTCGGTTGGGCAAAAGTCAGACCTGCGGGGTGGGGATTACTTCTAACACCCCTTTTGCGTCTACTCAGCTAAGTATTCTGGAAGAATATAACACAGATAAGGCAATAAACACTTTTGCATAGGTAATAAATGTCTTTAGGAATGATTCTACCGTGAGAGAAACAAGATGGCGACTGTCTATCCTTCTCTTTAGTATACAGTAGGTACGTTGCAGGCAAAAAGCAAGCAGCATACAATGTCATGCTTCTTTGACTAAATCAAACATTATTTCAGTACATAATCCACTTCTAAATTGGTAGAAACTAAAACTTCAGTGACTTTTCTAAGAACTTTGTGAATGCTACAGGACTACAACTACATAGGCTTATATTTTACATGGTTCACTGGGATATCTTCATTATACCATTGAGTCAACAAGTCAAAATGCTTTATGTAAGCTAAGAAGCGTTCTCCAGAACGTATAACATTTATCTTGCTTATGCAGTATTGAATCTATTAAATTAATATGATAATTGGTAATATTAAATAATTTAAACGAAAAATCCATTCAATAAAGCTGCATTTCCTTTAAAAACCAAGGTGATGGAATTGTATTTATATTTAATAGAAGAAAGAACATATCTCACTTGACATGTAATGGTTGTTCTGTCAGATATGTTGCTGACTTTTTAACTTATTGCTGTGCACATTGCTGATGCATGGACAATAATTATGCCCCTGTTCTATACCATAGATAGATAATTACAGAAAATGATAGAAATGAAAGAAAGTATGTAGAGAAATAACTAAATGTTTGTATGGAGTGCTGTACTGTAATGATAAACACGTTATAGAACTAAAAATCTGTTCGGTACTAACGTTTGTTGCTCGTCTACTTGACACAATTTTACCTAACGTTTTATTTTTTTCTTCTTTGAAAGGCAGCACAAATATTCCTCGAAGTGAGTCTGGTATGACATCTAGAAAGTAGAGTTTAGCTGCTGCCAAACGTATACAGAACATATCCCTATGGTTGTTGGATGAGGTCGACTTAAGATTCAAAGCATGGCAGAGTTTCCATATTAGCTTTTTTCTTTACAATTAAATTCGGATATAATGTATCATTTAAGATTTTAATCTTTTTTTGTTTCGTTTATTGTGGTACAAACTGGCAGTTGCCAGAAATCACACAGAAAATAATGCAAGTAGAATAATAACATTAAACTCTTATAGCTGAAACCCTGCACTAATTTACTCATTACTCTCTTGTTTGCTTGTTGTTGTTTTTTAATATTTCTGTTTTCTTTTCTGACCTTCAAAACTTCGTTTTACAAGAATATTCTCCTTTTCTGAATCCGCTATATTTTAGCGTCGATGAAATTGTACTGGAACATACAGGCAGATCTATGATATATATATATATATATATATATATATATATATATATATATATATATATATATATATATATATATTGGTAGTCTTCAGATTAACAAGTTGAATAGACAAATGAAAGAAATGTGCGTTTATAAGGCAGCCGAGAGTGCTGGTTACAAACATGACCTATCAGCCGTCAGCTGTTCTTTCGAAATTCATTTGTGATAGCTTCGCAAGTTTATGCTTATTTGGAACCTGGTCTGATTAATCTGAATCTGGGGAAAAGTCAAACTTGGCCAGTAATCGGGCCTATAACCGCTTATAGATAGACCTCTTTGTATAAAATATTTTCATTCATACAAATTAAACACGAATTTAAAATAGAAAATAACATCTTCGAAGTATTTCTGATGGAGTTTTAGAGTCGCTTCCTCCTTTTGTTGATTTCTACCACCACAATCACCCCCACAACCGTCATCGTCCCTATGGGTAAAATGGTCTCTACAGCAAATTGTCTACTCACGGAAGAAAAGCTGCTCAAGATTTAGTTTTCCTCTTTGGAGCCTTCTTTTCACCAGAGGGAAAAATCACTTCAGGACTATTTTTCCTGGGAGAAAAACTTATCATCGGCTATTTTTCAGGGAGAAAGATAGGCACTATTTTTTTTTTCGTGTGTGTGTGGACTCAACAGTCAATTTTCCCCAATCAGCTAACAACTCAATTCATTTGCATAAAATCAATATGATAGACTTAGTCATTACAGATTATGCATGTGTCATAATCACATCAGAGATTGTGCAACAGACTTTGACGTGCACTCAAATATTAGTTAATTTTTTAAACGCACAGTTGTCTATCCAAACAAAAAATAGTCAATTCCGATACCAGATGAATTTGTGCAAAAATGTTAATTATGATAAAAGTTGATTTAACTCGAGTCATGTTCAACAATGCAAACGGCTTCATAGCTACTAGTGAGCATGAATGTGTGATGGGCAGATGGATGGATGTAGGGATGGAGCGCTAATTCAGTATTTGCGCTATTGGCAAAAAGTTGCGAGAACATACTACTTGAATATGTAGGATTGTCCTGCATAATCGTTCATAAAAAGAAAGCCAATTAATAGCAATATATTCTGTGTTAAACGTATCATATGAAATGTAAATAAATGTAAACCTTATCATGCGGGGACCCTTGTCAAAGAGTAGTTAACGAAAGCACACACGCATATAGGGCATGAAAATCGATTTGCAGTAATTTTTTGTGGGTGGGGCGGGGATTCGGAAATACACCAAGATGTTTAAGGGGACAGAACAACTACAGAGTAGGGTTTTTTCCTTGTGGGAAAAATGGCTCTAGGATTCTTATTCCCCTGGGGAAAAACAAAAATGCCCTAAGGCCACCTTGATGGGGAGTAATAGCTGTTCTTGAGTTCTTTTTCCCAGTCGGTGGGGTGGCAGGGAAATGACCCGGGGGAAAGACCACTCTTGAAAATCGACAGGGCTAGTTGTTTGATAGGTAGCTTTATAACGAAATAAATTGTATTGGTATAAAAAGTTTTTTTCAGTAGCCACTATTAATTATATATATGAGATTTTTAGTAGACTTAAAGTGACTATTTTAGGATTACCACCCATTTCTCAGAATGGAGTAGCTGTTGTGAGTGTTTAGAACTTTAAACAATGATTGTCGCATCTTCTCGAAAACAAAATTATTTGTGTCATATTATAGTCCAGAAAAAGAAAACTAAAAGAAACTGGAGAAAACGAGGTGTGCGGAAATGAAGGTCAGTCCTGTAATACAGCCCGATGTAAACGAAATCATTACTTATTTCTCTATGCAAAATTTTACATCGTTTGCTTTGCATACATATATTGAAGAAAAATAGAAACAAAACTCTGGGAGAATAATTGTATACATTAGAGATAAATTTGTTAGGGACAATACCTTTGTTTGCTGGTATGAAGATACTATGTTGTGGCTTAAATTTGATGGTTCAATATTTGGGAAAAAATTTGATGTATGTGTTTGCTTTTGTTGTATTGTTACAAATGGATCTAGTAGGCAAGCTTTGGTAGATACAAATAGTTCTGACATGCTATTACAGTCTCTGGTGAGAAGATATAGTGATTCGAATAAAGACTGTAAATTTATCGTATGTGGTGATTTTAATGCCCGACGTCAGCACCCCCAGATTTTTTTGTTGATGACAATAGTCGATATATGTATGCTTTACCCAGTGAGTATATTGTTGATGATTAAACCACGTGTTTTACAAGATACGGTACAGAGACTCTAATGGAATTCAGTTACTTGACTTTTGCAAGCAAATGGGTTTACGTATAATGACCGGACGTGTAGGTAATGATAAGAATATTGGGCAGTATACGTATGTTGGACACGGTGGATGTAGTTTAATAGATTATGTTATTGCTTCTCAGTCCCTTGTCAGTAATGTACTATCGCCTGATGTTAGTGAGCCTTACATTTTGTCGATCATTGTGTTGTATGCTGTACGTTAGAATTTGATGATGACGAAGCAATATTTATGAAAGAAACATAATATGAAAGTATAGAGGCCAAATATGCATATCGAGCAGAGTTCAAGAATGAATAAAAATCTAAACTAAGTGACGAATCTGTAATCTAACAGGTAGAAATTATTAACTAAAACTTAATTGAGAATGTTAATGTTGGCTTAAAGTTATGAGTCGGTACAACTTTATATTTTTTACAGTGTTTGTTTGCCATTCTTTGAAAAGAGTGCCGGAGAAATATGATACAAATTTATAATCCTTGTTTTATTGATATATGTGAAGAAAAATAAATAATTTTTTTGAGTAAATTGAATCATTATCAAGTTGCAAAAACACCAAAAAGAAAGAAAAGAAATGACAAGTGCAAGATCAGACTATAAAAAAACTTATATTAAAATATAGGCATGAATTTGATGAAATGAAAACATTAGACTTTGAAAAAGTGAAATTTAACGACGCAAAGCCGTATTGGAAAATGTTAAAATATGCTCAATGGATACTTTTGAAACTTACTTTAAAGCTGTAAACAATTCTAATGACCACTTTTTATACCAGATGAAGATGTTTTATACTTTAATGTAAATGGAGAGTTTAATGACATGTTTAATGTACTAAATAAAGATATGTCTTTTAAAGAGCTAGAAAAGGCTTTACATAAAATAAAATAAGGCCGCAGTGCTGTTCCAGATATAATTATTAATGGGTTTCTAGACCATGGTAAAGATATACTTTTAAATTCATTCCGTAATTTATTTAATGCTGTATTTAAAAGTTGGTCACTTTCCAGAAATGTGGTCGGAAGGTCTAGTTATACCGTTGCAAAAAAGGGCGATTTTGATGATGTTAATAATTATAGAGGTATAACACTTCTTAGTTGCACAGGTAAATTATTCACACGTATATTTTATAATAGACTTAATGACTGGGCAGAAACACTATCGTGTTTTTATTGACGCACATGAAGAGTTTAGAAAAAAAAAAACATGAGTACGGTTGACAATATTTTTATTTTACATGGGCTTATCTCACATATTATTGATCAAGGCAAAAATAATTGTGTGCGTTTATTAATTTCATCAAAACGTTTGATTACATAGTAAGGGATAACGTATGGTATAAATTGATAAAGCTTCAATTTAGGATAAATGTTCTAGATATAATCAAATCGATGTACATCACTGTAAAGTCAAGAGTTAAATATGATAATATGTTAAATGATGAATTCTGTTGTATTCTTAGTGTCTGGCAAGGTGAATATTTATCACCATTTTTGTTTTCAATATTTGTAAATAATTTAGGAGAAGAGTTTCCCATGCATGGTATTGAAGATACAGATATTGGCATGTTAGACCTTTTTATTCTTTTATACGCAGATGACACTATCGTCTTTTCAGGTTCGCCCGAAGGCCTTCAGGTGAAGCTAAATTGTTTGAAAGATTATTGTGCTAAGTTGAAACTTGTGGTTAACACTTCCAAAAGAAAGGTTATGAATTTTATAAAAGGCGGTACTTTACCTAGAAATATGGAATTCACTTACTGTAATTAAAAACTAGAAATTATAAATAAGTTTATATATCTTGGATTTGTTATGGCGATATGTTTACTTGAAAAATATCTTTATAAATTTACATCCTTAAAAATAAACGATGTCACAAATCTTTTGACAGATTGATAAAACCTATCTTACATTATTGTTGCCAAGTTTGGAGTCTGGTTCCTGCTAAACGCATTGAAATAGTGCTCTTACTTTTTTCAAAAAGATAACAAATAATGATTTTTTATGGTGAGTTTGGGCGTAAGACAATAATGGTAAAAAAAAACATTTTTACATTGGGAAGTATTAGTTTAAGATATTAGATGCAAAGTAGGACATATATATATATATATATATATATATGCCAAATAATGTTGAACAATTTAGAAGCTCTACCTTATAATTTAAATTGGACATCTTTAGTTAAAGATTTATTTTCACGATTAGGATTCTATGAAGTTTTGGTTATTCAAGGGGTCAGTAAGACTGACATACTTTTACAGTTTTATAAATTTAGGTTATCGGACAATTTTAGTTGGACGAATCGTCTTCAGAACAGTAGTCGAGCATTATCTTATGCAAACCTTGCAAATTGCTGATGTAAACATTACTTTGACAGCATCTATTTTTTTAAATATAGAAACAGAATAGATAAATTTAAAGTATGCTCTCACAGACTCTAAGTTTAATCTGGTAGATGGGCGAGACCGTATAAACCATTTCATGACAGACTTTTTTCTATTTGTAAGCTCCTTGAAGATGAATATCATTTTGTACTTGAATGCTTATTCTATAAAGATCTAAAAGCTAAATATATAGGGAAATATTTAAATAAAGACCCAATATGTTTAAATTTATAGAATATATAAACATCCAAAATGCTAGAATTTTGAATAATTAGGCCACTTACTATTATAAAGCTTTTAATCATGGAAATAGCTTTGTATATTCAGATATCTTGTAAATATTTTGCCTAACCATTGTTTAAACATGAATTCGAATTATATAACTTCTGATTTTATCTTCATATAATTACCTTTAATAATGTAAGTATTTATTTCTCCCAACGGAAATATTTTGTAAATTATCCTGCGCATTTCATTTGCATTGATCTGCATGCAGAGGTAATTTCTTTTCTTACTATGTTTTCTCTGTATATTGTATACACTATAGCTGATGATATCTTGTTGTTTATTGTACTATCCGCCATTAAATTTAATTAATTGAAAAAGGTATTGACACAGTCCGTTTGGTCTATTGGAATGAATAAAGACTCTCTCTCTCTCTCTCTCTCTCTCTCTCTCTCTCTCTCTTTTAGTTTGTTAGCTCGGCGGCTTAAAATCTCTCAGCGTTTCCATATTAATGATATAATCTTGTATGTGTTTGTGTGCTTTAAACAAGAAACGCATCTCTCTCTCTCTCTCTCTCTCTCTCTCTCTCTCTCTCTCTCTCTCTCTCTCTCTCTCTCTCTCACACACACACACACACACACAAACACACACACACATACACGCAAACATAAACACAGTATACTGTTACGACTCTATGGTCTAGAAAAATGTAACAGAAAGAAAGTGAAACCAACAAATCAAGTAAAAATGAACAAGCAATTTATTTCTAGATAATTAAAATGAAAAATCAAAAAGACACTTACAGTAATGTGTATTAAAATCCAAATAATCCAATAAGAATTAGTGTTCTAATCACAAGTCCTAAATATAGAACGTTCCGAATGCACGGCTGTATCCTTGAATGTTATGATGTGCCAATGGTCTTCAAAATCCTGATGTACTAGTAGTCTTTATTGTGCTGATGTCAAAATGAAGTACTCCAAAATATCTCTGAATAAGTTCACATACATTCCAAAATCATCAATTAAAAATACAAAATTCAAAAGTCTATGAGCACTGTTATAATCCAATGAATATTTAAAATAATTCCTCTCTCAGAATTTTGAATTACTTTCCACAACTGTAATAGCTCTTTACAAGACTGATAGTAATGTCGAAACTGAAAAACTGTCCACTAAACATAGTATATATAAAGATTGGTCGCATGACAGAATGTTCTAGAATATGTGTCATCTTAATGGAATTTTACTTGTATGGACATGACTTTTTACACATAACTCTAAGGATTTACCAGTTTTATCTGTAAACAAAATCAACCTTGACCTCAAATTTAAAAAATATTGTGCTTATCAAAACTATGCTTGAACTTAAATTTGAAGTAAACAACCTAATTCAAGGACACTAGTTAAACATGTTTTTCCTGATAAACAACATTAAGATTTAAGCAAATATTAAAGTCAAGAAACATTTATAATTTCCTAAAATATCTATAATATTATATAAACATCATACATAACAATACACACATATTCAGTTAAGAAATTGTGTCTTTGTATATGAGAATCTTGACAGACTTTTGAGAGTCTGTACTGAGTAGCCTTGGCTTTTAATAACCTTTCCCGGTGTTCCAATTTACAATTAACAAAGTAAAATTTGTCCCGTCTATGACCTTACCATTGATGTATATTGAATAGGAGCTTTCAGGCAAAAGACTAAATTTATTGATCTTAAAAATCTGTATACAGACGAGTATATATGTATGTAGAACACAAACCGCGATGACTGCCATTTCCTTTATGTTTTTTGAGTAGTTAGTCGCACCAATCGTTAAAAATAATCATTTGCTACACTTTCATAGTAATGTTTATTACATACTGTAGGGACCTTTCATCAGCTAAAGTTTCCATGGGTCAGTGTCAATAAGGTAGATAGTAGTTTCAGCATTTTGTATTACGCATACACACGCACTCACACACACACACACACACACACACACACACATATATATATATATATATATATATATATATATATATATATATATATATATATATATATATATATATATATATATATATATTAGTACGAATGCAACCTATTGGGGACATTGAGCTAAACAATTCCCCACATTTCGGGGAGCATGGTCACCAGAGGTACATATACACTATCCCCTAAAAGTCGGATCCAATTCGCCACGTTCCTTCGGTCAGGTTTTTTAAGAACTGATGTTATTAACAAGAATCACATTTCATATGAAAGTCAAATAGAGGACATTTCCGAGCCAGGTGTTTCTGTAACGATTGTTTTGAATCATCTTATTTCTCTGTATATATCTCGACGGTTTTGAATACACAACCTTTAGGGAACACAATTATAACAGAAACAAGTACTATATCACGTCCAAAGTTTGAGGATTACTCATTTAAACTGCAAAGTTTGTTTTGTACGGAAGACATGAGGCATCATTATGTAGTATTGGAATTACTGGCGATATACATTTTTGGGAGATGACATTTCTCCAGGCCTCCAAGGTTTACTTTTCAAATAAACCCTGTATTTGGATTTGCTTGCATGTTTTCCTGTAGCATGTGAAGCAACATGGCGTTGCTGTTACTAGGAAACCGCATGGTAAGTGTAGAATAATTATTTTTGCAAATGTCTTTTTTTAAAAGAATGTTTAACAGGCAGTACAATTTATTTTAGAATTGATTTCTCTTGCTCTGCATTTAAATAAAACTGTACGTGTTTGAGAATCAAAAAGAAACAAGGACATAAAGAAGCAATAGGAAAGGCTATTCAAGGTTCTGGATGAATATCAAATTACGTGGACTATAATCGTTTGAAAGTTCAGGAGGCAGGAAACTTAAATGAACCTAGATTTTACTGTGAGAAAAGGCTTTAAATGAGACAATATTGGATGACTTAATTCTCGTATCCACGTTTTTGTGGGTGGAGGTGGGATGGAGAGGGATTATGGATTTTCGAAACAGAGTTATATTTTTCACCCAAAATATTCTGGGTAAGGGATTCTTTTTCTGTGTCTGACATAGAGCCTGAAGTCTGTTCATTGCAAAACTGAAGTCATGTACTTAATTGAAAATGAGGCAAAGAGTGATCAAGCTGAAGTCAGATCTTTAATTTATAATGAGGTAAAAGGTGATAAAACAAGTCCGATATCAAATTGATAATGAGGTAAAGGGTGATACAAGACTTCTTATTATAGCCCTACAGCTACTAATCTAATCAACTTTTCAGCCAATCAGATTACTGATTTTAATTATTTTTGTTTTTGTTTTATTTTAGCAGCACGTTTAACACATTATTGGTAATATCATGTTAAGGTAATGGAAGTACTTTCCCCAAGGCAAGGACACATTTAAGCAGCTGAAAATGCGATTGTTGGAATATGAATCCGACTCTTTACCAACTGAGCAACCAACGGTCCCGAACGGGATATTGTTTTCTTGAATTCAAGGTTAGACTTCGGTTCTGTTGGTGACTTCCAGGCCTGGTTGGTTAATATGAGTCTCCTTACACCTTGGTAATACAGAGTATTGAAATTCAAGGCATCAGTCTGCAACAAAGTATCAACATGTGGAACAGGCGGGAATTCAAACCATTCAGTGGACCTCCCCTTCCCCCCTCCCCCTAACAACAGCAGCTAATTTACTTTAGGGCTGGAGATGATAATTTAATTTGGCATTTTTCTGCATGGTTTGTGGCTCTTGGGGGCACAAGGGGAATTAACATTAGCCCATAGGTTAACATGCGGGAGACTGTATTGGGCACAAGGGAAATCCTATGTTAAATTGGTAACATGGTCATTTCCGTTGTGCCTCATAATTTGTTTAGTTTTTGGGGCCTAACAATTAACATTATGCTATATGTTAATATGCGGGGGACTGTATAGGTCACAATGGGAATGGTAATGTTAAAATGTTAATATACAATCCTAAACACACAACCTATACTATTTAGCACCTGCTTTTCGATTACTATCGAAACACATCACCTATACAATCCATGACCCGCTTTTTGATTACTATCCAACAACAAAAAGGATGGGAGTGTTGATTCGCACACACACACACACACATTATACTTACCTATATACAAGCACACTATCACACAAGAAGAGGGTTAGGATGTAAAATAAGGGGGTGGATGAAATAAACATACACACACACTCCTACACACAAACATATTATTACACACAAGGGTAGGAAACGTTTATAGACACACTACTATACCCTAACAAACAAACATACTATACTATCGCACAGAAAAGATAAGGGGTTTAAAGTTTTAGTTGTTGTGAAAGACATACATCAACACAAAATACACAAACACATACATACAAAAAAGCATAAATTTATTGGCAAATAAGATAATCCCTCTTTTCTAGAGATCTGGGTGGCCATGAAAAGGGCCGTTGTAGTTTGTTAAGCAAAGGCGGTTAACATAAGTGGCATCGCTTCACTGGTCTTCTTCTTCTCAAACTTCGTCGCACTGTGGGTCCGTAGAGTAAGACCCGCTTCAGGTTTCCTTGCCTCTCCACTAAAATTCTTCTTTTCCAGATATCCGTGTCTTGGTGATGGCCATTGATGCCTTCAGGTAGACTAGCTAGTCTGGGTTCAAATCATATTGGAAATGGCCCGAGTTTTACCCATATCTATGTGTTTGTTTAGGTCTTTAAAAAGAGCTAAAACTTAAAACCACTTCTCTCTTATGTGTGATAGTATGTTTGCATGTAAGGGTATAGTAGTGTGTCTATAAACACCTCCTACCCTTGTGTGTGATAAAATAAGTTGTGTGTAAGAGCGTGTGCTTATTTCATCCCATCTTATTTTACATCCTACCCATCTTCTTTTGTGATAGTGTGTTTGTATGTATGAAAGTATATCGCGCGTGTGTGTGTGTGTGTGCGTGTGTGTGTGTGTGCGTGTGTGTGTGTGCGTGTGCGTGTGTGTGTGCATGTCAGCACTCCTATCCTTTATGTTGTTGGATAGTCATCAAAAAGAGAGTGATGGATTGCATAGATGATGTGTTTGAATAGTAATCAAAACGCGGGTACTGAAAAGTGTTGGTGGTGTGTGTTGTGTTGTATATCAACATTTTAACATTACCATTCCCATTGTGCCCCATACAGTCCCACGCATGTTAACCTATGGCATAATTTTAATTCCCCTTGTGCCCCAAAAACTAAACAAATTACGGGGCACAACGGAAATGACCATGTAACCATTTAACATAGGAGGGTCCCATTGTGCCCCATACAGCCCACGCATGTTAACCATTGGATCATTTTAACATAAGATTTCCCCAGTGACCCATACAGACCCCCGCATTTAACCTATGGGCTAATGTTAATTCCCCTTGTGCCCCCAACAGCCAGATACAACTAATCTTGTCTAATTGGATCGACCCTGAAGGCTACACGTCCAATGTTTCACGGAGTGAAGTATGCTACATTCAGTTCTGATTGGTGGGTATTGTTTGTTCCAATCAAAGGTAAACAATAACCACCAATCTGAACTGAATGTAGCTTATTCACTGCATGACACACGAGAAACATAGACATCCAAACTCGATCCAAGTAGATACAAAGCTAGCCCGATAAATCAACCCTCCAAATCTTTGTTGATACTGATGGACGATGTGTGGGTCTGAATTCACCTATTCATAAAATTGAGGAATAGTTTTTCAGACAGTTCTGTCCACAACACATCGGTGTACATTTTAGACAGTTGCAGGTATTTCTTGCGTCTCTTGAGCAAGCGTCGGTTAAAGGGTCCTTTTGGCAATATGTACCGACTATTTCCGGATCAAATCCTGTGTTTGATGGCTTGTCAATCCAAGTGCAATAACACAACCCTATGTACTGTGGCCATTTTGAATTTCGTGGCTACGTACTGCTGTTTCCAAATACCGGTAAGTGTCTTTAGCTGTACGCTGGTGTGTTCTGGATAGATTTGTATGCAGCAAAATTGCAAATTTCAATAAACAGGTGACATCATATTCACAAATCGTCTATCAGCATCAACACTGATTTGGGGGTTTGATTTATCGTACTAATACAAAGCAAGAGAGAAACTCCATCCAAAAGCGGCTATTAAATGATCGGCAAAGTACTTAAATCATGCATGGGGAACAAGTTTAGAATGTCTCCTTTTACATTGCTATATGTAATCGGTGACTGAATATGTCAACATGATAATACATGTGCACAGGATCAGTGAGGGGACAGATTTCAAACTGCACCTTGTGTTAATATGTAAAAGGGCAGTCAATGTTGTCAATAGTCTACCTTTATCACTGACAGAAATGAGTGCTTGTGGCTGTGGCAGTTATTTTGCAATTGACAGTCACGTGGATGTTTGTTTACATGTTTACCAAATTTGTAAGCATTTATAGGCAATAAATTAAAATAAGCCGTTTACACGTGTAAACATTCCAGCCTTAGTAGGAAAAAGGCATGTTGCCAGGTGATACATGTAGAATAATAAGATTCAGGAAAATAAGGAAAACTAATGTTTTATATTATTCACACACGAAAATCAACAATAAAAATAATCAACTTAAGAAGACGAGAACACTGTCACAACATGGTTTATCTATATAATTTATGTGTGCTGAAACTTTTACATACAAATAAATTACACACTCGTTTCCAAAAGAATTGGAGGAAGTAGATTCACTTTAAATAGATGCACATTTTATATGACACTCCGTCTGTGTTAATGTATTTTATGTTCATTGAGTTCTTTTATCTGTTGAATTTTGGTCAAAATGTGAACAAAATGTTTGACTTGTCAATCATCTGTTATCGTTTGTATACTGTACATGTCTTTTATTATGTCTGTGTCATACCCCAACCTCAAAATCCATACTGCGTAATTTGTTACGAACCATTTTGGGGGTTTCATTCAGCCATTTGTCTAGTAGTGTCTGCTGTCTTTTCTTCATTGCTGGTTTGTGATTACCACTCTTAATTGTGATTGATTGGGTATGAAAGTAAAGAGACTAAATATTTCTGCTTCTCTATGGAAATTGAAACGTGCTTCAGTCAGGCATTCGCAATAATGCCAAAAATGATACAATTAACGACTAAAATGACTTTTTTTAATTCTGAAATTGTACGTGCCAATTCCTGTATAGAAAAATGGCAACAAAATTGTCAGCTACCAGCTTCTATTGAAACCCCTGTGTCTGACTCATAATTCGAGTGTTTCAGGTTCAGTACCCACTCAGACCAGTTTGTTTTAGCTGTCTCATTCTAACTCATTTCAATTGGAAATGCATTTACCGAATTCTGGTTTTTCGGTTTAGATTACTAATGGGAGAGAAATATAGCTGTCTTATCTTAAGACCATGCTTTAAAAACAACCACAGCAAATACATAAATTACAAAAGTCTGCATTAAATGTATGATGGATAAGCTGAAAAAGGTGTAAGCTCAACTGCAATAAACGTAAACATGCAGTGGTAAAGTATTTGTCAGCAAATTTTCTTATTTCATTTCACTCAAATAACAGTTGTACATGTGCAACCACATCCAGTATCACCACATCAGTGGCAGTCTTTATGTCTGCTTCGACATGAACAATGTCACAGCTTCCAAACAGTGAAAAATTGTCAGTGTAACGAATCTGATCCCGGTTTATAATGCAAAAGGGCTTTTGACCATGGAAATTTTGTGGCAGCCTGAAAATAATTAAACTTAAATCCATGAAATGCATTTAAAATTTGTTCGTTTTCGTTTATAATTCATCATTGTGCATTTGTTCATTTGAGATGTTTTCTTGGAATTGCATTCGTCATTTCACTGGTAAAATTACGTGTTTCATGGTAAATATAGCTTTTATAGAACTATAAAGATTTAAGATGCTAGCAACCTAAATTTGAATGCGTGAAATAATGTTTTCCAGAACTTATTTTGTCACCCTTCAAATACCAGTTTCGGTGATTACAAATTGAAACCAGTCTGCAGCGCACTTCCTGTTGTAAACCCTTATTATTATTGAAGAGTCTGAGCAAACTCTTGTACGGACTTGTTCAAAAGAAATGGAAAAGAAAATGACAGCAAATACGTATGGAATTTCTTTGACCAAGGTTGGCAGATATTTATTCATTAAAGAAAAATGCTGCTTAGCTCTGATATAGTACTTGTTAGATCAGCGAGTGACTGTTGTCATTTCATGTTGGGCGAGTAAATTTTCAAGGCCTGTATTAGCATGCATCAATACACTATGATATTTTAATTTGTATCAGTATGAAGTTTTCTGCATCAGTATAAATGGAGGGAAGGCAAGCAACTTTTTAGGTGCACGTCCGATCAGATGAATGTAATGTTAGGTGAATTCGATGTTCGAAGAAAGGGTATTATCATTAAATTTAAAGCAGAGTGAATAAAAACGTGTTTGTTACTTCTCCTGTGGGACAAGTGGCTATCTGAAAATTGTTCGAGCCCTGTCTTGAACAGGATCATAGTGCATGAGTATGACTCCTATTTTGTACTCCATACATGAGCAAACAGCACTACTTGGACTACATTTGACTTTAACATAGTGAAGATGGTGAAATTTATCACACATTAGTAGCATGCCTTTGATGCTTTGAAAGCATAAAACATTCTGATGGACTACTAATCTTGACAAGTGTCATCCATCACAGTTAGCAGTTAGTTATCTATACATATTGATACATAATTCCAATATGACCATTTGAATCATAGTATATTTCAATATAATTTGGCTGGTAGTTCTCACCCCTTATATGTAATATGCACTATTTTTTGTTCCTTATTCTAATTCTGTTTTTTTTCCCCTTGCTATTTTGTTTCACCTGCATTATTTACCATTTTGATATGCCCATCATAAGGCGTATTATGTTATATCTGTACATATGTCTGTTTCATACAAATTTTATTTCTGCACAATAACTTTAGCTGTCCACCATCTGCAGTTACCAAATTTGGTGGAATTATAGTACTTGAGATCAGGAAGAACCCAATCAATTTCAGGGTCAGGTAGGTCAAAGATTCAGGTCAGTGTGACTGAAAGAAGAAAAAAGCTTTCTGCACAATAACTCAAGTTTTCCATCATCTACATTTACCAAACTTTGTGGATAACTTGCACTCAGAACAGGTAATAACCCTATCAAATAGGGTTGAAAAGGTCAAATGTCAAGGTCGCTCTGACTGAAAGGAGAAAAATTCTCTCTGCACAATAACGTGAGTTCTCCATCATCTACAGTTCCACAACTTTGTAGATGAATTGCTATTGGTGTAAGAAAAAACCCTAATGAGTTTGGATTCAAAAGGTCAAAGATCAAGGTTACTTTGACTCAAAGAATAAAATGTTTTCTGTATAATAACGTTAGTTTTGACATACCATAACCAAACTTTGTGGATTGCGTTCACAAATATGGTAAGGAAGAAGGCTATTGATTTGGGGGTCAGAAGGTTAAGGTCCTGACCGAGAGAAGAATAGCATTTATTCTATATCACAGCCCAAACTTTGTGGATTGCATGCACTTAGGGTAAGAAAGAAGTATATTAATTTGGGGTCAAAAGGTCAAATGTCAAGGCCAGTGTGACTGAAAGAAGAAAAATGGTTTCTGAGCAAAAATGCCAGTTATCTACATAGATAACTAGTAAGCATGGAAGAGGTATATAATGTGTTTCTCTTGATATTTTTGTTAAAGTTTTTGTCTGTTTGCTTATTCATTCATCCATCCATTATTCACACTTTCATGTCTGGGGCTAAGGCCAAAATCATTTAAATATCTTGTTGAAATTTAATACATATTTCGTCTATCTGTTCGCCCATCCATCCATTATCCACGCTTTAGTGTCTGGGTTAAAATTCCAAAACCATTTAAGATTTGTTTGTGAACCTTTATACACTTATTGAACTAGCTGTTAATATATGATTTTGCTATTCACAGCTCTGCAGCTTCAAGCTTGTATATGCCCACATGATGTCCGTTAGTCTGTCCATCTGTTATCAATTTTATTTCAGCACAATATATTGAGTTGTTGACCATTTACAGTTACCACATTTTGTGGACGGCTTAAACGTGGGCTAAGAAATGTCCCTATTGATCTGACCGTCAAATTGTCTAAGGTCAATGTCACTGATGAAGAAGAACATAGTTTCTGCTTAATACTGTGGTTTCATTTATTTTCGTGGGTGTCAATTTCCGTGGTTTTGTTGAAAAGGACATATTCGTGGGTACTTACATTCCTGGATTGCCTGTAAAATTGGGCATATTTGTTTTAATTTAATTTCTTGGATTAACCTCCATAAGTACCCAAAATAATAAACACAAAAAACAAAACTATGCTGACAACAAACTGTATTCCTTTAAATGGTTAAAACAATGCTACCAACTGAATGAGCACAAATCAAACACTTGTCAAGATCAATCACTCATTCCGCGTTCTTGCACGAGTGCTTAACATCAAAGGGAGCTGACACAGCCAACAACACTAAACCAGTTGGTTATTAAAGAACATGTGTATGATCTCTTAAACTAACAGTCCATAAAATTGCACTATCAGTACTTTCTGCTGATCATGGCGATAACACAATGGCTTAAGAATGCTAAACTTAAACTTAGAGCCCCCTCGTTTTTTAGATAATGTCAACATTCCACATGTGAAGCAAACACATGACCAACTGCCCCTTGCTCAATGCAATTAATGGGCTTTGGCAATATATGATGTGTTCGGAGAGCGAAGATGCTAACTAAATTGAAAGTAAATGGAATCACTCCTTTATATGTGCCTGCCTCGTATAACGACTAGCATCAGCTACTAGACTTGACAATAAATAAAGGCTACAAAGAAGAATTAAAATCATATTTGAACAAGCGGTATGCTAAACAGGTCATGGAGACCATGAGGGAAGTGGAATCGATGTACTATTTTAGAGAGACCTTAAATCTTCATCAATCAAGCTGATTCATGCTGAATGGATAATCGCAGCTCACGCAAACATGTGTCAAAGATTGGACCTAAGTATCCATGGCCTTGAGAAAGCTGGACAATTGTTCATGGTTTATTTACCTGAGAAACATTTGTGTGTACCAGCATACTTGATTGACTTGATGTTGATTGAGTGGTTTTGTCCAAAAATTAGTGAAGTGTGAGTTTCAGTACTCTGCAGCAATTAGTGTATACAGGTATACATAGTGTTTCATTAGTAATTGTAGGTCTTAGTATTTTACAGTCTCATATTTCGTTTGGATTTAATATGCGTGTATAAAATGTGATGTGCTTTCAGAAGGATTTCATTTTTTTTTAAAAACAGTTTTACTCGAATGAAGGATCGATTTGAAGAAGTATTAAATATAATTTGTATATACTAGTATTATTTATTATTATATATTTCATTTTCTTTCTATCCTTATCTCACAACATATTCGTTTAAGGCAGTGAGTGGAAATTACAGCTACCAGATACCATACATATGTGTGCATTGAAACATTATAAAATGCTCACTACTTCTACCTTTTTGGTTAAAATAAACCAAACACCTGTACAAGCTAATATTTTATTACCAGATTATAGTAATGAAGTTGATTTATCAAATAGCTTTGTAGATTGCTCAGAATATATCAACAAGAACAGATACAGGGGGCTTCTGCTTCACACGTGGCTAATGTTTTGTTTTAAATTCCTGGTTTGCTGTAACAAAAATAAATTCATGAAAATTGATACCCCATGAAAATTACCGAAACCACAATAACTCAAGTTTTCCACCATTTACAGTTGTCAAACATTACGTTTCATTTACGGTAACACGAATTGTGTTGATGTGGGGGTCAGAATTTCAAAAGTCAAGGTCACCGTGACTGAAAGAAAAAATGTCATCTGCAACAAGCTTGGCATTTATTGTGAAGATTCGAGTTAGCTACTACATACCAGTTATTTTGGTTCTTTTCATTAAATTTGGTAAGGGAGGATACAGAAAGAAGCTATTGACCAGTTAAGAAACTGCATTTTTGGAAAGATAAGCCTCTTTTATCACACCTCATAGCTGTACACTGTTAAATGAAGTGGTATTATTTTGAAAACATTCTTTGGATTCTTATGGGACTCAACCCTAGAACCCTAGTAAAGTGGGCATACGCTTCTTCTATCAGTGGGGATGTAAAATATGCATATGTTTAAAAGTGACATTTGAGATGAATGATTATTATTATATCTTTTTGGTTCATTGGTGATGATTATTCATATATGTGTACATTGAAGGGTGAAAAGAGTAAAAACAACCTTGAGGTCACAATTCTGACAATACGGTCCTCGGATACTCAGATTCCACCGTTTGACTACAAGCATGGCAGCCAATCATTCCATGAGTTCACCATGCACCTTGGATACCTGGGCAATCTGCAGGTGCCATCACTGGTCAGATACTCTATTGGAGATATGATTTACACCTTTATTATACACTGGAACAATGGTTTATAGTTCACAAGCTCAGTGTATAAAATGTATTAGAAATCGTTCATTAAATATACAAGAATCTTTTTGAATGTTTCTATTTTTGTCGAAGTATATAATCAAGATAAGGACAATTAACTCTTCATTTGGTATCTGATTGTAAATCACTATGACATCTCAGTATTTCCATGGGTTGTCTTTATGCGTGGACTATTCAAGTGTCGATCAAAATGTCTACTAGCCCCTCCCCAGTGGAGGTGCACAAAGCGTGCCTGCTGAATCTTGGTGGTGATTTGCTAGGTACTTATCCTCCATAGTGTTTCCCCCAGAATATAAAAAGGCCATGTTAATTATCGTCAAAAGTGCACTTGAAACACGTATATCATTCTCAAAAGGGCACTGTGTTTCATTGTGAATTGTTGTTCTTGTTATTAGTAATATTATTAGTATTTTTATTAACAACAAGAACAACAATTCATGATAAAATAAGGTGTCCTTCGAGAATGATATATGCTTATATCATTCTCAAAAGGGCACTGTGTTTCATTGTGAATTGTTGTTCTTGTTATTAGTAATATTATTAGTATTTTTATTAACAACAAGAACAACAATTCATGATAAAATAAGGTGTCCTTCGAGAATGATATATGCTTTTAAAGCGTCCTTATTATTATTATTACAGTCAAACCTGATGACAACGGCCACCCATGGGAAATCCAAAACTGGCCTTTGTACACAGGTGACCTCTGTATACAGGTTCGCCTATTAACATTGACTTTTTAACAAATAACATGCACCGAACATCACTATCAATCTTCTTCTTCTTCTTCTTATTATTATTAGTATTATTATTATTATTACATAATCAAAATTGTCTTAAGTTCACTATTCAGCAAAATCATAAAATACATGTAACTGTTGTGTTCTCTCAAATTTATGTTCCACACAAGATTACTGTTTCCTGCTTACATTAATCCATCCTATAAACGAAATCATCGCTGACTTAAAATAATCATAGACCTTAGTTTCTTTTAAACACCAAGACAAAGCAAAAATATCACTACTATTTGACAGCTTATATATGACTAGGAAACAAAGGACTGACTTTTTGGTCGGCCAGCTTGTATGAGCTTCACTTGAAAACAGCTGTTCACGCTTTAAAAATAATATCTGGATTAACCAGTTGCTCAACTGGCCGAGATCAAGAGGCAGTCGGCTTACGTGAGAAGCCTGTGATGAATAGGAAATAAAAAGAAGTCGTTTATCGCTATTCTTACAGACAACTATTTAATTTTGAATGACCCCTGAACCTAATGAAAAAGGATGTAATTCGTATTTCTTCTCAAATACAAACTTTTCTCTTCCGATATAGTTTTAATTCGCAGGCAAATAGATGAAGACATCACACAATACTGTCACACTGCTGGCACAAAATGCGACTTCCATTTCTGCAGCGATAACACGACTAGTTTTCCCACCATCCAGCAAACGAATTGCTTCGACCCCTACCTAATTATAACAACTGCCTTGTTTTCGAATTTGACATATTAACAACTTTGACTTACACTGTCAACGTAACATGAATACGGTGAGTACAAGCAAGATAAGAAATATTTGCACGTCGATTCAAATGATATCCCTTTATCTAAACATTGCCTTCCTTATGAAGCAAAAATTTAGTTTGCATAGAATGACCGGTCACTGCAGATACGCGCCACTGTGGCTGCTTAAGGCAGCATGGGGAAACCATTGTTTGGTCAGGAAACACGTGGTCGTTAACTATAGAAGGCAGGTGACCGTTTGTTTTGTTTGTTTTCTTTGGGGTGATTAGAATGGTCATTGTGAACAGGTAACCGCTGAGTAAAGGTAACCGTTAGGATAGGTTTGACTTGTATAATCATTGTTATTGCAAAATCGGGGAAATTATGAGACTAGTTCAATGCATTTCACCCAAAATATTGCAGGAGTATTGATTTTCTTCTTTTTCGTCTTTCTTTAGCAGAAGCTACTTGTGCAGTAATGTTGAGAAAAAAAAGGCACATTTAAAATCTTACCAATAGTAATAATAATGATCCATAATTACAGTCACTATAATTGACATATAAGAAATTTCTTAATTTAACTAGGCTTCATACATCTTATTTTTCTATCATTTGCCCTTTAAATTCTTTGTATGAACTATGATTTAATTTATTGAAGGGTAGGATATGTGTGTTTAATTGATCATTAGATGTACCTTTAAAAATAAATGCTATGACCAGTCAGTAGCATGTAGTGTAGCCTTCGATTTTGTCCTTTCTTGAATGTAGTCTAATGCTAAAACAGCAACATAGATTTTCTATTAGATTTTTGGATTTAATTTGTGGTAATAAACTACATGAATGTTGTTAAATTATTAACTGACAACAATCGAAACCAGTCAGAAAGTTTTTGAGTCTTTCTGACTCAGATTCAGATTCAATGCAATGCTGTCCCACATTAATTATTGTAACTGCCTGAATTATAAAGTAGACAATAATCAGCCTGTCATACAGAATAAACAAAAGTTACCATACCCAGCTATTGGCTACAAAGACAATTCATGGTGGAAAAGATAATCCCATTAATCCTATCTACCGGTACTCAACTGCATGTGAAAACATTATCTCATGAGTGTACACACTGCCACGGGTAGTGTAGTTCCAATAAATAAAGACCTTCTATACATCACCCCGTGGTGTTAATTAGCATAGACAGGGAAATGTGTATTCAGCGGACAGAAATGTGCCAACTGTAGAAAACTCCACCTGCCTAAATCCCGGGAGTGCCCCTATGCAATCAGAGAGGAACAAATATGCTGAAAAACAAAGTCCAATAATCAGTAGCTAAAACTCAGATCATGATACAAGAATCAAATAACCATAAAATGACCGTAGCACAAAATCAAGGTCAAACAGCCAAAATACCGTCACCTAAAGCAACTAAAACCACCACAACAAAGGAAGTGGCGAAAAGCAGTACTTCACTGCAAGATAAATCCGATAATGTACAACCCTCCAACGGAAACAAAAAAATGCAACAAATAAAGCGGAAATAAACAGCAATATATAACAAAGGTCCACACAATACAATAACTCCGGCTCAGTCTGTACCGAGCGTCAGCAAAGAAAACAATCCTCTCATACCAATAGTAAAAGTGCTCGAACTTATCCGGGATGTAATCGACTCTGTACTCGCACTAAATAAGGACAATCTTGTACAAGTCGATGCCGTATACAACCAGATAGTTGCACTTGCCACACTGCAAATCCTAAATAGGGCACCTACAGCCGCAGTATAACAAACAGGCCCATTTACAAATTAAATAGGACGAACCCAACGTGGATACAACAAATATAATTAGAATTTTGCAGTGGAACTGCAGGGGTGTACGGCACAACATACCGGAGCTGTTAGATAAGATCCAGACTGTGCATAGTAAACCAGACATTGTGTGTCTTCAGGAGACCCACTGAAATGAGCAAACACAAAATCAACTTAAAATGCCAGGATACTCCACCTGCTACTATAAACACAGACCAGATGGGAAGCGGGGAGGCGGCCTGGCAACATATGCAAGTGACGCTCTCTCAAGTGAGACTGTCGACGACACGCTGCAGCTACCAAACTCTGAACCACTCACCGAATATCAAATAATCAAACTAAACTTGGGCAAACAAACCCCTAATAGTAATCAACATGTATGACGCGAAACTTATCAAACCATTGTTAGTAAGCTAGGAGAAGACATAATTATCTGCGGGGATTTTAATGCCCACAGTGAACTATGGGAAGGATCCCATCTGGATAAGCGAGGTAAAAAATATTGAGAAATGAATCACGACATCCAACCTTGTGGTGCTGAATAACGGTGCACGCGCTAGAGTTAATCCCGAAAACGGGGCTATGAGATCTATTGATCTAACCATCTTTTCCCCCAAAATAGCGGAAATTACCGACTGGGAAGTAGATGAATCAAACTCCATGGGTAGGTGCCATTTCCCAATATTTACCATTGTGCATATAAAAGCACACAAGAACAATACCGAAACTACCCCAAGGTGGAGATTTGAAAAGGCAGACTGGGAGATGTTTCGCTCTCTATGTGGAGATCTGATGTACAACGACAATGTTGACACTTTTAATGAAAACATTGTCAAGGCACTGACCTATCCAGCGGAACGATGCATTCCCAATACTGGAGGGCTAGGCAACAAACAAGCAGTCCCTTGGTGGAATGATGGATTCAGGCAAGTCGTAGGTGAACAAAAGGCCCTAAATAAATTCAGGCACACCAAAAACTCACTCGACTTTCTTGCCTATAAAGAACAAGAGCGCCTGGCGAAGAACACCATATTCACGGCGAAGCAAAATTCCTGGAAAGAAATCTGCTCGTCTCTAAACTTTAAGACAAATTCCAAATAAGTGTGGGATAAAATTAAGAAGATTTGGGGTAAAAGTACATTTTCGACCCCTAAGATAGCCGGACTTACCACAGATGGCGAAAATGCCGAAACATTAGCCACCCACTTCGCAGATATGAGCAGAAACTCCAATCATTCCCAAACGTTTCAAGCACATAGAATTATGATAGAAAATGATCTCCCTAGATTGTTCACGGACAGGAGAAACCAATCAAGCCCCTTAAACGTAGATTTCACTGTACATGAGTGGCGAAGGGCGCTCAGCAGGAAAAAAAACACCTCACCGGGCGAGGACTCGCTGGGCTATAAAGTCTACAAAAATCTCCCAGAAAATATCGAACTGGAGATTTTGGATCTGCTGAACCTGACGTGGCGATCGGAGGAAGTACCTGTTCGCTGGAAACAGGCAATTGTCGTACCGATCCCGAAACCCGGCAAGGACCCGGCGGATGTAAACTCGTACAGACCCATCTCCCTTACCAACAACATCTGTAAGATTATGGAAACAATGATAAACAATAGGCTGAAGCCACCTGGAGAGTAAGAATTTGATATCCCAAAACCAAAGCGGATTCTGCAACAAGCGATCCACTCTGACTAATTAATTCGCTTGGAGTCAAGCATAAGACTGGCGTTCAACGCAAAAAGAAAGTGTGATCGTAAACTAATCGCAGTTTTCCTCGATCTTGAAAAAACATATGACCTAATTTGGACCAATGGTCTAATTGCAAAGTTGAACTACTACGGAATAACAGGCCGCATACATAAGTGGATATCGAACTTCTTAACAGGCTGAAAAATCCAAACTAAAGTGGGCAACCAATACTCTAATATACGCGAGCTCGAAAACGGAACACCCCAGGGTAGGGTACTAAGTTCAACTCACTATAACATCACGGTTAACGACTTATAAAAGTCGGTCGATCTGATCCATCTGGGTCTGTCCCAGTTTGCTGATGGCAGTGGAATCTGGAAAGCGGGCAACCCATCCAGCGAAACTGTGGTCGGCCGACTGCAGGCAGGGCTTGATGGAATCGGGCGATGGGCCAATAGGTGAGGCTTCAAGCTAGCCCCCGGCAAGACAGTAGGGGTGATGTTTTCACCAAAAACTAAATGGCGTAGGAAATCTCCAACATTATTCCGCAATGGGATAGAAATAAAATTTGAAAAAGTGGCTAAATTCCTGGGGATGCTATTCGATGAACAAGAACAACATTTAGTCTCCTGTTTTGCTCGTGGCTTGGCTGAATAAATTACAGACCTAGCCATGTAGCATTGTTCTGGATCTCAATTCAATCATCCTAGTCAGAAACAACACGACACATGTTTGATGATGAGTTCAAAAGACAAGTTAGAAGAGTATCTGGAAGATGCATGGGCCCTAATCTCAGAAGAGAAGATTTTGAAAAAGTGGTATAAAGAATTGCGTGACCATTCCTTACCTCCATTCACTTCTCTGGAGACAAAATACATCGAAGCTCTCTTACAAAAGAGTACGGAGACTACTCGTTCAACTACTTACTTGTCAGATATTTTCAAGGAAAATGTCAGGTGTGAACTAATGACTTATCATTACCTGTAAAAAAAAAGAAAACTGAGTACCTGGGAACTTCATTAAAAAAAACAACAACAACAGCAAAAAATAATGGATACCTGGGAATTTCATTAACTTCCGACTCACAGTTAGTACGCAGCTTCTTAGAATCCAGTGATGTGTGCTAAAGATGAACTTCCACATCGAAAACATGAAGACGTTCAAGCTTATCTTATCAACACAGGCGACAGTCATCGACCAGGAACCCACTGGGTAGCCGCCTACTTTTCCAAGAGGAAGTTCACCATTTTACCCAAGATGGTGCAACTTCACGTGGAAGATATCCTGCGAGAGGAGATTTCAAAGGAAAATATAATAACGGGAAGAGAAGCAACAGCAACAAAAGCAACAACAGCAGCAACAGGGAGAAGAGGTGGATAAGTTTAAGATGGAGACAGATGAGTTCTCTGTCTCCTACAGAAAGATAAAACCATGTGCTGTAGTCAAGCCCATTGTGAGACCTAGCAGTCCTGGATATCGTCGTCGTTAACATCTCAACGGTCCAGGAGCACAATCCAACGGCACTTGTTAGGGCCATCCACATCTCTTAGAAAAGAGATACTATTCAATCATTACCAATTTTGAATGGTTGTTTATGTTTGTGTATGTCTTTGTCTTTCACAAAAACCTTAAACTTAAAAGCCCCTTCTACCCCAGTGTAATAGTGTATTGGTTTGGGTATATTGTGTATGAATAAACACTCCCTAACCTTGTCTAATATTAAACTATGTGCAAAAAAATAAGAAGAATGTTTGTCTTAGGTCCGCACGATTTCTCTTGACATGCATTCTGTATTACACTTACGGATGTTTTCCTTCACGTACGCGTACCGAATCGGATGGATGCTTTCCTTCATGTCCGTGCTTAAAGCATATAAAGCGATGCGTTCGCCAGTCTTGCCATTCATCGTCGATCGTGTAAAGAAGAAAGAAGAATTGCTAGCAAACATTGCAAGGTGGAAAAGTTGATAGAACCATCAGTTTGATGGAGAGATTGCTCCTTCTGGGTCAGGTGGAGGAGATGGTGTGTTATGCCCACAATAGAGACCTAAAGAGGGAGATAACCTCATTAAGAATCACCAAGGAGTTTGTTAGAGAGGTAATGGATGAGGAAGTCACCAAAATCAAGGCCGCCTGGGCAGAAGAAAAGAGGGAAAGGGAACGGCAGAAGAGAGAGAGGGACTTTGAGCGGCTGAGGATAAGGATTGGATCCCTGATAAGGAGCTGACACAGCAGCAGTAGCAGCAACTTCTGATTGTACAAAGTGTTGGGCTCATAGTCTCCACCAAAACATCTTGGAGAAGTGCAAACAGATGGGGACAAAGATGTGACAGAAAACGAAAAGGCCCTTTTCAGGGCGACCCAGATCTCTATAAAAGAGAGATACAACTCAGTTATTGCCGATTTTTGTATGTTTGTGTATGTTTATGTCTATCTTTACTAACTAAAACTTAAAACCCCTTACTCCTCTTTTATGTTTGTGTGTGTATGTAACTATAAGCACTCCTACCCTTGCTTGCTTGTGTATAATAGTATGTATGTTTGTGTGTGTGTGAGAGAGAGAGAGTATAGTGTGTATATAAACACCCCTACCCTTGTGTGATAGTATGTTTGTCTTTATGTAAGTATAGCGTGTGTATAAAAACACTCCTACCCTTTTCGTTGGATGTAGTGGGTGCGTTGGATTGTAATCAGAACTAGGTGCTGCATAGTCGGGTGTGTGTTGGATAGTATATATTAACTTAAATACCTAAACCAAGAAACTAGTCTTGAATTCTGATTATTTTATCTGGCTTTTACATTTTGGACAAAATGAATAAAATAACTGCACCAAAGCAGCCCGTGTGTATTGGTAAAAATTCCTTTAGGCAATAAGAAATAAAAGATTAAATTCTATTACGTTTTAGTTTAACTTCTGATATTATTTAAATATGTGCTATAGTAACAAACAATTAATGTTTCTACTGTAACTGTGAAGACCACCCAGTGACCACAAAAATGAGTGTATAAATTGATTTGCAGAACTGCATCTAGAAAGGACTAGTACGAAGCCACCTAAAAAATATACAAAACAAATGTGTATCAACAGTATGTATAGATACCTGTTTTTGATATATACTTACGTACAAATACTTTGTAAAAACACTCAATGAGTGACATACATAATAAACAGAAAGACAAAAACTTAATTGTAAACATTCGGTGCATGACGTCAAAAACTATGTAAATTTCTCTGCCTATGCTGTTGATGCTTAACCATTTGATGACTTTCTTCACGGTCTTTTCAAGAACATTCCACTCATTTCTACCAGAAAAGGCCAGCGATGGCCCAAAAAACTTCCCAAACAAATTGAAGTACGGGAAAGACTGTTAAGACCATCTCAAATAGATTCTCACTCTTGCTCGGTTCCTGGTGACCGTAAAACTCTAAATCAGTAGATCTGTATTCTCCTGAAACAAAAAATATATAATATCATATTATCTCATGTACTTCTCTGTCATTCATTTTTTTATTCATCAGTTATTGTTTCGTCTCTTGCTTTCTTCTTTTTTTCCTTATTTTCACTAGTGCAGAAAGGAAAATACTCTGAGAGTGGAAGTAATAATTTTCGGACGATGCCTTTTGAAACATTCCTTTTCACGTAGCACATTACTTAAAAATAACTCACATACAACTTCAGTTAGAAAGCTTCATATTTCAGCAACCACGAAACAAAAGAAATATATTTATTTTCATTTTTTCATCAATAGAGATAAAGTCTGTTAAAGATTGAGATATTGCTTGTGTTACGGCATTGTGTATTATCTTTATATTATAATAGTTTTCATTTGGGTTTATAAACTTTGTATTCTAATACCATAGTCCAGTAGCATATGCTATTTGTAAAGTACAAATGAATGTCAACATGTTTATATGAGTCATGTTAAGTCCTGGGAAAATCAATAATTATGTCTGTCAGCTTAACCCACAATGAAGGAGCCACGTGCTAGCGCACAGATTTATGACTTTGTCAACATTATGTTTATTTGAAATAAGGTATTTTCATTGTAGTGCGAAAGCACTTTTAGTTTCTGATTGGTTAAAGAAGGTTGTTGACAGAATTCATTCTAAGTCGTAGTATTAGAGTTTTAGAGACTATATATGCCAAAATAACCACTGAATCTTCATTCTTTGCAGTTCATCTGAACCGTAAGGTTATTGAGGAAGATTATTATTGTTTGTAAAATCAGCTGGTGAAATTCTATTATCTACATAGTACATTTTGGATTTAAGTACTATTCTTCAAGGAATGTATACATTCACAGGAATTTACCTGAGACTAATAACATTTGGATTTGAAACTGTGTTTCTTGTGGCACATCAACACTTTAGTTACTTAATTCAGAGTGCTTTGGATTAACTTCCGGATTATCAAAATTCAATAGAACATTTAGGATTATATATGAATTTCTAAACTGTAACTTATTTTTAATTCTTTTAATTTGTTTGTTTTAAATATTTAATATTTTAGGAAAAGTAATTTATATTTTATAAATTGTGAAAGCTTGTTTGAGTCGTTCTTTCTTTTGTTACTATTTCTAACCCCTACACGTAACACTTGCATTATCTAGAAGAAAACAAAAATTACTGGACATTGTATACTTTACAATACAATATGTGCCATGACAGCAAATTAATACCGATTACTGATTTCGTGCTCAGAGGACACTACATAAGTATTCATTTGGTATAAAATTTATGAAATTAATTGAATATTTGTATATGCCACAAGCTGACTGTAATGTACATGAACCATACGTCGTCATGTATCCATAATTTCCATAAGATCTTGAAATAGTGTTACAAGATACCCACGATACTAAGTTCTAACCCCCTTCAGAATTCATTTACTTCGAGGAGCAGTCAAACTATGCTCTCTGGCATTAAACTGAGCAGATAGCTGCTTAGAGAAATTCCAAGCAGGAGTAGGTCTGACGAGACAAAGACCACCTGTCCCTAAAGTTGTCAGCTGAAGTGACCTAAAGCCATCACGCAAACATTTATAAAAAAGAGCATCTAGAGATGACATTCTCCTAGTGCCCCACTAATGTAAACACTAGATACAAGATACAATAGCTTTCATTTAACATCGAAAGTCTGGGTAACATAAAACCACTAGTTTCTGGACGAGCTATTTTACCGACATGACATAACATAAATACTACATATTTCGCAGACATGTACACAGATAGTACATATTTGCAAGGACACAATACACATCAGAAACATAAAAATGACAACAGCAACAACATATCAAAAGACACGACAACATTACATAATATGCAAATATACATTTTTTTTTTAAAAACGTATGAACACAAAACACACGTCACAGAAAGGCATACGTTTGAAAATTTAGATAAGAAATATAACAGTTTTATTGTTAAAAGCATGCAAAAAGACCATATTTATTACTTAAGACATCAGGAAATGAGGGTGCTAAAAGTTGATATTTAAGCTTTTTTTTATCTAAGACACTAAGTAAATAAAATAAGCATTATGGGAGCAGGATTTAAACCAGAGAAACTCAGTGAAATTGGTAACCTTAAAGCTGAATTGCCGCTGAGTACTAAATACAGTGACATAAAACACCTTTACAGTGAGGTCCTGAACATATCTGAATCAGCCTGGTGAATTCTTTGAAATCAGGGGGCGTTCTCAGCTCATTGGGCAGGCTGTTCCACACTTTGGAGGCGTCAAATGTAAAAGAGAGCTTACCATACCTTGTGGTCTTTACCATTGGTATTATTGCTAGATTTTGGTGTCTAAGATTATAGCTGCAGTTTTTGAATGTGACCAGATTGTTCAAGTAATTAGGTGATTTGTTGTGAAGTATCTTATATACTTCAGTTGCCATATATCTTAATCTACAAATATGTAGTTTAGGAAGATTTGTTTTTCTTAGCAGATAGTCAGATGAGCTATTAAAGTCATCAAACTCCAAGTTTAGTGCCCTATACTTTTTTTTCCATTTTGTCAGAATTGTGTTTGCTACAGAAATGACTAATAAGGGAGCAGTGGTTGAAGTTTGACCTAATAAAGCATTTGTAGATCAAAAGCTTAGTCTTAGTGGATAAACAGTGGTTGAGACGTTGCAAGATGTTTAATTGTCTTACTGCTTTTTGACAGATTTTGATATGTGGTTGCTAATATTTAGTTGAGAATCAATATCTACTCCAAGGAGTTTTACACAGTCTTCACGTGTTATTTCATTGTACTCTATGTCAAATTGAATAAATTCTGCGCATATTTTACCAAGAACATTGGGTTGGAATTTCGGGGGGGGGGGATCTGCTTGCATACCAGTGGCTGCAAACCAGTCCGTCAGTATCTTGCTCTCATTTTGTAGAAAAGATATAACATTATTTCAATCTTTTTGGATGCAAGATATGATGTTGCCATCAACGTAATTATACAGTGTTGTTTGTTTAGTGAAATAGAAAATGTCGTTTATAAACATATTAAATATGATCGGTCCCGGTATTGAGCCTTGTGGTACTCTTTTTGGATACATTATCCCAGTTACTATACGAGGATCCCAGTTTAACGCGTTGTTTTTTGTTATACAAATAGTTTGTAATTAGTTTGATCGAGTTTTGATCAATGTTATAGACTTTTTATGGTGATGAGGCTGTTGCGAAAGACTGTCAAAGGCCTTCGACAGGTCCATTAGTACTGCAACAACATTGGAACCATTGTTCAGGGCGCCCCTCCAGTCCTCTACCAGTTTCATTAATGTGGTTTCACATCAGTACCCTTTTTTAAAAGCAGATAGAAAGCTATGAAAAATACAATCAAAATGCAATTGCATCTGATTATAGATGCCTTTCAAAAATGTTGGAAGTGCACGGTAAAATGCTGACTGGTCTGTAGTTGCCCCTATCCATAGGATCAGATATTTTGTAGATTGGGGTTATATGTGGTCCATTAAGACAATCTGGATATTTCCCTTGGTCAATACGAATATTAAAGAGTATGCTAGTTTCTGAGCATAAAACTGGTGAACATAATTTGAGAATTTTAGGAGGTGTGTTGTCAACACCTGTAAATTTCTTTGTATCAAGGCCTTTCTTAATTTGAAAACTTGTTCTGGCACTACATGTTTCAATCTGAGAGTTTAGTATTTTTCAGATGATTGATTGTCATGTATAGCTTGTATGCTAGAGTGAAAAGTAGAGTCATCTTTGAGTTTATTTGACCCAACGGTTTTTGCAATGTTTAATGTAGTATTCACTGAAAATTTCACCTACTTTAGTTTGGTCAGTAATCAGGGCATCAACCTGCATCTGAATATTGTTGCAGTCTAAACATGTATCTTTGGCTGATAAGAGAATCTGAATGATAGGCCAAACGTCCTTAGACTTTAGGCCACCACTGCACCTTTCAAAGAAACAAAATCTAATAGATTGAATTCTGAGCTTGGTAACAAAAATGTCTATGTTTTTTATAAGTTTCCAAGAATGGTTTAGTTTAAATGTTTTTGTTCTGGACCATACGCTTTTTATATATAGACTTTCTAAGTTCACTCTTCATGGGGGGGGGGGGGGGATGGGGGTCTTTTGGGGGGGTATTTCTGCTTTTCAGGAGCATGTTTATCAATGACCTCCAATAGTAGCTTTTCGTGTGCCCAATAATTTCGAATGTGTCAATGACGTGAAAAGGTATTCTATTAACATCATCAAGGAATTGTATCTCATCAAAATTTGTGTTGCTTCTGAACGTGATTTTCTCACGTATGTTTGAAATATGTATTCTTTTAGTGTTGTGGCTATCTTGTGATGCCAGGCACTTACGCCACATTCAAAATTTATTTCATGACAAAATAAGTGTGGATTATTAGTAGCAGCAATAATATCTATTAGGGAGGGGATCAGTCTTTAACATAGTAAGTAGAGTTCCCTATGACATTTGTTAGATTGAAAGTATCACAGCTTCATCTATGTGTTTGACTTTTCTCCGTATTTACACTCCTACTGAAAATACCCTATGGTCCAATAATCTAAATTGCTATTCTACTAACGCTAGTATACCCTGCAGTCTAAATTGTCATACCACTTATGATACACTTTGGTTTGACGGTAACATATCGAATACTTAATGCGATAATTTCTAAGTATTAACAAGCACATCTACACAACTTTCTTGAAATGTGTACCAAGCTTGGTTGAAATACCTTGAACGGTTTGAGAGTTATTATACAGAAACAGAAATATGTATTGATAGACAGACGGACATAGTGACAGCTATATCCCCCATATAAAATACATGGGGGATAGAAATATAATGTTCTTCCAATCCATCTTTAATAATACTTTTGATTGGCAGATGAAACAATTAAGTTTTCAACGTTTATCAAAGGCAAATGTTTCAATGAAACTTGCTGGAGTGGCTTAACACTTTCTAAACAAATAAACTAATATTGAAACTAAATAATTCCTAAGAGCACAAGGTACAACTAAGCCACTGTTTTAATAGGCATGTAAACTAGGCCACTGTTTTAATAGGTGTGTAAACTAGGCCACTGTTTTAATAGGTGTGTAAACTAAGCCACTGTTTTAATAGGTGTGTAAACTAAGCCACTGTTTTAATAGGTGTGTAAAGTTTCACTGAGATATCTTAAACAATTTAGGAGTTTTACTGTGGAAACGAAAGTCTGAATGATGGCTGTGTGGATGAACAGACAAATGGACGAAAACGTTACAAGTACTGAAACTGAAAAAGGCACATCAACACAACTAGTGTAATAAACGTACTAAATCTCACACATATATCTTAAACGGTTTTGGAGTTCTGCTCTAAAAACGAAAGTGTGAATAATCGATGTATGGCTGGAAAGAAAGATGGAAAAAACATTTTTTTAAATTGAAACTGAAGAATCGTGAACTGAACAAGATATATCTAGACAACTGTTCTAAAATATGTACATCAAGTTTAATATAGATACCTTTAACGGTTTTGGAGTTCTACTCCTGAAACGAAAGTATGGATAATGGATGGATGGACAGGCAAACGGAGAAACGATCAACATATTCAAACTCAAGAATAGTGAAAAGTAAAAGGCATATTTAGGCCACTAGTCTAATGTGTTGACCAAGTTTCAGAGAGATATCTTGAATAATTCGAGAGTTATACTCTTGAAATAAAAAATATTCACGGAGAGACCGACAGACATACAGGCATACAGACAAATTAATAGCTATATCACCCGTACTTCGTCAAAGACATTTTTATTTCTTCATCCACGGAGGGGTAAGGTATCTGTATCTCAGTGAATACAGACACTTTCATTATTTTCAAATCGACTTAACTTTACTTTGACTTCTACTCTAATATATGTCATCGTAAACTCATCATCAAATACGACCAGTAGAATGTAAATTGCAAAAAAGCCTTTCAGACTGATTGATTGTTTGGCTATTTGTCGTAATTATAATCAATGGCAATGTATCTTAATATGTGTCTAATATTAAAAAGAAAATATTATTTGTTAGCGTCCGTCACAAGGGTAGCGACGAATTTCTGATAGAGGACACTCCTTCTTGTGAAATTAAAGACAAATTTAAGATTTGTAAATTATGAGTGAAAATGTACGAGTATGTCTATCCATTTATGTCTTAAGTTTTGCGTAGTTGATGTTTTCACCATGATTTCCATAGTCTTTCTGTCTACTCTATCTTCTTGGATCAATCTTATCTAATTGCAATAGCTTTCTAAGCTTTTTGTGACAATTTACTAACGAACCTGTAACATATTCAGATGACTATTAGTAGGACTTTAAGTTTACTTACGATCTCTGAAGTACAATGGATCTGAAGCAAAGCCCTCGACATCCTCAATTCTAGCAGTAATATTGATCAACAAGTCTTTGCCGTTAAATAGTGTCGTATCTATGCTAAAGTCGAATGTATTTGGTTCCAGAACTGTACTGTACGTCGGACCATCTGGTTGAACTGAGTAGCGGATGATGTAGGATGTGATTGACCGAGTTAATCCTGTTGGAGGTGCCCATCTCAAGATGACGGAGTTTCTGCTGGACGTCATTGTGAACGATGTTGGAGGACCTGGTGGTTTTACTTAAAGATAGGATAATGGATCAAGAATAGTATCGTGTTGGTAACTGAAAACTGATGAGAACTTTGTTCAAGGCCATGGTAGGATATTGGTTCTAATTTGTCGCCTCTGGTAAAAATTGATCGGATCTGATTACCTTTGCTAATTCTGACGAATTAAAACTGATTTTTCATTAAAAAAAAGTTTGTTTCTCTATCTGATGATATTTTGTAGCTAAATACGGTGTCTCACTTCTGACGAATTTCATCAAAATGCGAAAATACCTGCATATTTAACGTACACGGATATGACTGAAAGTGTGAGCCGGTCCTTGTTACATTACGAAATTTCTACAGGAATGGGATCACATAAGAGTTGTCATTTCTATAAAATATTGTCATAAAACACGGACCCCCTTTTATATAAATCTTCAAATGAGTCACCGTAAAATATCGCCATTTTCTAGCGTCTGTCTGAACTTGCAGAAATATATTGTAGTTAGGATTTTGCATTTGCTGATGATTGTTCTTTAGTAAGTGTATATAAAAAAAGAAATAATGCATAACGATTTATTATTTTAATGAAGTTAGATAATATTATGGAACACGTACACTTGTTCGGAAAAACTGTAGGTCATACGGTTACTTTTAGTCCAGCTACTGATGTAACCTCCTTTGCAGAAGTTGCAATAGTTCCTGTCATAAATGACGAAAAAGTGAGTATTAACAGTCCAAGCAGAAATTGTTTGCTAGCCTGTTGTTTTATTTACTGATATTTATTTTAAAGATGTTGCCGTCCTTACAATAAGGTTCACATAAATGTCTGTTATTACCATGCTAGGTAAGTGAAACCATAATGATGGCCACGTGATAGTAAAAACCGAAAAGTGATTTTTTTTTTTTAAAAACTGATATTTGAGACTGAGAATATCGTGCATTTTGACCAACAAACTAAGCCAGGGTCGGTAAGACAACAGAGTCCATAGTTAATTTCATGAAGAGATCGTCCCAAGCAGTAAATTCCACTACGAATCTTAACTTGTTATCCAAAAACAAATAAATAAATAATAACAGAAACGAAAAATATAATCTAAAAAGAAAAAATTAATTTCTAATGCTAAAATATATTTTCTGATATTCAACACTTGATCCGCATTATTAAGAATAATTTTAGTATTTAAAAAGAAATAATTTTCTACTATAAAATATTTTTTAGCATGAGAAATTATTAATAATAAAAGGAAAAAAAGAATAAAGAAAAAATAATAATAAGAGACCAATTATAATATAAATTAATTATTTTTGCTTTATTCAATAAATTTATTATATTTTACCAATTGATAGTTCTGTTGATTTCTTTTACAACAATATAATTTGTAATATTTATGCTAAAAAAATTAACCACCACTTCAGTCAGTTTATCATATAAACAGTATGGTATGCATATGCATATTTTGCTTTGTGACAGTTATTAAGATACCGGAATAGTTTTGCGAAATTATTAAAGGCACATCGTTTGAAAATTAGTTAATATTGAGCGTCTAATTACAACACGTATTAGTAGATCAAATCGTCTATATTATTGGTTAATTGGTTAGTTTTATAAAACAATATCATCCTTAGCAGACTTCTGTGTGTCTGTATGTATGCGGGGAGAGAGAGAGAGAGAGAGAGAGAGAGAGAGAGAGAGAGAGAGAGAGAGAAATAATCAACCTAGTTCACTCGTTTGGTTTCGTCAAATGACAAGGCAAGACTACCTTCATTGCTGTACCAATATTTCAACTTTAATAAACCTTTTCTGGCTAAAACATAGCATAACTAAATGTGAAACGTGTCCATTTCCAGGAGATATGACCTTCATTGTTTCTATCATTCAACAATCAAGCCCCTTACTAGCTGATCAATAAAGACAGCTTACATTATAAATGACAGATGCACGTTCTTAAAGTGTCACTTGCACCTTTCCTAAAATGATACATGTCATCAATGGTGGAGACCGCAGAAAACTTATACTAGTTATGTGTATATGGGGAACAAGAGTGTAAAACTGTATGTGCGCATATGTATAGTTATAGTTTCCCAGAAAGCATGTTCTCCAGAGCGGAAAATAATCCATAAACCACTTTTCTCCGGAAAAAAATAGATTCTAGGAGTAAAATTCCGGCTTGGATAAATTACTCTATAGTAAAATTTATGAGAGACAATCGGCTCTAGATCCATTTTTCCATCGGGGGAGATGGCGGATGGGGATTAGCCCATAGGAAAATCTACACTGCTAGACAGGTCTGCGTTTTAACATACGGAGTAGAATTGGCTCCTGAGGAAAATCCACCTGATTGGATGGAATCCACTGCTCTCATTGGTCAAGTGCATATACAGTTATCGATTACTTACACACGTGATAATGTAGTAGATGAGATTAAGAAAGACGTAGTTCGAAAATCAACGCAACATAATAACTTTGATGGCATTACTGTGTCGTCCTAAGATGTCAATACCTAAAGTTTCTACTGATAATCGTTTTATCACTTGTATCGATCGATTAACCAGTTCTATCAGACATCTATAAAACAATTATGTTCACACAGGGCTGACTTGGTTCTTATATATCTTTTTTGGCATGAGAATTATGATCGCCATATACAAGTGACTGATACTTTTACAAAGTTATATGAAATACTCTGAATTAAAATACTAGATATTACAGCAAGCCAGCCCTTCTGTGATGAATACCTCATACATATTAATTTGCGAAAATTATTTACTGTGCTGAGAAAGCTTCCCTGACCCTTCTAAAGGTTTTGAAACTTTGCATTTTATGACATTTGCCAGTAATACTTAATTAAAATATATCATAATGAATCACGATAAGTTGCAAAGTAACGATCTTTTCTTATCAAACTCGGAGAAGTTAAATTGCAATAAAGCCTTTCAGATGGTAATTGATTGACTGATTAGCGATCTGTCATGATTATCACTCAATGGCAATATATCTTAATTTGTGAGTGTAATCTTTAAAACGAATTTATTTATTAACGTCCTTCACAAGGGTAGCGATGAATTTCTGATAAAAGACACCTCGTCTTCATGTGAAATTAATGACTTATTTAAGGGTAGTATGATGGATAGATTTACGATTATGTTCCCAATTAATGTCTTAATATTATCGTAATTGATGTCATCGTCGTGATTTCCTCAACCTTCCCTCTCTACTCTGTGTTCTTGGATCAAAGACCATTCTATCGCAACTGCTTTCTAAGCTACATTTAGTGATAATTTGCTGAAAACCCTGAAACTGATTCATGTGGCTATTAGTAATACGAGAGGTTTACTTACGAGCTCTGACGTATAATGGATTTGAAGTAACACCCTCGACGTCCTCAATTCTAGCAGAAATACTGATCAAGAAGTATTTCCCATCAAAAAGTGTAGCGTCTATGCTAAAGTGAAATGTATTTGGTTCCAGAACTGTACTGAACTCGGGACCAATCGGTTGAACTGTGTAACGGATGACGTAGGATGTTATTGGCAGAGTTAATCCTGTTGGCGGTGCCCAACTCAGGATGATGGCGTTGCCAATTAACTTCGATGTGAACAATGTTGGTGGACCTGGTGGTTTGACTGAAAAGGAGGATAATGGATCAATAATAGTATTGTGCTGGTGAAATAAAACTGATAAGAACTATGTAAAAGGCTATGATTAGATATCGGGGCTAATTCTTCGACTTTGGTAAAAATAAATTATAACTGATGAGTTTTACTAATTCTGATAAATTAAGACTAATCCATCCTAAACATAAATTTGTCTGTTTATCTAATGCTAGTTTTTACTTAAATATGGGGTCTCACTCATAACAAATTTCGTTGAAATTCTAAAATCCTTGAATATTTAGCGCACTCGGATAGGACGGAAAGTAGGAACGAGTCGGTATTACATTTCGAAGCTTCTATAGAACGGGGACCACATTACAATGGTCATTTATGCAAAATATATTTGTCTAATACGGACTCGTTTTTATACAAATCTCCAAAAGAGTCCAGTTTAAATTAGCGCATGATGAGTAGGTCGCCATTTTCAAGCGTCGGACTAGACTTGCATAAAGTAACGCTACCTGCTTTCACAGATAAACGGTAGTAAGTTTGTTACATTTATTTTGTAATGATTATTCTTTGGTGTATATAAAAAAAAAAAAAAATAATACATAGCGATTTATTATTTGAACAAAGTCAGATAATATTATGACCGTGAGCCATACGACCATATTTAGACTGGTTAGTGATTAACCACCTTTGCATAATACGCAAGTGTTCCTGTCAAAAAATGACAAAAAAAAGTAAGCATCACTAGTCCAAGAAGAAATATTTTGCAACCAAATAGTTTTATTCACAGGTTTTTAGATTCCAGTCCTGTTAAATAATTCTTGAACACAATAAAGGTCGATCCCCACTAATAGTTCACAGCAATGTACACAAATAAAGACGAAAACAAACAGCACATCAAATGATCACTAAGCAAAGGCGTACGAACGACACACACATTCGGAAGATGAGACTCAATTTTTTTTGACGTTTAAATCAGCGCAAGTTGGAATGTCGTTGGAAGGACGGGTCTGGTTTTCTCAGTATGAGGGGCCATATTACCATTCTAAATGAGTGAAATCATAATCATGGTCAAATGTGAGTAAAAGTGAAAATAAAATAATGTGTTCGAAATTTTGACATTAAGCTGCGAACTTAACCGTCTTACAAATGATAGGTGGCTATTTGTAGGATGGGCAAGGCAACCAGGTCTCAAAACCAAATAAATCAATACAATACGATCAAGTATGACAACAGAATTTTCAAATGCTTTAAAATATTTTCTCATATTTAACTCTCAATCCGCAATATTAATACTGATTTTTAATATTTTAAAATATACTTTCTAATATAAAATAATCTTTAACTTGAAAATAATAATAATAATAATAATAATAATAATAATAATAATAATAATAATAATGATAGTAATAATAATAAACGTCAATTATAATATAAGTGAATAGCTTTTTTGTTTTTATTTCATAATTGGTTTTCTTGTCTAAATTTATACTCTTGATTTTTGTAATGTGAATATGATTCGTAATATTTATCATGAACAAAATCAAGCTCCCCTTCAACCAGTAGATCATATAAACAGTGTGTTGTGGATTTGTATATATTGCTTTTGTAGAGAATGATTAGGGACACCAGTATAATTTTGCAAGGTCATTAAAGACTCACGGTGCAAATTATATAGAAGAATGGGAACCCGTCTAAAAATAGGTGAAGATGTAGAGACACTGTTTAATGATGGAATTTCAGTTCTTGTACAGACATGACTTTGGAAAACTCATTAATGAAATCAGCAGCTGATTGTTTTGTGCGGAATTTAAAACACATGTTTCCAGCATATGTAGATGAATACAATGCCGCAGCTCTTATGGTTTTCTCTATACATAAGCTTGCAGCAAGGATTTGTCTATGCTGATAAATATAGGTTTGATCATGAGCATTCAGAATTTTAAAGTTATTGAATTTTTAATTTCATGGTGTATCCATAGGTTTAATATTGGGGTTGAATTAGTACCGTGAATCCTTAAGGGCACCATCATTGCAAGCCACGGGAGACAAACCCCTACGCTCCATGATAAAGGAGCGTAGCGGATTGTCCCCCGTGGCTTGGGGCAATGTAAGGGCCCATATATTATAAAATAATTCATTTGGAGCATTTATTACAACAAGTATAAGTAAATCAAATCTTCTATAGCAATAGTTAGTTTTATAGAACAGTATCGTTCTTAGCAGACTCGTGGGGGGGGGGGGGGGTATGTGCGCAGAGAGAGAGAGAGAGAGAGTTCAAAGTTTCCGGGCTAACAAACTCAAGAATCAACAAAGTTGACTCATACATATTTGGTCAAATGAACAGGCAAGACTAGTGGCGGCGCGAGAGTTCGAGGCGCCCGGGGGCAATGTTCCTTAGTGGCGCCCCTACCCAGGCGCCCGAGTGCAATTCTCTTTAGTGGCGCCACCACTTACCTAAAGAAAATAGTTTTTATGTCGTTTGCCAACCTCCCTCCATCCCCACTCGCCTCCTAAATATACAGTTTGTGAAGAATTGTCCCCGTAACACTAAGGTGAAGGTGAAATAAAATAAAAATGTCAGCTGCAAAACAAAAGAAAATAGCTCCCGACGTTGCCCCCCCCCCCCCCCTTCGACTGGGGCTTGGAGCAAATTGCTCCCTCCCAATCCCTTCCTCGCGCCGCCACTGGGTAAGACTATAGTCATTGTTATTTCGATATTTCAGCTTCTTTTAAAATCTATCCTGGCTAATAAAAAGTAACTAAATAAACAAATGCATCTATTTCCAGAATAAGGGACCTTCATTTTTTTTCTAGTATGCAAAGAAGGAAGCCAAGTGCTTGTTATCGATTGCGCAAGACAGTGTCACGAAATTGTGTGTACTAAATTATATTTACATAATATATGAACGAAAATGTACATGGGTTTTGTTGTCGCGTACAGCGTTACCCAGGGGTGCATGGTTTCAGACTTGGCTATTTCAAAACAGTGAGTTCAGTTCACCCACTGATGCACATACAAAATTCTCTATGTGTTGTGACAATACAGACAAGATTTGTGATAAAGGTGTCCACTTTACGGAAGCCAATTCATGTGTAATGTATATCATTGTATTCGTACTTGATTGGATCTCGTGTATTACACGGCTCTCTAATTGTATTTTTAACTGTTCAAGGAGAGTAGTTTAACTCTGGGAGTTCTGTGTAACAGGGGATGGTAACGTTGGTTTGAAGGATGGGTCTGGTTATCTCAATGTGAGGGGCCAGCGAGTCTGCGGGATGAAAAGGTTCTCGAGAGATCTTTCGGCAAGGCAGGGAGAAGCGGACGACACGAGGCCGTTCCTTCGCCATTAGACGGGGGATGTGAAATCGAAAATATCTCGTATTCATCAACTGGACGCCGCGAGATAAATAACGTCATACGTTTCATTTTTTAACCGATTTAATTCAATGTCACTATATGATTGAAAATCAATCATACATATATGTCAATCATACACCCATCATACTTGTGGATAAACCATATATCAGTCATGCTTGATAAGAAATTTCTTACTCTGATCATATCGTATCGATACATCCACATACCAACCATACTTATGTATAATTCCATATATTAATCATATTTAGTTATAGTTCCATATGTTAATCATATTCGTTCATATACGTGTTCATCTGTGCTTATTTATTGAAATTTGTTTGATCGGTTCAATCTAAAAAACAATATAATTTTCTTATATGCGTTGTTGAGCTTTGTGCGCATCATTTTGTTATATCCACTGTTGGACTTAATGCGCATGAATAAGGTGTCAGATTCATTCAATGCTCATATGCATTATAAAAAACATCTCATTCACATAATAGTGTTTAGTGTTTTTACTAGATCACCCGGCATCAATCCTGTTACAGACAGTCTACATTATAAATAAGAAATGCAAGTCTTTAAAGTGTAACTTGTTCTGTGTTAAAATTATGTTATCAATGATGGCTTCTGAAAAAAAAACTGTAGTCGGCATGAAGACGTTTCTGCGGGAAGAAAGAGCGCAAAGGCATTCATACGTATATGTATCGATATAGCTTCCAAGAAGACATGTACTCTAGGACGGAAAATAATCCAAAGGAAATTTTACCCGGAGAACATATGATTTTAGAGAGTTTTTTCATTGATATTTTTTCTCCTTGGAAACAAATGACTCTAAAGTAGAGTTACTACGCGAAAGTACTATTTGGCCCACCTCTAGTTGGCCTATAGCAAACACAAATGTATCGGTTGCTTTCGGCATGTGAAGCTCTTGTGGATGAGATTATGCAAGTCGTAGTTCTGAAGTTAATGTAAAATGTAAAAACATAATTGTGATGACATTACGACTTTTGCATCGATAATTGTTTGTATCGCTTATATCGATAGATTAGCCGATTATTCGATTACCAGCGTGCGGTATAGAGATCATCCTATAAAGAATCGACCTGATACGAAACGACCAATCACATGGTCCTGTATAATAAAACCTCCGACATGTTCCTCGACAAACATTGCGACTCTATCTGGACTAGACGTGCTTCTTAACGATTATGCTGAGATTTTTCTATCTTACATAGCAACCCTTCCCCAGCACCAGAAAGCAGGAGGTTTTAGAAATGGTGGACAAGTAAAGTCTGTGAACATTTTTAAAGTTGGAGATAATAAGGTCGAAATTTCTGCCATAATATTTCGAGTCAGCGCAACTACTAGGAACCGCAGAGAGTGCAAATGACCATGCAAACATCGAGGAGCAAAACTCACTGAAATATATTGAATATGTATCGAGCTTTAATTCTAAAATGATATGTGCGTTTACATTTGAAGAGATCCCACTTAATTGCCCCCCTCTCTCTCTCTCTCTCTCTCTCTCTCTCTCTCTCTCTCTCTCTCTCTCTCTCTCTCTCTCTCTCTCTCTCTGTCTCTCTCTCTCTCTGAAATGTGTTGTGCCATATTGTTTACATATACTTAAATCTACTATTTGATATTGTTTTTCGTAGCACTCTTTTGAAAAAGATTACCGATCATTTGATAGTTCTAATTCGTATGTGCTGATTTGTCAGTTTGCTGTTAAACACCAAAACACCTAATGCGTAAAAGTTGCCCTAACTGAATAGGTAACAAATGCATGTGTAAAGAATAATTGAACTGCATTTGTCTCGTATGTTTTGAATAGACTAATAGTACATACAACAAGATCGTAATTTCTGATCAAAAATATTTTGACGTTCAGCTAATCATTAGGATGACCGCAAGCTTTGATTCACATCGGGGATTTCTGCTAACTTCGACGACGTTTGGGGAAGGGAACAAAGGTTACAACAGTAACATGTCGGTCTGCGTATCTACTTTCTGAGTTACAAAGTCTCCAGGCACACATTTTCACCATTGTCACAAGATAAACACCTTTATAACGCGAATGAATCAAGTAAATCTACCGTTATAACGCATTGTTTCTCAACGATTATCGGAGGAAAATTGCGGACGACTAAGCAGTTGGAGGCGTGTCGCTTAAATGTGTGCTGATTAGACAAGCGGATTATCGAGACTGAAAGTTTGCGTCTGATAAATTATGTCCACAACGGGCTGGTTTAGTTCTTGGATACTTTGATTTTTGTATGAAAACTATGATGTCTATATACATGTGAGTGATATTTTTTAAAAGTTATTAACAAATGCACTGGGTCATAAAACTAGATATTACAATCAAACAGTCCTTCTGTGTCGAATACTTCATAAATACTCATTAGCAAAGAGAGTTGAGGATACATACCTGATCCCGCTAAAGGATTTGAAGCTTTGCACTTCAGTACCTATACCAATACTAATTACTAATAAAAAAAAGAACTGTTCATATATTTGTATATATGTATTTATACATTTTTTGTGACTTATTCTCACATGGGGCCTCGTCTTTCTTTATTCCTTTATAATCTCGCACCTCAAACAATGACTCCATTAGATCATTACAGTTCTTACACTCATTTACATATAATTTCAATGAAATATTATGTGTTTTGTCTTAGTTACGGGAAGTTGGAAGAACTTGTGCCTAACCATTTTGCTTTCCTAATATATGCAATCAAATATGTTTAAACCCAAACCTATAGCACCTTGAACGGAAAATTATATGCCAGGCCCATGTTTACTAGTCATCTAGTAGACACTACTACAGTATGCTTGACTTTTGAGATTATACACCAGAGGGTCTCAAGGATCTCGACCTTTGGTCAATGTATACAGTATTGAGCTCAACTTAATTTGCTGAAACCATTATTTTCCTATTAGACTTTCTTACCATGGCCGTAACATCTGACGTTTAGACGCCATAATCTACGGGTTTCTTTATTATCTTCTATACAAGTCATCCACAAAGTTTGGTCAAGAAACTTACTATAGAACAAATTTTATTCTGCAAAACCCATTTTTATTTGAGCAACAATGATTTGACCATTGATATCTTGATATCAGAAACAATAAGCTTTTTCCATATCTTCAAAACTAGCTCTATGCATACTTTCGTCAAGGTACAAAAGATTTTATGCAAAAAATATTTTTCTTCTTTCAGACAAAGTGACCTTTAAATTTGCCTGTTTGATCCCCGAAAAAAGAGACTTTTTTCCTTACTCCAAGAATCGAGCAATCCACAATGTTTGGTCCTGGTCTCTGATGGAGAACTAAAGGTATTGTGCGGAAACCATTTTTGTTTTGCTTTCACTGTGTCCTTTACCTTTGACTTTTCGACCCTAAAATTTACAGGGTTTTCTTAACGCAAAGTGCAAGCCATTAAGAAAACGTATTTACTGCTGATGGTGGAGAACTCAAATCATCGTGCAAAAAGTAGTTTTCTTCTTTCAGGAACAGTGAGCATGACCCTTGGCCTTTGGGCCCTTTAGCCTTAGGATCCCCAAAACGATAAACTTCTTCCTTACCACAAGTACATGTTATCTACAAAGTTTGTAAATACTGATGATGGAAAACACGAGTTATTGTGTGCAAATGAAATTGGTAAAAGACGGATGGACGGACACTATCATATATTTCCTGCAATTATTATCATTCTAAATGCTTATGTTCATCGAAACTAAAAGGAAAACAAAAACAAAAACCCTTAAAGTGCTCGACTAATTATTCCATCAGTATGAAAAAATGTGGGGGCGTTTTTCCATGTTACACGCAGTGTATTTCGCGAACAACGAAATCTAAATGGGCTGGAAACAATGTTCCTTACAAAAAGCAATTGAAACATCCTGTAGTGAAATTCAGAACATTTTTGTATCCGAAATCTAAATCCATTTTTAACCGAGATCTAATGTTTCTTTACATAGATATTTGTATGATGGTATGCTAAGGATCCTGTTGAGACTTACTTTTGGCTAATATTTGTAGATAAAAGCCGGTTTCCTGCTCCTCACTATCGGAAATAAACTTTATGTCCAATGTTGATCCATCAGTTTCGAATGTCCGAAAAGGTTTAATAACACCGCAGAATCTTTGATTCGGGTTTGTCGATAGTGTAATGTAGTCACTGCCGCAAAGAAAACTCTCTTGCAACTGAAAATCCAAGCACTTGACCAATAGCGTCACTTCCGTATTTGCTCGAATGTTCCATGTGCAAATGATGCCAGCAGGATACTTGTTTGGATAATTAGGGGATAATATGTTTGTTTCACCACCGGCTTCAAGAACTATATTTCTATGACATTCTGGAATTATAAACGTATTCAATGTTTTATTGTTTCATTTTACACATAGTATTCTGTATTTTCACATGAAAAACTTGAGATATTTACACTACTTAACATTATTATTCCCATCAAATCAATTCCATTTATATTTTAATTTGGCTAACAAGGATCATGTGCTGAGAAGAAATCATTAAAGAGTGTATTTATATTTTTTTAAGATGCCAAACAGAAACTTACCTGGTTTCATTTCAGAGATGCTCCATTCGAAACAAATACACGTGCATTTCATACATGCTCCATTCGAAACAAATACATCTGCAGAAAAACGAAATGCATACGGCATCCAAATCACAAATCTTAGATATTTACTTTGACTTCTACTCTGATCTATGTCAACGTAAACTGGCTATTGGAAAAAATCCTAGAAGTTAAGTTGCAAGACAAGCCTTTCAGATTGATTGATTGATGATATTTCCTGATTTTCAATTAGTGGCAATGTATCTTAATTTGTGAATTTAATCTTTGAAGAAAGTTTTATTTGTTAACATCCATCACAAAAGTAGCGATTAATTGCTGATATAGCATACTCCTTTTTCTTGTGAAATTAAAGATAAAGCTTTTTAATGTATATTGAAAGTTGTATGCGTTTGTCCCTTTTTTAAATCTTACTTTTGCGTCGATGATGCCGTCAGCAAAATTTCTTCAGTCTCTCCCGTCTACTCTATCATCCAGGATAAAATACCCTCTCTATGAAATCGCCTTTCAAGATTTTTCTTAGTGATAATTTACCGAATAACCTTAAACTGATAAAGATCGCTATTGAGAAGACATAGTTTACTTACGGGCTCTGATCTTCAGTGAATTTGAAGTAGTGCCCTCGACGTCATCAATCCTAGCAGTAACATTCATCAAAATGATTTTGCCTTCAAAAAATCTCGTGCCTACGCTAAAGTCAAATATGGTTGGTTCCAGAACTTTAGTAAACATCAGACCATCTGGTAGAACTGAGTAACGGATGACGTACGCAGTGAGAGGCAAGATTAATCCTGTTGGCGGTGCCCACGTCAAGATGACAGCATTGTCATTGGACTGCGTAGTGATCGATGCTGGAGGGCCTGGTATATGTACTGAAAGAAAAGGTATTTAGCTTGGTAAATAAACGTAACAAGAAGTATATTAAATATGAATTGGTAAATTTGACTAGGTAATGGCCATCGAGCGATAGGTCTGGACTGAGTCAAAGACTGATTCCATTATCATGGTCCTAATCATTCTTTTCATTGCACCTTATCATTACAACTTTAAATATTAAATAAGCATGTTACAAAACGTCTCCTCACAAACTATATAAAATATATGTTAAGATCCACCAATTCTTAGAATACGATTTTTTAACAACAATGAAGCACCTTAAATTGAATAAAAAAAACAATGCATGTAAACTGAAATTAAAATTTTGACAAAACTACTTACTGGACGTTATCTTTAAATGAAAGCCTTTCCCCGGAGCCTCTCTGCCACTATTGAATATAACGGACACATTACTGTCACGGAATACTATAATCTTTCCCTCTTCCGGTTCATGACAAAAGCGTCCCTTGTTCCCAATAATGACGTAGGGTTCAATACATGGTTTGTTACTGGACACTACCAACTTAAGGGTAACAAACATGAACGTAAGGAAACACGTGTCCTTGGTGGATAATGTCCATTGGCAAAGAATTCCAGTCTTGTAAGTACCTCTAGTTTCCGGAAAGATTAATGATGTTGATACTAGGGGATCAAGCCCAAGTGTTCTGCCACAACCTGAAAAATATCCAACCTCCTTATTTCTTTCAAAAATGTATTTTTGTACAGTCTATGTCCCCAAAGTATCGACCGGGCAATATTCATCAGGTGTTCGGCCCACCCAAGATTGTGATTGAAACAAAAATGAAACATATATAGCATATGCAATTAATGAGAATTCAGACTTGTTTCTTCAAGCCTTGCATTTAGCGGCAAAACAACAGAGATAACTGGTAGAGGATAGGTCATCATGACAGCAGAATGATTCGCCCGTCCACTTCTATCTAGCTAGAGAGTTGATCTTACAACTAATATTTGTTTTACAAGAACTGGAATGGGGTCTTGATCCATGGTGGTTGGGGAAAAATTAGATAGATAAATTGTACCAGTACTATAAACCCATTAGTTATGAAGTACACAACTGCAAACTAAATTACGAATTTGATGTTCATGTGACCATATGTTTTTTCAACATACACACATATATAGATAGATAGATAGATACATACATACATACATACATACATACATACATACATACATACATACATACATACATACATACATACATACATACATACATACATACATACATAGAAAGAGAGATAGACAAAAATGCGATTACGTATGCGTGCATATCTGGCTTCAGACGGATGTCCTAACCCAACTTGGTTCTGGGCTTGAACTTGAATCTTGAACAACCGCCCCTCCTGTCCCTCAACAGGTATCCGGTAAAAACGCAAGCCACCTGTTACATTATTCGTTGTGATCGTTGAATCGGGCAAAATGGAATATGACACAACATACTTTGTTATATCGTCATATGTTTCCATTGGTGGATCCCACGTGACTAGTATGTGATGTTGTGTCACGTCAATGGTAACATTTCTTGGGAGGAATGGGACGGCTAGACCTGAAAGACGAGATAGATTTATTGTGATGACTTGTGTTCCATACATCAAAATCATAAGTAGAAACTGCAGAAGCAATACCAAACAAAAGACATACAGAGATGACGTAGACACACAATCAGAAATCAAATAACACAGGCTGCAGCAAGAATTATGATCAGTGTTCGTATATTTCAGTATGGCATTTTAATTGCATATACATTTTGAAATAAATAAGATTACATTTGTTGACGTTGTTTTCGGCGGAAATTCAAAAGGTGTGTTAAACTCCAATCCATATGAGCCAGTTTTTCAGCTTTCATGGTCTTATGACTATGTCACCACATTTAAGAATTATTTCTAGTATTAGTAAAAATAGTAGAACATGGTCTGCATTATCATGGTGAGCCTGCCATGACTGACAACACCCTTTTCATAGATATCGTAATCAGATATAAACCTAGAGGCTCAAGTGGGCCTAAGATCGCTCACTTGGCTTACATTTTGCTAATTCGAAATATAAAAGCAGTAGGCAAAGAAATGCGGGACAGTAGGACGCTTCCTGTATAAATGTCTTCAATTGCTATTGATTGTATATGTTACGAAAACAATTATTTCAAGATTTCTCTATGTTTAATATCTTCATCCATACTTAAAGGTACATTAGAATCATTTGTGTGATGATGGACGGAAGTTTCAACGGATAAATAGACAAAAACGTTTATAAACATTGACACTAAAGAAGTCCTAGTAGCAAAAGGCACATCTACACCACAAGTATAATAAAAGTACGAAATTTTGCAGAAAAATCTTAAAGGTTTGTGGAGTTGGGCGCCGGAAATGAAACTGTATATACGGATGAATGTGCAGAAAAATGTAGGGACGCACATGAAAATATTGAAACTGAAAAATATAGAATAGCAAATTGCACATCAAAACCGCTAGTCTACTAAGTTTCAAAGAGATGCCTTAAACAATTTTGGAGATTTGATCATGAATAGAAATTGTTACAGATTGATGGATTGATTAACAAACGGAATAAAACGTGAACAATATTGAAGATAGCAGAAAAGATAAATATACACCACTAATCTAATATATAGTCCAAATGTCATAGACATATCTTAAACGGTTTGAGAGTTTTCTCGCACGAAACAAAAGTGTGAATAATGGGACGGATTATTGGATGAATAAACAAACGGACAAAATATTAACAATATTGAAACTGAAGAATTGTAAATACCATATGGCACATGTAGGCCACTAGCCTAATATGTGCACCGTTTCATAAAGATTTGAAAGTTATGCTCCAGAAACGTAAATGTTGACGGTCAGGTAAACATACACAAGGACTGACATAGCGATAGCAATATTCCTTCCCCATGTATGTATATACCAGGGGATACCAAACTGTTTCGAGATTTGTTTTTACTTCATCAAAGACATCTTTCTTAAATATGTCAGTTGCACTTGGGGTAAGAAAGACTGTTCAAGGTAAAGGCCACTGTGACTGCAAGAAGAAACATGGTTTCTGGATAATAACTAGAAGTTTTCCACAATCTACTATTTCCAGCCGTTGTAGATAGCCTGTACTATGGGTAAAGAAGAGCCCTATCGATTTGGGCGTCAAAGGTCATGATCACTATGGATGATCTCTGCATCTCTCCAACATTAATGCCACTGTCCAGCCGTATAGCGGATAACTTTACAGTACGTTTGCTGCAGTACTTGCAACCTTCGCAAGGTAATTTGGCTTATACCATCGGCATTGGCATGTCGAGTCCCAGGGCTGTGATCTATCACAAAGTCATACAATGATAACTGTTCCAACCAACGGGCCAATTGTCCCTTGGGCTCCTTAAAGCTCATGAGTCACCGCAGGCTAGTGTGATCAGTACGCCCTTTGAAATTTCTGCCGTAAAGATAGGTCTTGAAGTACCGAATGAAATGTACGACGGCCAACAGCTCACGACGAGTGACACAATACTGGCGTTCCGTTTTGTCCAGGCACCGACTAGCGTAAGCTACCACCCTTTCTTTTTCATCAATGTTCTGAGAGAGGACTGTTCCTATAGCTTCGCCACTTGCGTCTGTGTCAAGTATAAAGGGATAACTGAAGTACGGTACAGCCAACACTGGTGCTGAGGCAAGCGCTTTACGTAGCTTTTCAAATGCCAATTGATGATCATCTGTCCAGTGGAAAACGGCATTCTATTTCGTAAGCTGGTGCAAGGGAGCTGCAATTTCAGCAAAGTGACTTACGTACCGCCGATAGTAACTACAAAACCCAAGGAATCTCCGTACCACAGTAAATGACTTTGGAGTGGGCCATTTCATAACAACATCAACTTTTTCAGGATCGGTGGGAACTCCCGCCGCTGAAATGGTATGACCAAGATAACGAACCTCTCGTGCACAGAGCGTACATTTGCTACGTTTCAGTTTCAGACCGGCTCTTTGAAGACACGTCAAGACCCGTGCCTGTCTTTCAAGCAACTGCTCCAACGTGCTTCCGAACACTACCACGTCGTCGAAATAGATTAAGCAAACTTCATATTGCAACCCGGATAGGACGGCTTCCATTAATCGCTCAAAAGTCCCGGGCGTTGCACAAACCAAATGACATCACTTTAAACTGATACAGCCCCTTTTTCGTTGCAAACGCCGTCTTAGGTCGGTCAGCCTGCTCTATTTCTACTTGTCAGTACCCAGACATCAGATCTAATGTCGAGAACCAGCTCATGCCCGACAGTGAATCAAGACTATCATCGATTCTTGGAAGAGGATATGCATCCTTCTCAGTAACCAAATTCAGAGCTCTATAGTCCACACAAAATCGCTTCTGCCCATCTTTCTTGGCTACCAATACTACTGGAGCTGCCCAAGGGCTTACTGACGGTTCAATGACTCCCTTTTTCAATATATCTTCGACTTGTGTGTCAATCTTCTGCCGGAGATGAAATGGTAATCTTCTTGGTGGAACTCGGATCGGCGCGGCATTCCCCGTCTTGACAGTGTTTTATCAAATTTGTTCTACCCATGTCGTCATCATCTTTTGCAAAACTGTGCAAAATTCGTTCAAATGTGTACCGAGGGCAGCTGCCTGGTCGGGTGTCCGATGACTGCTTGATCTCTCGAATAACTCCCGTAAATATACAGGTAGACTGCCTTTCAAATCCTTGGGGGAACATTCGACATTCTGCGTCGCTAGTACTACACTGGCTTGAGCGCAACAAACACCAGCCTGAACAAATTTAATACGTCTTTAGTCGGATTCAATAGCCGTATTGGCACCGTTCCGTCTGTCGTTTTAACAACTGCTCGCGCGACGAGTATTTTCGTTGCATGACGAAACAACGATAGAGGTTCTAGTAGTGATTCTGTAGACAGCCTTCCACATCCAACATTCGCCATCCAACCTCGAGTGATAACTTCCCTCTCTGCCGGGATCCTGATGTTCTCAGTCAAAGTAATACGATGACAACTCAGAGATCCTGCAAAACAGCACGGGAGCTTCAGACCCTGCATCTGTAGTGTACATTGAGTAATGCTAAAAACGCACTTATGCAGACGGAAAATCTAGCTCAAGAATTCCATCAGGCCTAATGTCAGCTACGACGAAAACATGTCGTCTTTTGACGCCTTTCCAAGCAATCAAGAATTCAGCTTGACCATGAGTTTCAATTTTATCACTGGAAGCACTGCTGAGTTGGCTACCAACGGTGATGAGCTTTGGCTTCCGTCGACCAAGTATTTCATACCGCCGCTTGTTGATGATAGAAACAGCAGCGCCTATGTCCGCTAGAAGAGCGAGCTCTATCCCATTTACTAAACATTGTGTATACAACCCCGGTTCTTCATTCACATAACTTACAGGCTTGGGGTTTTCTGTACTTTTTATTTTTTATTAGAGCCACCCTTGCACTGGTCGCATCTCCTCCCCCCGACAACTATCTTTGTTTAAAGCTTTGGTACACTCACTCTGGTAATGACCCCAACCATTGCAATTTCAGCACTGGACTTGTGATCGCCTCGTATCACGCTGTTTGTATTCCCGTGGGAGCCAACGATCTTCTCGTTCCTTATGTTCTTCGCTCAATCTCTTGTTTTGCTCCATTAATAGCTCTACTTTCGCTTCGAGTTGCTCGATTGCAGTTTTATCGTCTGCTTTCTCTTCACACCCGACTCAAGACTCATCAAGACCCTTAATAGCGGAGCTTACAGGCTTCTGCCTTACACCGGTACGCATGAAAGCCCCCCCACCCCCCCACCCCCATTCGACACCAACTCTAATTGCTTCTTGTTAGCTTCTAGGGCGATGGCGCCAAATCTCAAGTTTAAGGTTTTCATCCTGAACTGCTCCTAAGAAATTGTCTTTTGCAAGTCGATCGCGAATATCAAGTGTTCAACAGGGATATGCCAGCGAAACAAGTCTCTTTGTCGTTTGCCCTAATTCGGGGAGCGTTTCGCCCCTTCTCCTGAAACGGCTTCAAAGTTGCGCCTTGTAGTATTCGTCTTTGTTGCGAGGCGCAAAGCGAGCTTCCAATGAAGCATCCTTCCTTAAGCATGCAGCCAAGCGCAACCCCTTCTCGATTTCATCCCAGTTATAATCATCGCACTGTGCTCAAAATGGGTCATGTAGTCAATAAATGGCTGTGAACCATCATACGTATCAGCCTTAATAATTTCCTTACTTCGAGCTAGAGAAGAATTAAACTCGGTTTTTCCAGTGTCAACTTCCTTGGTCATTTTCGTGTTTGGCGTCTCTCTCCCATCTTTGCCTTCACTGGGGCTCTCGACCGATCTTGCTCTAAGAAACTGGTCCATGGTTGTACTCAATTTGTCAAATTTCTCAACAATGAGGGTGTCTATGGTTTTGACAAGGCTATCAGTGGGCGAACTAGTCGCTCTCCCAGGAACTTGGGACGTGTTTCGATAATAACTATCAGGCCTCTCACTGTCAGGCGCCCCCTCCTTTATAGTTACGAACCTTAAATCTTCGGACCTGACACCGAATGCACGTGCATTTCCATCATATTTGTCGCCCTCATACGGAGTAGAAGTAACACAGAACTGGACATCACTGTCTATGTCGATAAGCTTTCTCTGCTTCGCGTCAATAGGCGTCAATGGCGACAAGGGTCGCCACTGAACAGCCCGCGGTACAGGTGTATCGATTATGGAGCTCGTTGCTCTTCACCAGTGGCCATTATAATAACCCGCCGATAGATTTACAATAAATCCTCTTCAGTAGAATCTCCCTGATTATCGCGACGCAAAATGATCATTACTTTGAGATAAATTTTACCTGATACTGAATAATATTCACTAACATGTAAACTGATGTAGAGCTGTCTTTTCTTTTTGGCCAAAACTGTAATTATTAAATTTTAATGAATTAGATATCGTTTGTACAAATCACAGCCGGGGTGGGGTGGGGGGTGGGGGGGGTCAAAACTGTAGTTATTGAATTTTAATTTATTCACCATCTATATATCACTTATTCAAATCACAGCGGCGAGGGTCCAAACTGTAATTATGGAGTTTTAATGGACACAAAATAGCAGCTTGTTCAAATCAGTGGGTGCGTGTGTCAGTGAGACGGTATCAATCTTTTGCTCGTTATTAAGAGAGCGGGGGGGGGGGTCAAATTGTAGTTATGGAATTTTACGTGGGTTCTTCTTGCGTTAATCAAATGCTTTAAAGTCCAAATTAAAGAACCCCGAATGCGAACGGTCTCATCGCCAAATTGCTTTGATCAATTCTATCCGTAATTAGTTCTGTTATTTCAGTGACTTCTCTTGAGTTAAATCCTCGTGTCGAGACAAAACCACGCTCTTTCACTGACCTATTTTTTTTTTTTTTTTTTTTTGGTACTGCAGTGCCACCTATCCACGCGATCTGGGGGTTTTTCCACCTCTAAATTATATCCTACTCGTAATAGAATAGGGTCGTACCGAAATACAACTAACATTTCAATAAAATTTTTAAAAATTTAAAAAGAGGAAACATATCTTCTGTCACAAAATAAATCTCGAGGAACCAAAACGACCCTTCTCAGGACGCTATTATTTTTTACTTTTTTTGTTTAAATTTTTAATTTTAATATGACGCTTATTTCTTCTAGGAGCAATTCGAATAGTCCGAATTCAACATAATAAAAAAAAATAACTATCAGAAAACTATTCAATATCCCACCGCTGCCACCAGAAAAGTTTCTTGTAACACGCACAGGGGTTCTTCTACCAAGCGAATCAAACACCTGCGTGAGGTTGGGCTGGAAGTCCCTTGTTTTCCCCAATTTCCAAGGACTTCCCGACAACATTCGTTGTCAACTGGAAGTTCTCGTAACGCGCCAAGACTAGAAACAATTTTCTCTAATCAATAAATAAATGACAACAATGTCACGAATATAACTTCACAATTGCATGGCTTTTCCTTGTTAGCATGCCGTGGCATGAAGCACATAACACGATTCAAACACCCAATGCAGAGAACTATTTTCCGATTCCATCCCTAGGTCAATGAAAACAACAGTCTGAACCACGTTTCGCACGTGTACTTCCACCAACTACTACAATGAAAACCATCTCCAAACAAACAGATGACCTCTTTCCAATTATTCCATGGCACAAAACAGTAGTTCTTGTCACGAATATCTCCCACTGAAAGGCACAATCAATCAACACCTCTGAATTAAGATAGGAACTACTTGGCTCCATGCCCACTTATGTTAGTCGGACCCTATCTCAAGTTACGAAACCAGTCCATGCATTGCAAAATCTCTTATAAACTGTAAGTATGACGTCTGTTTCTAGAAATTGGCTAATTACTCGGGCTGGGAAATATTTTTCCCAACACCGACTTCCCATAATCAAACAAGTAATCACTAAAATCTTACGAACCTATAAATGGACACGTAAATACAAATGGAACATACCCAAATTTATCACAATATGTATACGATTGTAATAGACTGTGATGAACAAAATGAGAGAGTTTATCACCCCTTTTAGCTCGAGAATTTGTATCTCCCCACTTATTTCTCGCTTTCTATGGACACCCTTTTGTGAAACCTTTTCGAAAATTTCAAAAATTTTATAACTCGATATTCTATTTATTTTAGATATCTTTTCTACCACTAAAATATTTCTTGGCTAACTGAATTATCGTCCACTTCTGACCATCTCTCAGTTTCTCACCGCTAGGCGTCATGTTTGTTTACATTAACAAGAAGGTCTAAAAATAGCACCCGCTTAAAAAAAACGAAACAAAAAAAATTGACAAACAAAAATTACGGCCAACGGTCTGCTAAACATTTAGGCGTTGAAACTAATTACCTCTTAAAGTTTGATAGACACCTCTAAAATTTGAAAGAAAGTATTGAGACATAAATGTTTTAGCAAGAATAGGCAAATATATGACGTTCGACGCTGAAAAAAAAAACATATTTATCGTGTTTTTGTTAAGTCCATTTTTAATTTCTGCTCAGTAGAATGGTATTTCTGCAACGAATTACAAACAAACTTGATATTCTTCATTCTAAGCGGTGAATTCGTACATAAGCAATCCCACACAGATCTCCATATTTATTGATAATGTATGTAGCCTGTTGAGAGAACATTCTGTGACAGGTGTCTTTATCACGCAAACAAATGTATAATTTCATACTACAGTCGATATATTCATTTGTGCACACAAATAAAATGAAGCTTACATAATAATTCTTATTCATGTAGTGGACATTTGAAATCATATTTCGCTATATAACGTTGACCTTTCTAATTCATGAGGCTATTTACAATTGACCTGGCACTGCACCTAAATACATACATGCATACCCACTTTTTGTAAGTATAACAGCATGGCAAAACAATTATTGAAATCCAAGGTAATATCTTTAGCCAATGTATACGTTATGAAACTAAATTGACTTACCTTCAAAAGAAATACACATTGCCCATAGACATATTTGAAATTTATCGAATCTCATCATTTTTTATATTAGCTGTACACGTCTCTATGAACATTATCGATCGTGATGAAGCTAGACTTCAGATCACATGTATTTCACGGAAATGTAATTCTGAGAAAAACCTTACTTTCGATTTCCATGGGGAGGGGGGGGCGGCTTGCAACAAGTTTAGCTTCTAGTAAGCAAGACTAATCATTTTGTATTTTTCCACAAAGGAAGACAACTTATGTTTGCTGTGCATGCGCAGATACCTCCACCACCTTGGATCAAAAGTAAATATCGTTTCTAACACGTTAATGTAATTTGCAACTTTGCAACATAGGTAGAAATGCAGCAAAGCTTTCCAGCATATGCATGGCGAAGGGTACTTTATAGGTTTGCTAAAAATAAAATAAAACACGATGTAATATCTCCATATTAGTACAGTCCATAGAAGTTCGCGTGTTTTGTAAATATTCTTGTAGCTAGCGAGTATTTTATGCGATACAGTGGCTGGTAGTAACAGTATCACAACTAACCACGAACGAAAGGAGTCTATTTTTTCCTTCGTCTATCTATATATCACACCTCGTTTAGAGTAAGTTTTTTCTTGCTCTTTTTGCTTAATTTAGGGTTTTAAATGCAACGTGAGATTTTGATAAAGATCATAATTAATATATAATAAAAGATAATACATTAATATCAGTTGCATATAAATTGTAAAATATTACCAATACCATTAAAGTTTAAATATTATCATTAGTAACAATATGTGCAAAATAAAAAAGGTTAATAAGATTAATAATCAAAATTATTTTTATTATTATTTTATTATTATTATTATTATCGTAGACACTTATAAACATGAATATAAAAAAGCAGAGACCCTATTATATCAGCCTGTTCATTTTAGATAATACGATCAAACAGCTTTGTGTTTCGAGAATGACTCCAACATACAAAAGGAAGAGTGATAGAGGCATACATGCCATAACACGACGTGTCACGCGAAAAACACTATTTTGGACTCCCAAACACCCGACACGGTCGTGTTTCGAAAAACACGATTTTCAACAATCTTAGCGAGAAAAAAAATTCCTACAAAAAAGTACATTTTTTATCACAATGATATATGTCCTTAATCTGTGGTATGTATCCACAGTAAATAGTCTTGATCAGAGCTCATATAAAACTATCCTTGGGGCAGTTTATACAGATGTTTTAGAGACAATTAAAAGGTAAGGCGGTCAGCGATAAACATACACCTTTCAGAGATTTACTGAATTGACTCACAATAGCTAGGGTGATGTGTTGTGTCAAATCCTTTGACCACTGCTGAGGGAGAGCCCATTAAGGCTAATTTGCATAGGTACAGGACACTAAGTGGAACAACCCAATTTGTCTGAAGTTAACTACATCAAACTGATGCGTGTTGAAAAACAAATGTTATTACATTCACGCCATTGACTGCATTGAATGAGAATGTTGAAGCCATCTTTATTAAAGTTTGTGATCAGCGGCAACGTTTCTTTGAAGTAGGATTTTTACTCGATATATAAAATTCAAAACATGATTATTTTGGTAGGTTGAACAACAGTACTATTCAATCTCAAATGCATTATTGAACCTTGGATCCAAACACAGGGGCTCGTATTGTTGCTTACAATTTACCTATCAGTCATACACGTACTATATAAAAGTACAAGAGAGGACACTTCTCTCCTTTCTCGCGCGACCTATTTAAGAATCGACACTGATATTTCAAGCTATACTTCGCATAGCGTAATAAATTTGGTACCGATGTTTAGCTCAGGTATTCGACTTTTTCTGCCTACACAAAGTATGACTTACTACCACACATTTAAGGAATGCCAGACCATTTTCCCATGCTACCGGTCGAGATGGCCATGATCGCGCTCACTTAATATGCAGGTACAACGCACTAAATGAAATTCTGCCCTCTTATTGGTCGACTGAAAATCAGATTATCAGTAGGCGTAGTACGTCATTTTTGGTCGACCAATGAGAGATCCGTATTCCATTCAGCTCGTTGCACTTGCATATTAGGCCGGCGTGATCATGGCCCTGTCAATCGGTAGCGTGGGAAAATGGTCTTTTATATAGTACGTGTATGACTGATAGGTAAATTGTAAGCAACAATACGACCTCCTGTGGATCCAAAGGTCAGGGGACACTGTGTCCCTCGCCATCGACGCGACATTTTAAAGGAACAAAGGAATATTGTAGTATATAATCCACCAGAAATGCTAAAAAAATGAGATAATCTTTTTTGCTTCGACAGTTTTGCCACCTTAACATTATTGTATTTTCCTTGGACATTTACATGATTGCAATAAACGTTTTATCATATCGTCAAGTAACTCATGAAAACATCAACCTGTTTGAATATCTGGTTGACCTGAAATGAACTGCACCATGGAAATTTAATAATATAAAAGTATTAAATCATTAATCAAATGACAAATTGTGTATTTGCATAAATTGGTACCTTTTTTCATTCGTTCAGCCTGGGAATAAATTAAATCTTCACTGCAGTAGGTGTGACTTTAACCTCGAAAATACGTTACAATAGCGGCTGTCAAAGACTTTAGCAACTCGGACGACTACCACAAACCTTAAATGTTTTCATTGCCAGATTCATTGTTTTTAAATGAATATTCATGGTCATCTTACAGGTTTTATCACTTTTAGCGATTTTGGCCATTGATTGCGCCAACATATATGTGGATGCACATTCGCGAAGGAAAAGTGTAGGCATATTTGTGAACACAAATGACACCTGCATTACCGTCAGACCAACTACTGAAAGCAGCAAAGACTACATGTAATTAAAATTACATTCCACTGTCCAATGGATTTTAAAGACAGTAACATGGTGTATTTTTGTATTTAATGTCTGTGAGGTTGTGACCATGTTTGTGGTGATGTTATTTGACAATTCTAAGTCTACCATTTTTTATTTTTTATTTTTTTTAGTATACTAAATGCTTCAGAGAAAACAGATGGTATTTTCTTTTATTCAGATTTGAATTTCCAGTCATTTGCTATAAGCTGATTTGAAAAGATAACTTATTCTCATTTGAATGACGTCGCTAATTTTTTTTTTTTTGGGGGGGGGGGGGCCCGTGCACTGACCCCCCTCCCCCTTGGGACCTCAAAACACACTTTTTTAGTCTCAACCCCCACTCCCAACACTGTCTGGGAATATGGCAAGTATGCAGAGGCAAAAAGCCAGCTGATGTTATGCTTTGAGCTGTAGATACAGTTAGTATGGAAGGTAGAAACATTCGTTCAGTAGCTGAAGATTTCAATATTTGTCACGTAGCCCTCATACGGTATGCCAGAAAGAAGAAAGAATGCGGGGAGCCAATCACGGTTAATATTGGCAATCGTCAAATTTTCACCATTTCCCAATAGGCTGAACAAACTACCTCAAAGAAGCAGCAAAAATATCTACTTTGGCTTATTACCAAAAGAGATCGGCATGTTGGCCTATAGACGTACGTAAATGTTCAAAATTAATATTCCACCATCCAGGTGAGAAAACAAATATGCACGCCTGGACTGGTTTTGTAGAATTCTGAAAGAGACAATGTGTGTGCCAGAGCAACAAGCTTCAACAAAGAAAATATACAACAATTTTGTCATTAAATTGACTCAAGTGATAGTCCGTCATCAATTTGAAGTTTGTGACATTTGCAGCGTAGATGAATAGGGCATAACAACAGTGATAAAGCCTTAAAGGATTCTAGAAGCGAACGGAATAAAGCAGGAGGGAGCAATAACTTCGGCAAAGAGACGAACGCTGATTACATTATGTGCTGTCATCAGTACGATACAGACTTCATTCCACCAATGCTAATATTTCCTCAGAAGCATTTCAGATATAATTTTATTTTAAAACAAGATGGTCCATCAGGCTTTATTGGAGGACCAAATCTTCCTGAATGGATAAGTGCAGAACACTTCCTCTAGCTCCTGAAACACTGTATTCACAGGGTGAGGTCTTCAAAGGAAAGACAAAATAGTTTGACTACTTCAAGACAATTATGATTCTCATTTTTGTATAGAGATTTTGGACAATGGCGTGGTTCTTTTGTCCTTTCCGCCCCACTGCTCCCACAAGTTGCAAACTTTAGACCGTACTGTTTTTAATAAACTAGTCCCAGCTGTCCAAGATGCCTGGATGCGGAATGAACCCGGAGAAAAGTGGAAAAGATACGACTTGCCATCAGTAATGAGAGATACTTGGCCTCTTGCAGAAGTCCCTACAATCATTACAAAGTGATTTGAAGTCACTGCTGATTTTACCCCATCATATGTCACTGATCAACCATATCCAGATCAAGACAACACCGCCTTGACATCTCAAAGCAGTACTGCACGTCAAGAGAGATACATTTCTGGAATCCTTGATAATCTGGGTCGTCTACATTCTACTTTGACGGTTGGTGTATCTCAGTCAGAGGGAACTTCTTCTGTCGATACTAACTGTGTGGACGTCCAGTCTTGTGCCTCTACAATTGCGACGATTGAACCAGAAGGAAACCTCTCTGCAGATACCAACAGTATTAACGCCCAACCTTTGCACTCTACGCCTTCTCACCCAGATGGAGTCAATTCCAAATCTCCACGGCAGTATATGGAATGCTACTTAAGAGCAAAGTGAACTAGAATTGAATAGTGCGTGGACACGGTCATTGTCTCCTTTATACAGTAAATATAGGTATGCGTGCAGATGATGTTGGCGATGTTTCCCGCCTGGAACTGTGTGACAAACTGATGGATGAAGTCCAGAATCACGTTGTATTTTATTCGAACTTTCGACATGAAGGTCATGATACATCATCTTATCTACAGAGATACACAACTGACCAGCAGTACAACACATATACGGCAGACATTATTTTAGCTGCTCTTTCTAATGTAATGGCCGTAGCTGCTACCGAATACCAGTTAAGAGTGAGTTTTGTCACAGAACTAGGCCAGGAGTCTTATCAACCAGGAGTCAGTGCATGATGAGAAATTAAACCTCGCCTTGAATTGCACTGGAGCTGTTGCCCACTACAATGTAGTTGTCAAAGTAAATTATGAGGAACAGCAATGCATGACAAGTCAAAAGGATGCCAATCAAACTGTAACACCTAACCAACCATCAATTCAGTGACTGATACCAGTCGGCAGGATAACATGTATCAGAATCAATATTACAACGGCAATTTTCTCCAGAATTTTGGTGCGCCTTTTGCCCAAAGGGCCCTGTATAAAAATTATGACATAGGCAGAAAGCAGCAATATACACTGATACCCCCCCCCCGCCCCCGAAAATGGCAATTGAGGGAAAAAGGAAAGATCAAGAGTAAAAAGAGAGAAAATGAAGGGAAGGAAACGTTTCCAAACAAAATCATTGACCACTACAAAAAG